>JANEYF010001344.1:6687500-6925576 GCA_029963845.1 Rhamnusium bicolor
TATTAAAAATAAACTTATGTATAATATGGAAACGGGAATGATCAACGGGTGCATATACACACACATTTCTTTGTGCCTTATTCTAGACCAAAAGAAGCTTATTTCGTGTTATATACAATAATTAATAATATTTTAAAATCGCAGGTTTCAAAAAAATCAATTATTCATGAACCTATATAAGCCTTACAATCGCAGGTCAAAATGAATATGTCACCTGCAAAGGTTGATGAAACGTCCGTCGTCGGTACCAGTAATAACTGTAACGATAATTATTTCTGTTATGCCTTCGTCGTGGATAGAAATGAACAATATGTTTTGTTCTCTTTTCTTTGCGCAACAATTGTTTTACATGCTTTCCGACTATATTGGTGTTCTAGGCTATGTCGAATAATAATATAGTTTTATGTTTTACATTTATTATTATAGTCATTAAAATGTCATCAGGGGGTTAATAAAAACGCACTTTTCTCGGTAATTAAATTTAACTTTATTGCTATTGCTTTTTTTAAAGGCGGTATAAACATGGAATGTGAACACAAAGCGTTATATTCCTTGCCGAGTTCGAGCTCTCAGAAATATAAATGTAACTAACAAGAAACATAGTTTTGTTCTTGAAAATTGCTTACACCAAACAAAGGCGACCTGTATGGTGTATGGTATGTATTTGTATTTAGATGTTTTATTTAGAATTTAATATCACTTTTATGTAGACAATATTATCGGGTAATTGCAGAATAACGGGTAACATTTTACATTGATAGTTTGTCCGAGAGGTCCGCTCTAAGGACCCATTTTATAACCATTTAATGACTGCAAATAGAATAAGTTAAATTTTTAATAACATACTTTTTGTCGTTACGTAAATCGTAGGCACTAAATTTTTTATATGTAAAAAAATATGTAATAATTATCATTAGAGACGAAATTTCAAATATATAATATACAGTCGAACTTTTATATCTCGAAATTCTCGGTAACTCGAATATATATGATATGGTATCTGATATGATATGATATATAATATAATATATAATATATCCATATCCAAAAATTATAAATTTTCCGCTGTCTCTTTATATTATATGATATATGACATGATATGATATGATATGATATATGATATATGATATATAATATATATGTATATTCAAGAATTACAAATTTTCTGCTGTCGCTTCATATCATATCATACCATATATCATTTTATATCATATTCCCTTTGTACATGATATTTAGGAATACCCTGCA
The DNA here is from genome assembly GCA_029963845.1 of Rhamnusium bicolor. Classification (NCBI taxonomy): domain Eukaryota; kingdom Metazoa; phylum Arthropoda; class Insecta; order Coleoptera; family Cerambycidae; genus Rhamnusium; species Rhamnusium bicolor. Next base: position 6,688,749 of record JANEYF010001344.1, read on the forward strand.
TGTTATATCATACAATATATCATTTTATATCATATCATATAACATGCAGGGTATTCCTAAATATCATGTACATACGCAAGGGGGTAATTCTTTGGCTTATTTCATGACTGAAAGTTAGGTCCGCAAATGCTTCTTTACTGATCTACAGGGTGTTGAAATTTTAAAATTTTTATTTTTTTTTCTTTATAGCTCCTGCAGTTTTTGAGATATTTATCTCAAATTTGGAATATAGGTTACGCTGTAGGGCTTACATCATTGGGCATTCCAAATGGTTGTGAGAATCTACAGGGAGTTTTTTTTCAGGGGTCATGCCCATTTTTCTCCCCCCTGAATTTTTTTTCGATGCGCCGCTGGTAGATTCTAAAATACAATATGAATTTTCTGTTTTATTTAGAAACTTTTTAGTCTCTAGTAGTTTTTCCGTATATGCGACCGTTACCGAGAAAGAAAAACTATTTTCTGTAATTCGCTAGATAAAATTGAAATTTTTTAAAATGGTCTAGTAGGATCCAGTTTTATTTGAATAATCTGTTATTAATTTTGACAGATCGCATTTGAAATCGTAACTTGTGTCTGCATATTTGTTTTAAATACTCGTTATAATCTCGTAAAAATGTCAAAAAAAATCTTCAAATTTCAACACCCTGTAGATCAGTAAAGAAGCGTTTGCGGACCTATGTTTATATAAACTTTCAGTCATGAAATAAGCCAAAGAATTACCCCCATGTGTATGTACATGATATTTAGGAACACGCTGTATAATATAAAATATAATATATAACATAATATACATATCCAAAAATTATAAATTTCCGCTGTCGCTTCATATGATATAATATATGATATGATATAATATGATATACGATATGCTATATGATATAATATATAATATAAGATGCATATTCAAGAATTACGAATTGTCCGCTATCGCTTCATTTGTGATTTACAAAAATACGTATATAATGTCCAGGTAGGATTTACTAATCGGATATGACGTAAAATCAGGGTTGGCTTTAGGTGGTTATGTGTCACATTTGTATGCATATGTATATGAAACCATATCTTACCTTGAAATTTTTGTCGGCGAATTCTGTATTATCCAAAGTTGATAAAGTCGATTTATTATAAACACTCACTCAAGGATAACTGAAGGTATAGGGGGATGTACTTAACAGTATACTACACACAAATATTCACTGTCGGTTACAAGAATAAAAGTATATTATTAATATTGAAGATCCCGTATGGCTAGAGGAATTCGTGAAAAACTTCCGTGTATGGTCTCCAGATTTTTTTGAACAGTTGGATCCATAAATGCCTGTTGCGCCTGTGAAATAGGTCATTTGGATTTAACTGCTGTATTAGGGATTTCACATTTTCAAAATGACACTAATAATACGATGCTGCCTCTAGCCAAGTTCTCCATCGTGTTATAATGGGCTGTGGAGGTAATGGAGTGTTTGGTAGAATTTCATCAAATAACCGTACACGACTTGGTGCATTAAGATAAACTTTCTTTACACTAAATATCAAATTAACAACATTAGGGTAGCACCCCATAATAGCTTCAGCAATCCTATGAAGCTCATGCTGTAAACATGTTGCATGAAGTATATTCGGATATTTTTCCCCTTAAAAGTCTTCTAGCAGCTGAACAATTTTCCTCCAATGCACCCACTAAAACATTCGCCACCTCAAACCCACAAGTATTTTCTGTCTAATATTTTCACACTCCGTTGATAAATATTTTTTTCTTAGGCTAGACCCCAAAGGCACGTTAACATTGCTATATATGCCACTATACAAATTTCCAAAAATTATCTAAAAGTGGATTGTCTAGTTTCGACCACGGTATGTTACATCCTAACATAAATTCCACTAAATCTAAGTTAAAATTACGTTGCATGTCACTGTAAGTAAAGCCACCTACGCTCCGTTTATGGTTTTCTGAGGAAATATGTCTATTAATATTTGTGTTGCATGACCACGAAATTGCTTTGTTACATCTAGTGCAATACAATTATCTACCATCAAATTGTAAATCAGAAATATCGCGAATCTAAGAATTGACTGTAGCTTCCGTCGGTTTAGTATGTTGTGACATTTTAACTGCGCATTTTTAATACCTACGTCCGAATGAATCCAAGTTATGCAAAATACTGTTTGAACGTGTTATATGTTTTCTTCCTTCCACGCTAGGGCCAGCCTTCAGTAATGTAAATTACCGATATACTGTAATTTAAAAGAATCTATTACGCATTAAGTTTTAATTTAATATAGTGCATTCCCTGACAAAACTAAGTTATCATGAACATTGTAAAATTAAATAAAATGCACTTAATATATTTTTGTAGTTTGGAAATATTTCAGTATGTGTTTGCAATATATTATATTATATCTGTAAAAGCCATCCCTGAGAACCGATTGGTAAATCCCACATATGATAATGTCGCATACATTTTTACTCTTAATTGGATAATCACAGAAATTAAATGTTCTCTATTTTCACCAAATACTTCCATCTTCTATCCTTCCTCTTAATCGCCTCAAATCTAGATTTGGTATGCACCCTAGGCACGTTAAATCTTATCATTTACTACATATCGTTAGACACAGACTTCATTAAAAAAATAGTTTCCCTTATTGTACCACGAAACTTTTTGTGCCCTAGTTCAAACCCGCTGTTGTTTTTTTAATTTTTTTATCAACTCTGTGACGTTGACAAATCACATTTCTGTCTTTTTTGAAAGCACAGGTCATCAAACTTAAACCAGAAAACTGAAACAAATAACAAAGTTCTATAAAATTTGTTAGATTGCGTTGTGAACGTGACTTTTCTTCGGTTCAGATCAAATTGAAAAGTTTCAGTGTTACTTCTGAATAGAAAATATTTTAATTTGTTTAGCGTCCATCGATTGGTTACCGTGTTTTCAACTTGGCTATCATTACTACCTTACAGAAAGATAAAAAGGATTGTAAATTCCGTTACTGAATGGCGTCAGAGGCTGAATTTCTTATTCTCTTATCTTGTTAAGCTTTTCAAATCAAAGGAGTTCTCTGTTTAGTTCAGATCCTCAAACAATAGGCGTACGCCGCGCCGGAAGGATAAGCAAATAAAAATATCTATTTTTATAACACGCTTTTTAAGAAGTTTAATAAATAATCACCATAATCTCGAATTTTTAAGAGTTTATAATAAAAATTTAAAGAAATACCAAATTAGTTCTTAAATAAATAAACTGCAACTAAATCGAAGTAACTTTTGATCCTTTCTAGATGTGACAAATAATATAAATAGATGTGATCTAATTATAAAATACATATATACAAAAATACCTATGCCTAATTCTTGTAACACTGAACTGATTCTGCGGTTGGCTCCTTGTGAAACCATTAAATATTTTAAATATATGAAAGAAATTTGCTTTTTAATGTTTCAAAAATATTTTATTAGAAACTCTACACGTGTTTCGGCTTTTTAGGCCTTTGTCAAGAGTACAGGGAATACTGAACAGTAAAATTTGTGACCATTGCTTATATAACCACATCTGGTACCTACTATAAAACTATTGTAAAATATGAAAGAAAAAAAGAAAGGAAAGAAACTTGATCTATTAGAACAATTAGAAATAAGTAAAGCTGTTAAAAATAATAAAAACTTAACGAATGAACTAAATTTTTACCGGCCACCATATTTTAAATAAAATAATTTAGATATAAAAAATAAAGTAATATTCAACTTATAAAAACATATTTTACAATAGTTTTATAGTAGGTACCAGATGTGGTTATATAAGCAATGGACACAAATTTTACTGTTCAGTATTCCCTGTACTCTTGACAAAGGCCTAAAAAGCCGAAACACGTGTAGAGTTTCTAATAAAATATTTTTGAAACATTAAAAAGCAAATTTCTTTCATATAACTAATTCTTGATGTTGATCATTAACATATATTAGACTAACTTACAAAAGGTACTGGGTTACTATTTATTTGATTATCATCATAATGCGGTGTTACAGCTTTGAGTTTTAGAGTATCGCCGGCGTCCGTTTTTTATTGTAACCGTTACTGTTACAGCAGTAATTAACTTAAATATTTTGCGTATGGTTTATATGCCTCGTGTTACACCTCAAAAAACTTTGAAGATGATGATTTACGCAAATATTAAGAAAGTCTTCAGGTTTTATACTGAGAAGATTTGGACGAATCGTTTTTTGTGGAGTGCGTCCAATGCAAATACTTTATTGAGAATATTGAGGAAGTTAGTAATAGAAGTAAACTTTTAACTGTTTGTAGAGATAAAACGTGATTACAATCTTTCCTAACTTAGAAGAGGTCGTTTTCAACTTAATTTTTTAAATATGGGTACGAGAAATTTGTATTTTTTTGGAGGATTGGGACTCGGAGGCGTCAGTCAACTTTTGCCTAGCGGCAAATATACGGATAATCCGACCCTACTAATAACCCAATACTAGACTGTCTGTCAGTGGATTTGGCAGAAATGCAATTTGACTGTGATAATCAATTACCAGTAAATGTGTATCTACCATTATTTGATATATTTTAGAAAGTAGCAATATATTTTATATAACACATACTGAAACTGAAACAACATTCTTCTCCTTTCTTCTCCTTCTATTATTCAGCCAACTCTAGTCACTTTAACACGTTAATGAGAATAATATTAAGCAGTCCTAGTTTTTCCTCGTCCAGGACGCCGATGGTTTTGCAGTGAGCAGTGCATAAGCTATAGTTTTGCGAACATCTGCAAGAAAGTTTAGACGCGAATTTAGGGTTAATGCTTTTCGATTTTAATTGCGATCAACTTGTAATTACAATTTAAATGCAATGTAGGTTTGTTCTTTATGGATTGCAAGGATTAATTAAAACAGCTTTAATTATAACCGGTTTATTAGTCAAGCGAGATATGTTTTAATTCCGAAATATAGTCCATTGCAAATGTATCAGTAAGCAATTTCGGAAGCGATATTATCATACCCAGTTTGATTATAACAAAATTTATGTAAATTCCGGGTTTTCTTTTTACATTTACAAATAAATATATAGCTACGAAGAATTATTTATATTTTCGAATTTAATATTCCATCAAAGGCATATATACAGAATGTTTGTGTTTTCGTAAAAACCATTCAAAAATGTGTCAATGTTTTTTATGTAAGGGTACGGTATCTAGCACAAAATTACATTATTATTAAATCATTTTGTAAATGTAAAAAACAGTTATATGAAACTAATACATTTTCAGGAAGGAATAATTCTTTTTTTATCATTTATTTAACGTCGGCATATTTCCGCTACCAGGACCAATCACTGACGCCAGGATACGAGCTTTTCCCAACCTGGAAATTTTGCCTAACCTCTATCGAAAAGTAAGGATTTTTTACATGCCTAACGTTTAATAGACTGACTGCTTTACATCCCCTCCGAGGGATGGTATATCACTTACACAACCCTCGCCCAAGTTTGCATAGCTTCTGCGTATACGCTGATATACTAGCCGCTATAAAAGAGGACGAGATCGCCGAATTTCACTTGAGTTATCATCAAATTACTGACTGCGACTATCGTTGCTTAAGTTTTCGTATCAAAGTACGAGTATGTTAGGGCAGATCTACGCTCGCTCCAGGAATAATTATAGACTAATTTCTTTTTAAACATAATAAGATAATGTTTTGTTGCTGTAATAATATTCAGTTTGTATATACTTTACGCTCATGAAGACCTTCTTCAGACCACCTTAACCAACAGCCTAAAACATTTGTCGCGTTATCCTACCTCCCTCATAGCAGTAATCCAATCATGCTCAAAATCACTTACCTGATAATAATTTTAAACTTATCGAACTATAGGCATTACGGATAATATTTGCGACAGAAATGTAAACGTAGAACTGATAAGAATTCATTCATTTTTGCGAATTATACATTTTTTTACATAAAAACCAATCAAGATAACGTTAAAGTTTTTTGTTGACATTTTAATCACTTCTTTGTTACCTTGAGGTACCATTTCTGTAAAAATTTCAGAGAAATTACTTAACTAATATTAGGTGTTGTGGTTTATATTCAGTTCAGTATATTTAGGTATCCGTTTTTAAAACTGAAAATTCGTATACCATGTCTGGTTTAATATTCCTGCATACAAAAATTTTAGGAATTATAATTAAAATAAAAAATAAATTGTCTTGTGCTGGATTTTCACATATCACGAGACTATGTAAATAAGGGAAACTAGTTACATGAAAATAAAACTTCGTTATATTGTAACGTATATAAAGTACAAGCGCATAGTGAAATTATTACATGGGTCACTGAATGTTCCGCGTATTTTCACAAGTTTCTTGTGTATTTGTGTAGCAAAATTGAAAACAAAATGAAAAATACACACTTTGAATTGAAATATTTGTTTTGCAACCCAACAAATGTTTTCATGAATATATTTACATTTTCTGTTGTATATAGCCCATAGTACACGTTTAAAAAGTAATATTTTTTGTAAATCCTGACTTTTATAGCTTATTTAATTGATGATAATTGTAAATATGCCATAGACAAATAAATATGTTTGTGGTTTTATACAGGGTAGCTGAAAACTTCTAGGAGTAGGAACCTATTGTTTTTTCAACAGGATGTATAAAAGGGTATAACTAATATCTCCGTTAATATTGCAGATGTTAAGAAAGTTGTTAAAAACAGTACCTTGATACTCAGAATAACTCAAAAAATAATTTTCCATGACCTAATTGATTAATTAAAAGAAAGAGTCGTATACGTTTCCCTTTTTGAATCATTTAAATTCTTAATAAAACAGTAGATTTTTACCTTAAAAAAAATTAGAAAACCGAAATAAAATAAAAGAAAATATATGAATTGCTGATAAGCTAGAAGTGTACTTTATTGTAGCATGACAGTAACATTTTTGAGAATAAATATAAAGAGTATACAGACTTTTTTAAAATTAACGATCTCTGGGAAGTTACACCCAGTGTATCAAAATTCCGTTTTAATTTTTTTTTCTCGAGATTAACTTAAAATGTAGTGAATAGTTTTTAACTGTAAAATATCTTTTAGTGAAGATATTTTCATCCAACCTTTTTTTACTTTAGGGATGAAATAAACCACCCCTTTCAGACAAAACTTTTTAACGTTTAACACTTTTTAAAACTTCACTAGAGACTGATTTATTGCAAATTTCTTTGCCTCCCATAAAATTCTTATAATCTTAGATTTATAAGTTTGTTAATTATAATTTTTTTTTCGATTTCAGGCCCAAAAGCGGTTCCATGTTGTTATATAGCAGGAAAAAAGTACGATATCGCAGGGATGGTTACTGTTGGAAGAAAAGAAAAGATGGAAAAACTACAAGGGAAGATCACATGAAATTAAAAGTACAAGGGACGGAAGTAAGTGTCCAGACATTTATTTTACGTACTATTTATTTAATTTACGAAAATATCCATTGAATTAAAATACCTAATTGTTTTTTTTTGTTTCACTCATAAAATGTGTCGTAAAAAAACATAAATACGTCCATTATACCTTTATAGGTGCACCAACAGAATTTATTACTTAATTTCAAATATTTTTGAAATTTAGCACAATTTCATGAAGGTGGTTTAGGATACCTTGTTTTACACACAAATCCAAAAAAGAAATTCCGATAAAATAAAAATTTAATTATCAAAATTCGTAGTTTACTCGAAACTTATTCGATAAATAAAACTACGAACGTAGAGTATGTTGTGCCTTGTTAATGAATTTTATCATTGTTCAAATGCAGGAGCAGTGATTACCACAAGCCACCGCTAAATGATTGGTCCCAGTAATTATTAACGAATTACTTAGCAGGACCACTTTACAGGCTGATACACTGTTACCCGCCGGTTTCTAGATTATTACTTCTCATCAGTGTGACATAGGCAACAAATCGAATCGAGTTCTAAGGTAATGTGAGACAATATAAGACAGCAACTTGAAACTTTAAGGCGTCTCCCTCTAGTGGCAGCCCATTCTAATCATCTTCGTGATAGCCGGACTTAGCAACTGTATGATTCAAAAATGTTAAAGACAAAATTGAAATACAGGAAAATAGTAAAAATTATTATTTCAATGCCCTTAACACTCTATAAATAAAGCTACAAACATAAAGTATATTTGCACAAATTTAAAAGCAATGATTACCACAGGCTACCTTTAAAGGATTGATCCTAGTTTGATTTGTAGAGTGTTAAGGACATTGGAATAGCAATATTTTACTATTTTACATTTATTTATCTATTAATACTTTTGGTTTATATAGAAATGCTAGAACATTATTAGCATTAGTATATGGAAATATCTAAGTTAATAATGTAAAAACATTTTTCAACTCGTAATTTGTGTGTGATCACCATTCGGTTAAATATTTAAGTATGAGTAATCAGTGTGGACCAATCTATCTCATCTGGCAGTCAAACCAACTTAAACGTTCATAATTTGACAATAAACATAAATCATGAACGCGATGTAATGATAAATAACTTGGTAATTTCTTTCATTTTATGATTTACGTTCCTCTATCCGATCAGGATGTTGATTTGATGAATGCAGAACTGAATTCCCTATGTGTATTTAATTGAATCATCACCGAATAGCAAATCTGTTACTATTAATTTCTAAAATCAATATCAATTTATTTCGTCCCTGTTCTGCAAATAGTGGTATTATTATCTATCACAATTTAATAATAATATGTGGCAAAGATTTTGACGAATAGCGAGACACATTTTTCAAGGTTAGTATAGTTTTAATAGTCATCCAAAAGTAATAGAGAAGGTTTTCTACACTCGTGTTGTTAATTATCTGGAAAAGAATAATATTCTACCTTCATCTCATCATGGATTTAGAGCAGGTAAATCTATTGAAACTGGCTCTTACTACGTATACGCAGATGTGAATGATGCGAAATATTTAATTTATATGTTCTTTAATTTACTAAATGCTTCTCATATCATACAAAGTAAAATTTCCCTAAAAGAATTATTTAATCTAAGAATCAATAATACAGCTTTAAAATGGTTAAAGTCCTACGCGGTCATCAATAGTCAATTATAATAGCATCAACTCAACTATTCGTAATGTGTTATTCCGCAGGGCTCCGTTTTGGATCCATTGTTATTTATGTTGTATGGTAATGGCTTTTCTAATTTTGCAAATTTTATAAGTAATTGGCATTTAACTATGTTTGCTGATGATATGACAATAGTACCATCTATAGATAGCATCGAAGAAGTTCATAATAGAGCAGAATAACCTATAAATGAATTAACTGCTTAATGTAATAGAAATAAATTAATATTAAATAAATATAAAACTGTCATCTAGAATTTTCATATTAGAAAATCCTTATCACCTAATTTTGAATCTTGAGCACCAAAGTATCTACTGTAACAAAATTTTTGGGTACCTTTCATGATTCTTATTTTGGAATATTCATATTGATAATGTTTGTAAAAATCTAAATAAAGCATATTTTGGTAGGTATATCGCAGATGAAGGATTGTCTAGACGAGAGAGGCTTGCTAAATATCTATTATGTCTTGACCTACTCGCACATTTCTTTAAATATTCTTAGTTGGGGATGTGGGAGAGATAAAGAAAGAGTATTTGTTTTACAAAAAGCAATTTACAAATAAAAAATATTGTAACTGTACCATGCATATGTATATATCTTTAAATGTTTCTCTCTACACTATAGTGTATGTCTCAGTCATGACTACCTATTATATTTTTTTTATTATATTTACCAATTTATTGTTATTATGTAGACAAAATGACCCACTTGCTTTTTACCGTTTAGGAATGTTAATAATAGTTTTTATTATCTGTTTGCACACACGTCATACTTTTGTCTATGTGCAAACATATTTTATAGCAAAAAAAAAGGTAATTTCCTTGGATACAGTTGTTTCCATGGAACTTATTTATCAAATAAATAGATTTAATGGGAGATGCAAAAACCGGCCCTAAATATAATATTTATATGTTTAGTAGTTTCGAATGTACATGCAACAAGATATGATGAACTTTTAGGCCTAAGGCATTCCTTCAGATAGAACTCCTACATTTAAGCACTCTCCCAAGTATAACTGTGTCACTAGGTATAATTCGCGCTTATGTACCAATCACTACAATTTATTATTTAGTAGATCTTCCACGGAAACGTAAAATAACTGATATATTTAGCTTGTCAGCTTCAATTACCCAACACTGTCGATAGTCCGTTAAACAAGATTTGATTGACTATAATTTGGGGATTACTAATTATGTTTATTGGTGACCAGAGTTGTGCTAATCACAATAAAAATAATTAGTGATTACTAATCTTTGATTATTTAGTTAATCATTAATTTTAATCACTCAGGCTAACACTTTTAATCCTTAATCATTGATTACTTTTTAATAAATCAGTGATTTATTTTCAATCGATGATTGCATTTCAATCAGTGATTGCTTCTTTTAATCAGTGATTAAATTCAGCACATGCCTAATATTAATACTATTCGATAGGCCCCTGTCGGCTCAGCTGACTACTATCTATAAGACTTTTTGTTCACCTTATAACGTTAATCAGCACATCTCTGTTGGTGACTAAGGATGGAGTATGATGGAATTCTCAGATGGATAACTTTTCAAAATGGTGGCCAGTCAAAGTTCTGATTCATATAAGCGGTCATATCAGAGCCTATGATAATTTTAACTTAAACTTATTAAAATTACTTAAATTTGCAATTAATTTGGTTTTTATTAATTTTATTATATCTTCCGTTTTTCGACAAAATAAGAAAAAGGAATATATTAGACTCGATTTGTGAAATTCTAATTATATATATATATATATATATATATATATATATATATATATATATATATATATATATATATATATATATATATATATATATATATATATATAATATATATATATATATATATATATATATATATATATATATATATATATATATATATATATATATATATATATATATGTGATTGTTTCATGGAAAAAGCGTCAAATAATAAAAAAAAATGTAAGTATTTATTAAGTTCTCATTTGATATTTTTGTGGAAATTCTAACTGCTATACAAGTGGAAATATGAGGTTTGAATTGTACCGGTAGACGTGATTGGTGACCTGTTACTCTGGACTAACGGACTCACACCAGCCGGCCATTTTGTTTTAGGGCGGACAATTCAAATGTTACGAATCGGTAGCTCAAAATCGTATGAATAAAAACATGTACATACAGGTATGAAGGAGGTCTCATAGCCAGAATGTATAATATAAAAAATGATTGAAAGTTAATATTTTGTTGTTGCAATTCAATATGTACTAATTACTTGCCCTACTCATGTTTATACAGGGTGAGTCAGTTTTTTGTAGACAAACTTTAACAGGAGATAGAACATATGTTTTTAAAAGAAAAGTTCTTATAAACATATGTAGTAGAACGCTTCGTTTCCGAGATACAGGGTGTTGAATATATTTTTTTTTTCTCGAATTTTCATTATAACTTATAAACGAATGCTTAGATTTTTTCCACGTTTGGGGGATAATGCCTATTAATTAAGGGGCATAAAACAAGCGATAAGAATGTTCAAAAACTTGCACAGTGGCGGAGTGGGGGACTGCTCAACCCCTTTCTTAAACAGAATTTCTACACCAATGACTATTTTTAAAAAGAACTGTTATTTTCATTATCTACATATAGTTTAACAAAAATAATGTCCCTTCTTCTGTTTCGAGATTCCTGTGCGTTTCCGAGTTATTTTGATTTTTAGTGTTTGATGTGGTACTAAATTAAGTAATTTATTTATTATCAATTATCGGCTAAATATTTAATTCTTTCAACGAAACCTACCTAAATATGGTTTGTTAAAGATTCTAAAAAGCCGAAATCTTTTATTCTTTATCTCTTTCCAATGTAGTCAAAATAAATATTTGTTATATCAAGCCATACTCAAATACAATACATACAAATACATACTCAAAGAATTCGAGAAAAAAAAATTATATTCAACACCCTGTATCTCGGAAACGAAGCGTTCTACGACATATGTTTATAGAAACTTTTCTTTTTAAAAACATGTGTTCTATCTCCTGTTAAAGTTTGTCTACAAAAAAACTGACTCACCCTGAATAAATTACTTAATTTAGTACCACATCAAACACTAAAAATCAAAATAACTCGGAAACGCACAGGAATTTCGAAACAGAAGAAGGGACATTATTTTTGTTAAACTGTATGTAGATAATGAAAATAACAGTTTTTTAAAAAAATAGTCATTGGTGTAGAAGTTCTGTTTAAGAAAGGGGTTGAGCACCCCCTCCACTCCGCCACTGTGCAAGTTTTTGAACATTCTTATCGCTTGTTTTATGCCCCTTAATTAATAGGCATTATCCCCCAAACATGGAAAAAATCTAAGCATTCATTTATAAGTTATAATGAAAATTCGAGAAAAAAAAATTATATTCAACACCCTGTATCTCGGAAACGAAGCGTTCTACGACATATGTTTATAGGAACTTTTCTTTTTAAAAACATGTATTCTATCTACTGTTAAAGTTTGTCTACAAAAAAACTGACTCACCCTGTATATTAGTTCATGTTTTTTTTAAGAATGAGCAACGGTTTTTCTTTTATTGCTGTCCCTTTGCGTGCTAAAGAAGATGAAATAAGTGCAATCATTATCTAAAATAAAGACAGGATTTCTGTTATTTTAAGCTCTAATCATATCGTTAAATGGGATTCGCAAGAGTTGGAGAATGAGCGCACTGGCGTGAAAACAAAACGGGAAATTGAACGAATATTGTAAATGAAAACTGCTGAATTTTTTTACGGCACCATAATCCATCAAATGCCCTTCTCCTGAGGAATCACGAACAACAATTTAGCCCCGTTCAAAGTAAATATTAGTCTACTGAGACGCACAAATTAGTGTAAAGGTTGTAATCGTGCGATGCCATGTATGAAAATTTTAACTAACATTTTCAGGTGATCAAAAATGTTTTATAATCTAAAAATTTAAGCTAATATAGGATTCTCTGGTATATCGTTTTATTTTTTTTATACAGAACATTGGTAATAATTTGCTCTTGACTGTTATGAAACATTGTTTACCACAAATTCGTACACCGTGTCCGACACATGACCCGAATTTAATATGGGAGAATTTTCCTGTACCATTTTACAAATCTATCATATTTGTATAATTTTAAATAGAACATGCTTGCAAGAAACAATTTACACATACTAACGGATGATACGTACAAACTCTTTTATCAGTAGTTTAAAACAGTTTTCATTTTAATTTTTGATCTAACGCTTCATATAACTTTGTCAAATTCTGCAGTCAATTCTTATGATAGAACTATCAACACAAGAATGACAGTTCTTTTCTGTTAATATTTGATTCAACAGCACGACCCTACTGTACACAATGGGGAATCCTTAAAACTTTTGTAGGTTATTTCGTAATCATGGATTTCAATGCGTGTGACTGTGGTCTCCACCGAATAGTATAATGTGATTAATATGTTACAAATTAAGAAGAATAAGGCTTTTAAATAATTAATTTTTAAGAGTACCCAGAAACAGATCATATATGTCGTAAAAAAATGTTATGAAATGCTCTCATCAGACAACGAAAATCATAAAATTTCATCTCTATCATTTATCCGCGCACAGTATTAATCATGCCCATCGTGTTTATTTCACAGGTGATGTACTTGTTTGTCACTTCACACTATCTCAAAACCTAAAGTTGCAATAAAAACTCAGTTTAGAATCTTTTTAAAAGATTTCCAGAGCAGTTTAATGCGGCGGAGATGAAACAATGTACCGTTACTGTCCCTCATGGCCTCGCCGTCCGATACTTTTCAAAACCGACAACCCACAACGCTTCAATAAAAGCTTTAAACAGCATCAGATTTGTCATTAATTAGACCTTCCGATAATGTCGGACAAAGGTTTACTCTCAAAATGTCTGAATTGAAAGCTTTAAAGCTCTCGGATAGTAACGTACCGATTCAGTCTTTCGAATTAAACAGAATTAAAAGGTGCACATTTTATCTTGTTCGATCGGCGTGCAAAAAGTTAACACCTTTCGGGGATATATCTAACGTTTAAATGCTCTCATCGTGTCCACATACAATCCGTTCGGTTGGAATTAAAATGGTGGATTTTTATAGGAAATGCAGGTTAAGAAATGCGTTTTCTGCTTATGTAAGTTCCAGTAAACAAATTTAAGGTTAGTTTATTTGCTTAAAAATTGTTCTCTCATAAGGAAACTGTTGTGTTAAAGTTATAGAAAAAAACCGAGGCGTAACTGTGATAAAGGGTTCGAGTGAATTTAAGATTAAAAATGATGAGGTTTTCTCTTCCACTACACATTTTATTCTTGCTTTTTTCCTTATTTTTTAAATAAATTGGTGATTTGTCTATGGCTGATATTCTAAAAAGATTAATTAAATCGAATAAACCGATATATTATACGATTTCAAGACAATAGATGGATATAACTACGACCGGAGTATGCGAATAAATAGTGACGATAGTTAAGTAGAACAATGAGAAAAAAATATAAGCATAAACACGTTGATCCTTACGAGTGAATTATAATTGAAATTAGTTTTAATCATTACAAACCTGGGAATGAGAGCAATATATTTTGCTTTGTGTAAACAGTTTTAATTGAAATGTGCATTTTTTACGTGAAATCTTGTGTCCGCTCGAGTTCATGTAAAATGCAGCAGTGTTCGGGTCGAGATAGTCTTAAAGAAATATATTACACCTGAGTAATTCATTCGCACCCATTAAATGCGGGTTAAAAAACCATAAACATTTTTACTCTCCTCAGATGTGCTCCTTCTGTTTTTGTCTTCTTTTTATCTTCTTAATTATGCAGCCTCTCCACCAACGTAAATCTGTGCAATTTAGAGTCGGCCTAATTTTTTTTAACGCCCTTTAATTAACCCAAATAATTGGCCATTTTTCAACACCATTTTTATCAACAGCAGGAAAAGGAAATAAGGGAAAATCACTCTCCCAACATTTTCTTTATAATACAAAGGACGAAAAATAAGAGCGGTATAAATATAAGCTGTATTCTGTGTGGACTTATGTTTATTTCACTAATATTACATCTGTTACCATTGGCGCATCCGCCATTTACTCTTATTAATTTTGTCTAACCGCACTTTTTTCACCTATGCCGTGTACAATGTGCAGTTCTTTTAGATTTAATTATTAAACGTAGAAGTTTTTACATTTTTAGCGTTTGACGGCCATGTTTTACTTTTATCTCTATAAAATTTGCTGTCTCCCTCCACGTAAATATTGATTCATAATTTTCAATCCGAACGAAAGATTTAAACGGTATTAAGGAAAACATAAATAGAGTTTATCATCCTCATTTTATTATAAATCAATAAACAGGGACTGTCGGAAAGGGGAACTGATTAATTTCCTTTGACATATTTTGTGGTCATCATTGTCACGATCATTATTGGGATGACCTTAAATAAACCAGCAGAAGGAAACTAGAAGCTATAAATCACGAACAATCAACAGTCAACTAATTGCCGTTACAACAAGTAGCGACAATACAAATTCAACTTCTCTCGAATAGGAAATGGGAGTATCGCCGAACAGTTCGAGATTAAATTGATGCATTGTAGATAATTAGCAAGCTAAAATGAAGCCTATGAAGTGACATTAATTTTAAAAAATGAGCATGCGGCTGTAAAACTGGCAAGTCAAATGTACCCGGTCGAAACTCTAACAGCGTTGTTTCCTGGCCTCATTTTTAAGATACATTAAAAATATAAAATTGCTCTTGTAGCATTCTTCGCTAGGAACGTAAACATGAAATCAGAAAACAAAGGAATGTCAAATAAAAAATTTAAGTCCAAATATTTCAAATTTCAAGTAATCTCAGGTAGTTCATACTAAAAATAAAGTATACGTAGATATATTTTTTATCTCGTAGCTGAACAATAAATGAATAGTACTCAGTAGATTCTTAATTCCCCCGATATTGTAACAACTCCAATTTGATCCGTATAGGCTCGAAATTGCAATATTCCTAGTCTCTGAATAATTTGTTTATATTTTGTCCTGTACGTGTTGATTCAGTACAAGATACACGATATCGGCAATCGTAATCTGAACCGTTTCTAGTTTTGGTTCGTTGATGACGAGTCGTCAAGTTGCAAAAAAATGTTACCTGGAGGTGGTGACTAAATGCGGATATGATGCTCCGGGTTTTCTGTATATAATTAGTTGATTAGGTGCGAAACATTTAAAAATATGCCTGAAGAACAAGTTTATTTCTCACAAATATTAACTTGAGGTAAAATGTTCAGTTCAGTAAAAAAAAGTACACATTTAAACGTGTAACAGACATCAGAAAACAAACACTTATTAAAACAGAACAAATTTTATACATGACATGATTCGGCCTGCTTTTTTTAGATTCACTGAACTAAAAATTGAGATTAAACTGCACAGATTGATAAAAAACGATGTTTTTTTTTTCTTTTGGCGCGTGACATGACAATGCGATTTAATCAAAGTCAGGCGGACCGGGGCTGTATGAATTTAAACTGCCTTATTACTAAACTCCATATGTTCTATATCAGATTCTATTGTTAGAAAGGACGACGTACATTGCACGAACTAATAATTTCCTTCAATGTTTTAAGGCGTGTTTCTTTCGCCGTTTGAATGAGATACAAATGTGGACTCCTTTATTTTTAAATCGATTTTTATTTGCCAGGGATATGAGACGCCTCTCACTATCATGAAAATTTGTCACACTTATTTGTATTTCACTTCCTCACTACGAAACAACGGTCGTTTCATCACATTCAGGTTAAATATGTACGACACATGCAGTCCTCAAGTACACTGCTCACATGTATCTAGGGGAACGGTACAAATTGTCTTCTTTTTATTCCTGTGAGTGTTCGGCTACGAGGATCAGCTGCTTAAAATTTTGGATAAACCATCTTCAAACCAGTCGTACATACAGGGTGTGGCAATAGTGCGTCCGACTTCGATATGTCGAGTTCTATGATAGCTAGAAACTTGATTTAAAAACATAAATAAACTAGACAGAGTCTATAACCGGAAATTATTTTCGAATATACAGGGTGAGCCAAGAAAATTCTACAGGGTCACTTTTTTTAAATGGTATATCAGAACATTTTTTGAAACATCTCAGTGGCGTCCTTCCACTCTTGTATTATTATTGACTCTCTCCCAGTGTAACGATTTTTGTTTTGTTGAAATTGTGCCATTTACACGTGTATATTAAGAAGATCACTACAGTCACAATTATCGATTTTAAGAAAAAAATATGTCAGTACCAGTTATGAGACATCTGTGCGATGACACTTAGCCATTTTCACTTCCTAAAAGTATACAGGGTGGCCAAAAATAATTTTAAATTTACAACTATTTAAATTGAATTTTCTCATTTTTTCAAATGGAACACCCTGTATATTTTTGGACGATGTGATGTAGAATTGAAAAACAAACAATTACAATAAAAGGTAAATGGACTAATAAGAAATGGTGGACAAAGGAGAAAGAGATAAATTGTATAAAAAGGACAGAACTAACAAATGAAGATAAAGATTGGGCAATGTATAAGCACAAAAGAAATTATGTAGCATCACCAATTAGAATCAAGAAGCAAGACTATTATCCAAATAAAATTGATGAAGTTAAGAATGACCCAACGGAAATGTGGAAAACATTAAAAAACTTGCTGAAGGGAGATACAAAAAATAAAAAGGATGGCATAATATTTAATAACAGGTTGGTTTTGGGAGATATTCAAATAGTAGAAGAATTTAATTCATTTTTCATTGGTGGTATTGAAGAAATTACTAAAGGATTAAACGTGAATAGAAATTATGAAGTGACTTTAAGCAACATGGAAAAACAAAATTGTACCTTAGGAAAGTTTAAACTATTAGAATTAAGTGTGTTAAGAAAGATTATTAATAAAATGAAGAATAAAAACAGTAGTACAGATGGAATAAATACGAAAATAATAAAATTATCTATTGAAGCAATTGGCTATAAATTTCTTCAAGTCATAAATAACTCTTTGGAATCAAGAAATTTCCCCAGTAAATGGAAAACATCAACTATAATACCGATTGAAAACAAAGTCAATACTGATAAATGTGAGGAATTTCGACCAGTTAATACGGTACCAACTTATGAAAAAGTACTAGAACTTGCAGCTAATGATCAAATTGTAGAGTATATAGTCAAATAATATACTAGTGAAGAATCAAGCTGGTTTTCGCAAAAATAATTCCTGTGAAAGTGCTTTGCAAACAATTCGAGCTCAATGGAAAAGTGCCTTAAATGACAAACTTATAATAGGAGTTGTATTCTTGACCTACGTAGGGCTTTTGAAATTATAAATAGAGAATTGTTACTATTAAAACTAAAAACTATGGAATTTAGTGATATAGTTTTAAAATGGATAGATTATATTAAAGACAGATAACAAAAAACCAAATATAGAGATACCACTTCTTGAAAGAAACTTACACAATTTGGTGTACCACAGGGAACGGTCCTCGGTCCAAATTTATTTATACTGTACATAAATGACATTGTAAAATCGATTACGAATTGTAATATACATCTTTTTGCGGACGATATATTAATATGTTCAAAAGGCAACAACTTGGACGAAATGTTACGAACTCTAAACAGGGCGATGGAAAAATAAATAGATGGCTAGGTGATAACAATTTAAAATTAAATGTGGACAACACTAAGTATATGTGCATAAAAAACAAATATAACGTGTTACGATCAAATAATAATAGAGGTGTGGTAATTGGAGGTGATACTATTGATCAGTCAAATAATTCAAATATTTAGGTGTAATAATCGATGAAGAGTTGAGCTTTTCAAATCATGCAGTGTATGTGTGTAAAAAAAGTAGTAAGAAAGGTGAACCTACTGGGTAGAATAGGAAAGGATCTTAGCCAATGGACAAAAAACAACAATTTATAAAACTATCATACACCTACATTTCAATTATTGTTCGACAAGTTTATTCTTACTTAATGCTACTCAAATTTCCACGTTACAAAAAAAAAACATAATCAAGCGCTTAGAGTGATACTTAAATGTGACAGATTTACTAGTATAAAATGTATGTTAGATAGGATACCAATATTCAGTGTTAGACGATCTATTATTTTTAATACTTTTGTATTTATATATAAAATGCTGCATCGATTACTTCCTAAGCATTTAATAGAAAATTGCACGTTTGTTAGAGATATACATAACCATTGTACAAGAAGTCAAAATAATTTTTATATTCCAACTGTTAGTACATCATATGGTCAAAATAACTTGTTTCATAATGGTTTAAAAGAATATAATCGTTTGCCAGATGAATTGAAAAATAGTAAAAAATTTTTGATATTTAAGAAACAATGTGAACATTATGTAAAAAATTTTGTAGATGTAAAATTGTCTTTTCGTTTATATATTGTTGTTCTTTTTTTATCATTTCTGTTTAGGACATATATTTTTTAGATTGTATAAATATCTGCAAATTCACAAACATATACAGTATGTCCGCGGATGGGGTTTACAATAGGTGTAATGGCTAAAATTTTTAACTTTTCGAGAAAATGTTATTCTTTATAAAAGTTTTTGCTTGCCTAAAAAATAGTAGTGACGTTGACAAAAATTATATTTTTTATACGGGGTGATCAGAAATTACAAAAACTTAAAATTCCGTAAGAGTAAACTGGTTCTATTTTTTATTTTGGAACAAAATGTGAAATAAAAAAAGTTGTTTCTAATTATATGGTCTGTCCAAATCCAAAATTTCATTTGAATATTGCAATGTTTCCGAAATTAGTGAATTTTTAGTAAAATACTAGTCGGTTTTTGTCAAATTTTTATTTAGCTAATTGCATTCGAACAAGGAGAATAAATACCTGATAAACAAGTTTGATTTTATAAAAGTGCATACATATTTGAAGTTTCTGACTTTATTAAATATCACAATTCAAAAATTCCTCCACCAAATTGAACGCATGTTTCCATTCGTTTTCGAATGTTGTGAAAACTACTTCTAACTTCATCAATGGAAATTGATTGCACAACTGCCGAAATAAAGATAAATGTATCCGCAATTGTCAAATCTGGACTTCTTGGGGGCCACAAAACTGGACCGCCTCGTCCAATCCACCTTTGCCCAAATTTGTTATTAAGCCAATTACGTACGACGCAGGCATGATGTGCTGGACATCCATCCTGCTGAAAATACATTCTATTACGATATTCCAACGGCAAGGCTTCTAATTGATCAAAAAAGAATGTATTAAGCATATGTAAATAAGAGTTACTATTGCACGTATTTTCAAAAAAGTATGGCCCTATTATGCCATGATATGAAATAGCGCACCAGACATTTACTTTTTTTAAATATTGCCTTCCGGTAGAAATTCTAAATTCGGGGTTGGTCTCACTCCAATACCTTACATGTTGTGAAGCTACAGTCCCATTTGTTGAAAAAGTCGACTCGTCGGAGAACATAATAAATTTATAAAAATTCGTGTTGCTACTTAAAATTTCATTTCCTACCCATAATCAGAAATCTAGTCGTCTTGCTTCATCCCCTTCTTCTAAGGTATGGTTAAAATGTGGTTTGTATGGAAATATTTTATTTTCTTTCAAAATTTTTTGGATGCAACTTTTTTTTAACCACCTCCAAATGCCGGGCTCGATTTCTCAACGAAATTTTGGGATTTCCAGCAACAGATGCCAACAGTAATAATGTGGCAGCGTCATTTTGATCATATTTTCTCTTCTCTTTCTTTACGTCAAGCACTGAACCAGTTTTTTTTAATTTTTTGACCAATTTATGAACTGCCATTCTCGAAACACACATTGGAAAATCTCTGACTAAATTTTTGAATAACATAACGGTATGAACTTTTACCGTCTCCATAACACTGTATTAAAAAAATTCTTTGCTCCACAGTTAACATAAAAATTATTTTTTAATGCAGATATGTTATGATATGTAGACGTACCTAGGTAACAACGCACCTAACAATCAAAAAGAACATTACAGGAATTATACAGGATGTTCCTGAAATAAAATTTTATTAAAAATTCACTAATTTCGGAAACATTGCAATATTCAAATGAAATTTTGGATTTGGACAGACCATATAATTAGAAACAACTTTTTTTATTTCACATTTTGTTCCAAAATAAAAAATAGAACCAGTTTACTCTTACGGAATTTTAAGTTTTTGTAATTTTTGATCACCCCGTATAAAAAATATAATTTTTGTCAACGTCACTACTATTTTTTAGGCAAGCAAAAACTTTTATAAAGAATAACATTTTCTCGAAAAGTTAAAAATTTCAGCCATTACACCTATTGTAAACCCCATCCGCGGACATACTGTACATATATGTATGGATATTATAATTTGTTAATTGTTTGTATTTATTTAGCTTTGCTAATAAAGATTACTACTACTACTACTATTACTACTACTACATTTTTTGTACGTACATCCCTATGGCTATTTGTAACAATTTTCGATTTATTGAACAAAAACTGCAAAATTCAGCAATAAAAATTAAAAATATATATTTTTTTGTAATTCAAGAGAAGATATTATAAAACGTGCTCCACGTGTTGCCCATTTTGATTGACACACATTTCTATGCGTCTGTGGAATGAGGTTTCTACTGTTCATAAAATTGCCGGAGTGATACTTCTAAAAGCATTTATTATCCTTTCCTTCAAATTTTAGATTGTTGTTGATGTGATGTTTTTATGGGCATCATGTAACCCACTTATTATAATACCTTTTCTTGAATTATATTTGAAAAAATTGTCATTTTTAATTTGTATTGCTGAATTTTGCAATTATTGTTCAATGAATTGAAAATGGTCACAAATAGCCATAGGAATGTACGTACAGAAAATGTTCATATTTCAATCCTACATCACCTCGTCCAAAAATATACAGAATGTTCCATTTGAAAAAAATTCAGTTCAAAAAGTTATAAATTTAAAAAATTCTTTTTAGCCACCCTGTATATTTTTATTATATATGTCTCATAACATATTTTTTTCTTAAAATCGATAGTTATGGTTGTAGTGATATTTTTTATATACACGTATAAATGGTATAATTTCAACAACAAAAAATCATTACATCCAAGTGGTTGAGAGAAATAATACAGGAGTGAAAGGAGGTCACAAAAAGGTTACAAAAAAATGTTCTGATATACGTGGCATTTCATTTAAAAAAAATGTTACGACCCTGTACAATCGTCTTGGCTCACCCTGTATATTCGAATACAATTTCCGGTTACCGACTTTTTTGTCTAGTTTACTTATGTTTTTAAATCAAGTTTCTAGCTATCATAGAACTGGAGATCTCGAAGTCGGACGCACTATTGCCCCACCCTGTATATAATCAGATCAATAAATCAATATATGTGCTTACTAAAATTAGTATGAGTAAGTTAAATTGCCTAATAGAACAAAATTTTTACCGAGTTGGAAGCAATCATCCTTCGTGCAATGTTTTGAGATTTCGATATATTTTACTACTTCTTGATTAAGATCGTTCGATTCGAGTAAATTCTTAAAATAATCCAAGGTACAGACTTGGACACAATGAACAAGTTGAAAGAGCAAAATTATACCTTTTATAACTTGGCTTATTAATGAATTTATTGGAATTAATAACTGAAAAAATTAGGTTATGTATTAGTAGGGGTAAAAAATCGAATTTCACGGTCAACCATTTTGATATGTATCTTTGATACGAAGTACAATATAGCTACTGTTAGATTGGCTACCTAATTTATTATTAAGCAGTAACCCCTAGGTGGGTCAGGTAAAATTTAAAAATCGTTTGATTGCGGTTGGTGTGGTTTTTCTGAGCATTTTGTGTGGAAACCGTAGAAAACGCCGGATAAGGAATAATGCTAAAAATAAAACATAAAAACAGATTGAAGACTCTTTTGGCCTCTTCATAAAATGCGATTTCTAAGTTGAACAACTGATTTCTATAAGTCACATAAATATTTTAAGCATGTGATGCCAAATATTCCTAATGTTAAATTGGTGACAACTAAAATACAATTACATTTTCTAAAGCAATTTTCTTAATTCGAGTTTTTTATGGCGTTAGCAGCAACCTATTATTATTTTCATATTTTAGTTAAATTAAAAGAAAATCAAGGTGAATTGATAATGATAATTATTCGTAATAGGTGCCTAATGATTATACCCGAGCATTATAAACATATCGACA
This sequence comes from Rhamnusium bicolor, assembly GCA_029963845.1. Classification (NCBI taxonomy): domain Eukaryota; kingdom Metazoa; phylum Arthropoda; class Insecta; order Coleoptera; family Cerambycidae; genus Rhamnusium; species Rhamnusium bicolor. The sequence continues at coordinate 6,712,163 of JANEYF010001344.1, forward strand.
TTTAGATAAATTTCGTTTACACGGCCCCATGATGAATGCTTTTCATTAGGGTCATTTGTTATCGAATTAAGTTTTCCTGGGGTTTGTAAAGTTCAATTTATCATGTAATAAATGTATCAGGTTTAATTTTGTTCCTATCGTGCGCGCGTAAGTGTCGAAACGATTTGTTCCACTTGATTATATTTTAATTTGCTATAATTAACATAGTTTTATAATAATTTCCCTAATTCGTTTAAAAAATTAAAGTGCTTTTTAAATGTAATTAAGATAAAAGATAATAAAATTTACAAATTTATAGGGATATTTTAGAACGTACATCAATAAACACAAACACTCTCTAAATTATAAATTATACAGGTTTTAATAAAAAAAAACACAACACCAAGAATTCGTTGAAAATTTTTGTTGAAATTTCCAGTTTTGTTTCATTGTAGCTAAAAAGCAATTAAATTTTGAACAAAACATTTACAAAGTTTTCTAGTATTGTTTGTACTTTTTTATTTTAAAATACTGATTATTGCCTCTTTATTTGAAACTGACAATTTTGCATCAGCTTAATGTCATCATTTGTGTTTTAAACACCTTCAAGGCCCCCCTCCTCACTAGAAATTTTATCCAAAAACATTTTAAAAATATTGTCAGAACGTTATTTGTGGCAGTCTCTAAATTTTTCTTTTTCTTTCTTGGGACTTAGTACCACATGAATAATTCTTCGTGATCTAAAAAATACAGTTAGTTACCCAGTATGTTACTGGAAAAAGACTTTACGTCAAAGGTGTTTTTTTTGACAACTAATATGAGACACAAAAATAATAATATATTTTCCTAACGCTTCGGAAAACGAATCTGTTTCCTTTTTCAAAATTATTTATCTTTTTTTTTAGAATATGTCAAGCGTGAAACTTGACATAATATGTTATTGTTTATGTAATATCTATAGATACTTACAGAGAACTGTTGATTATACAAAATTAATTTTGTTCAATTCTTCTTTTAACATCGACAACCACGTTGTACCAAAAACTACAGAGCAATAGGATAAACATTTTTCTTCATTCAATAATATTATTGCCCATTTTTGTGTCTCATGTTAGTTGTCAAGAAAACACCTTTTGACTAATCTTTTAACGTAAAGTCACAAGCGCAAAGGTTAATTTTTCCAGTAACATACTGGGTAACTAACTATATTTTTTAGATAATGAAGAATTAATCATGTGGTAGTAAGTCCTAAGAAGGAAAAAGAAAAATTTTAATAATATGTGTAACTAATTATAATGAATAATAGTCCAGATGTTTTTAATTCTTCCCTCAACAGCATGTTCCATTGAGAGGTCATTTTCTACTTTGAGAAATGATAAAACTCGGTTGAAACCTACAACGTGAAACGGCCGACTCAACGGACTGCGTGTGCTGAGTATACACAAGGAACATATCGATAAAGATGCGCGATTTGTTTTGAAAGTCGTATACAAGTTTGGCGAAAATCCTCGAAAACTGCAATTCATGTTCAAAAACAAGTTTTTTTTGATAAAAAAATTCAGTTGTTTTTCATACAATAAAATATGAATGTTAATAAATACCTGTTTAAATTTTGCCCCCTCCCCTAAAATGTTCTGTATATATAGCTACAAATACCGAAATTCGATGAAAATGGACTTTACTAGTTCTGCCACAAAGAAGCGATATATCCGTGGTTTTCTTGCATATACTACGAGAAAAAAAACTTATAAAAATCCAGTATCACAAGGAACTATCGTATGATTAATATAATATAAGGAAAATGATCTTCCTTGTTTCAGAAACCACAGTAAAAGACATATTTATAAATACCAATTAAAAAGTTTCCTTAGTTTAATGCAAAACACAATACAGGAAAGAAATTATAAATAAATTTGTATAATTAAGCACTTGGCGGATCTTAAAGTTTAGATTTTAATTGTTTATGATTAATATATTTTTCTTATTACTATAAGTTTCTAAAGTTTCGCATTATACTAGTGTCATATTATTTTGTTTCAGTGCATATATGGGTGTTACGTACATTCAGCAATACTACCCACGTTTCACAGGAGGTGCTATTGGCTTCTTCAGGTAGTATGTTATTTTTATTATTACTTAATCATTTTTTTTACTAGAACCAAAGATATTTTTATTTTTTGCTTATACTTCGCTTGTGTCGAAAAAATTTTTCTATATCTCACAAGGTGTATTTGTTCTCTTTTTTGTATTTTAAATTTTATGTAGGCATACCTTTTTTATAACTGCATTTATTAATATTTTGTTAGTTTAGTTTATTTCAAAACTTTTATCGTAAATATTAATTTCTTTTATTGCATTTCCTTCTTCTTTACCTCATTGTTAGTAGAAAACCTGATAGAATACTATTTAATCATTTTCAAAATCTTTGAAAACAATACGTTTGTTTAGGTAATATTTTATGTTTATTACAAAAATGTGTAATATGTATCATTCAAACATCTGTTAATTATTTATGAATCATAATAAAAATGTATAGGTAGAATATCGTGACGTCAATGTTTGTCACTGGATATAGTCGTAACGTCCAAATTTACTTAATATTTACAATAACAAAGAGTATTGCCAGAATGTTGTGAAACTGGGTTATAAAAGACTATTTTAACTCTTTTTAGTAGATATTGTACCATGCACAATGATTTATTTTTGATAATTTTATGATTATTGTATAATCCTCAAACAAAAATTAATATTTGGGCTTTCATTTCGGAAATAATACGAGAAACGCAAACATTTCCTAAATTGAATTAGATTTTGAAGCACTTCAAACCGAGATATTGCCGTTCTCCCGTAATACATTTAAAAATTATAAAAAAATACTCGCTTTACACAACCTGTTTTGAAAAATATATAAAAAAAATCGCTTAACTCATTTTTTAAAGTTAGTGCTCTTTTATACATGACGATTTTTGACAGCCTCGGGATTTTGAAACATCAATACGTAAGCGTTCATTTTATATAAAATTCAGCTTCAAATAACGAAACCCCCCACAGAAATCATAATAAGCATTCTCTAACAATATGGTATAAGTAATTTTTTTAGCACATTTTTTTTACTGAGTACATACCCGTCATTTTTCATTTATTATTTCTTATTCTCTATCGGTTATGTAATTTCCTCGATAATTGCAGAATCCAGACATCGTGTTGGTCCACTACCTCAACGTTCCCTATCCAGATGATAATAAACTGGCTGTTATAACCCCAAGTCTTGCCCTTTGGGCCGATAAAAAGGAATGGACAAAAGACGAACTGGTATCCCAGCTGAAACCCATGTTTTTCAGCGAGGACGAACCAGATTTGAACAACGAACTGGAAATATCGGTAAAATTTAAGAATTTGACGAATTAATCTAAGGCCTCAGTAGAATTTTAAATTACAGACGGCGGAGACGGTTGAAGCGATAGTTAGTCAATTAATGGAAAAACAACGCGTTGCTAGGCAGGCGGCTTTGGTCAAACAGCTGGAATGTGGTTGCCCGGATTCGACATGCGCCGACGGCAAAAGTTGTTCTCATCCAATGAGAAGAATAACGGCGGCTAAAGATGTTTCCAGTTCCCCCTTGCCTAGCTCCAGTTCGAACTCACGTCCTCCAAGCAATTCCGACAACAACAACCAAGTATCCTCAACCACCGGTTCGGGTTCGATGTTGTTAACCAACAACAACTCCCCAAGAGTTTACTCTAGAGATTCCAGAAGTCACCAGGTAACCCAAAACAACAGTAATTGTTCATCGAGTTCAGGAAACACGCCTCCTCTCGTACTCAGTCTCTCCCAAATCCAGGGCGGCGGTGGGCTTCTTATACTTAACAGCAATTCTAGTAACAATTCTAGTCACCAAAATTTGGTTAATCCAGTTTCGATAGCTAATTTCGTGAGCAACACAAACCGGGGGATCCAAAAAGGAAGCCAGAACTAGTCATTTGGTGCTAAAACAAGAAGTTATGGATACTAATCCCTCTTGTCTTCATTCTTCCAAGCAGAATTCCAAGTCCAACTCTAGAGAAACAAAAATGGAAGTCAATGAAAACCTAAGACAATCAATATTTAACGATGGTTCAATATATGGAAATGCTCCACCAAGGTAAATATATATTATTAATAAAAAAAAATAGTAGTAATGCCGAGGAGAATTGGAATTTTTTTTAAATTCGGAAATATCTGGTAGAGCCGATGACTTACTGATCGCTCAAAATTTAATGTTTTTAACATACCGTCCGGTCCTTTCCTCGAATACTAAAATTAATTGTAATTGCTAAATTGTTTTATGCAGTATATATCAAAATGTCCGCGTCATAAGATATTATTATTTGATTTAAAAAAAACTAATAGTGGCAATCGTCTCTGCTTAAGGCTATAAAACTGTGCGATTATTTAATGGTAAATTTTTTGCTCTAAATATGCGTAGGTTTAAAATTTAATTACCATCAACTTTACTTAATGGCGTTTTTCGAATTTTTATGAGATAAAGTCATTTTCAGGAAATTTATGAAAATATTTAATTATACGGATACGATCGCTAAAATTAGTTTTGTTGCAAGTCAAATAATAAAAAGAATGCCCTTATGATACGGATTTTTTGGTACGTATACACGGTTACGTATTGTCATTGTGAAATATTATTAAAATAATTTCTGGAATAATGAATTTTGTGATCATGCGCTTGAGGAAGCATTGACCTAAGGATCACTGCTTATCTCCAATAACCCTAAATTCCTTCGAATTTGGTTCACCCTGTACGCTAAGGCGCCTTATTTTCATTTGAGAAGGCGTTGTTACCAGGTTGTCTATATTAAATAAAACCGGTTCTTGACGAAAGTAGATAAATAGGTTAGAAATATGGAAATACTTGTTTTTTGTTCCCTTTATATTTACAATAATTCTGTTATATTCTTAATGATTATGTTTTTAATCAATTCCAGACCAAGATTTTTTTACAGAAACCACCATCAGCAACAGACAGAAGTGATAATGTCCAGCGCTCCCTCGACGCCCTCAAAGCACATGGACACTAGTCAAGAAGAAAGCGTTGAAGACTTCAAGCATCAAAATTTCTGCGGCGAAACAGTAGTCCTTTTAGGAACCGACTCTAGCGGTTCTTTAGTTAGCAAAAGCGACGGTTCTTCCATTATAAACGGAGGGTTCTTCAACGAAACTTTGGATTTGTCCCAAGAAGACATCCAAAGAACCCTTTCAGCCAACATGCCTTTGTGTTCAACCGAACTAGATAGCCACCAACGACACAACTCAGAACCAAATAACACAAACCAACAAAACAAGACACAGTCTGAACAACAAAATTTAACCGCGGAAATCAATCCGATGGACTTTATCGATAGCTGCGATGTCGTAGTTTCGCCTACCCATGTAGTTGACGATGACGTATTCGTCAATTTAGATGCATTCGATATGCTTGGGGAGTTCCCTGATCTAGAAAGCTTAGATTCGAGCCATAACGGGCTCTTAGATGTCAATCCGTCCGAAGGTAGTAGAAATAGTGGTAAAACGCAGATTGAGCAACAACAACAAAATAACCATTCGATGGAGGGATCTGCGAAAATTACCGATTATTCTCCAGAGTGGGCTTATCCAGAAGGAGGAGTTAAAGTTTTAGTTACTGGACCATGGCACTCTTCTGGACCATATACAGTACTTTTTGATACATTCCCTGTTCCCACTACTTTGGTCCAAAGTGGTGTTTTACGTTGTTATTGTCCAGGTAAGTTCAAGAAGTTACATAAAGTTCAATATATTAGATTTTCCACAAATTGACAAAGTAAAGAAGCAGATGGGTGCATCAAAAAAGATGTATACCTACTCGGTTAAAGTCAGTTCAAAGATTTGTGACTCATAAATGCCGCCCGCCAATACTGTCAACATGCATTTAAACCGTGACCTCAGAAATTCGCGATTAGAGCTACTTCTATTTAATGTGTATTATTAAATAGAGAATGAACAGAAGGGAGTCTTGAGTAAGCAGTCTTACTGACCAGCCGGGGAAAGAAGGCCCGTGCGGCCTGCGAAACCATATGCCAGGAATATAGCATCTCTCTCAACGAGTAGGTGCGGATACAAACGATTACAAAAATTTGCATGCACTAATTCATTTATTTCATTTACGCTTTATGGAGAATGGAATGCAGAAAATACATTCTTTTCACATGGTTCTTTCCCTGGTCAGACTTTACTTACGCCTTTCTAGTAGAGATAACCTGTCTTTATCGTTACTATTTTCAAACATTGGAGATTATTATAAAGGTGCCAGGAGTAATATGAGCCGACAGTGGCCCGACACTACCATTTTTTACGTGTACGTTCCTTAGTGTGCAAATAAATAATCACAAAATATTTAAAAAACGTATTTGTTTATTTTTCTTCTGCATTTACAGCTCATGAGGCTGGATTAGCTACTTTGCAAGTTGCATGCGATGGCTATGTGATTTCCAACTCTGTGATATTTGAGTACAAGTTGCCACCTAGAGAAGGGCAAGTGGCTGCTTCTGAACCTAAAGTCGAAAGGTCCAATGATAATTTGCTTAAATTTACGCTACTGCAACGGCTTGAGGCCATGGACGACCGACTGCAAATAAAGCAGGAACCTTCAGACGGAGATGTGGTAAATTTTTTTTATTAGTTGTAATATTATTTACATAACTATACAGCAAGAGTTGATTCAATTCAAAGAGGCGTTGAAGAAAATCAAATGATGTACTTGTAGATTTCTTATGTGGAGTATTGATAATGGTTCTTACTACAGATGGAGGCGGGCATAATCCATACGCATAATTATTTGTTTTACTTTCAATGCCTGTTCGATTTGAAACTGTGCTCGCTTTTATATTTTGCATTATTTAAATAATTTTGATATGGGATGATTCTAAAATGTGCTGCTCCTGTCGTGCATTTGTACAGATTAATTTTTATTAAATTAAATGGTTAGTGTATGAAAAGTATAATAGATTCTTTTAGCATGACGTCATATAATTATGCAACTTATATACTAGGGAAATGGTGTGTCACCGGTTGCCTACACATTACACTGGACCTTGACCCTCAATGCAAATGTCTATAAAGGCGACATTTTCGCTGATTGGACAAAGCGTAGAATTTTATTTTATTTCACCCTTGTAAGAAATATTTATGAACTTTCAGTTCCCATTTAATATGCACAAAGCATACCCGTTACAAACAATTGTATTATTAATATAATTAACCAATATTAAAAACGGATGAAATATCCTCCAATAGGAGTAAAGTCGATAGTTAATAGCTGCTAACTTCATCATCTTTTTAACTTGTTTGTGTCACGTTTTATAACCTAACTTTCGTATATTCAAGTTCAAATGTTATAATTATCGATTTAAAAGACATTTTTGTGTTTATGATTTACTTCATTGTGATCATCATACTAATAAAAGTGGATCTAAAATGTTTAATTTTCAAAAGTGTACCAAATTAAAAGAAGAATTTTCTCACTTGCTTATGATTTTACTTTCTTTGCAGAAGTCTACAAATCATTTTAAATCAAACAACCGGTAAAGTTAAAATATTTTCTTAATTAGCTACTTGTAGGATATTACATTCAAACAATCCAAACACAAACTTGAAGTTAGACACAAACTAATTGACATGTACAATTTGATTTTCACTAATCGTAATTCCTATTGGTGGATACTAAATCCGTTTTTAATATTAATTTATTACATTAATAATAAAATTTTTCTAACATGTTGAACATTATATTTAATCAAACATGTTCAGTGTATGTAAATTAGTTAGTCAAAGTTTTTAAATAAAAATAAAATAAAATTCTACGTTGTGTAAAACTCTCGAAAATGTCGCCTTTATAGACATATGCATTAAGGTCCAAGTTCCAGTGTGATGTTTAGGCAACCGGTGTGTCATGACAGTAGTACATAGATTGCATATAATTATGTGACATCGCTACTAATAGAGTCCATTACATATTAGTGACGAAAAATCATATGTAAGAGATAGTATTTTAAATCAATTTATTTTTTTAGGTGGAAGATACGGCCCTATTTGGCCAACCAAATTTTGAGGACAGGCTAGTTAACTTTTGTCAAAATATGGCGTCAAGGATATGGAGGCATGGCGAAGAATTAAGTGTGTCGTGGTTTGCTAGCCATAGAGGAATGACACTTTTACATTTAGCTGCCTCCCTGGGCTATTCTCGTTTGGTTTGTGCTATGCTCCATTGGAGAGCTGAAAATTCCTCACTGTTATTGGAAACTGAAGTGGATGCACTCAGTCAGGATGAAGATGGATACACACCACTGGTACTTTATTGTGATATATCAGTTATTGTTAATTTTTAATTAACGTAATGTTTAAAAATATGTGATAAATAAAGAACAAATTTGATTGTTAAGAATTTCTTTGCAGATGTGGGCGTGTGCTAGGGGCCACACCGAGACAGCAGTGATGCTTTACAAATGGAATCATACAGCACTTAACATGAGGAACACATTAAATCAAACAGCTCTTGAGTGTGCACGGGCCAATAATCACATGGAGTTGGTGAAAGAATTGGAAAAATTAGAATTACGAAGAGATAAGGCTAATATGCTTCTGCAATCAAATCAATCTTCCACGGATGCTGCTCCTTCCCCTACAGCTATTTCTCCTGCAAGTTCTATTGCTTCTTTAGCTTCTATTGCTTCTACTAGTAAGTCCCACGATGGTGTCTTCTTGAGGCCAGGAGCTGTGACAAGGTTAGATAGAGTTTACAACCTCTTAATATTAACTTTGCACTTCTTGTAAAATTTTAATGAATTTTATTTCAGTGACGGAAACAACAATAACTTTGTCATCCATTTTACTGAAATTTTTGTACTTATCATGATAAAGATTATTGATGTGAATTTCAAACTTAACTAAGGAGTCAATCTATTTTTCATAATTCCATTGGTTTGCTATAATGTCATTCCGAGATGTTTTGATGTATGTATAATATTTTGATTCCCGTTGGAATTGAGATGCCTATTTATTGTGATATTTTGAGGAAATTGTGGGGACCTCTCTTTTTCAAACACTGATAATTTGCCAACTCTTTTTTCTTGCATACTAGCTCCTTTTTTTTACTTTTTCAGAAGTGAAGCCAACAAGTACAAAATATTAAATCTAGATTTAGATTCAGATGGGAACAACAAAATGATAACTTCTACTCCAAGCCCACTCCTCTCAGATTTTTCAGTCCAGCACTAGAGGTAGTAATGGTCAAAAATTAATCAAAAGACCATCGATTGATAGTGGCATTCATATGAGTTGCGGTCCTGCCGTAGAAAGTTTTAGGCCGAAGAGTTCCAAAGTTTATAGTGTTCGCGAAACTCCAAAACTTTCCAAGTAAGGGACTTCTGTATTTATTTGTTTTTTTTTACTATATCTCAATATTCATTATTAATGTAATGCAATAAATTAGTTTTGATTCCTAATATTTTGCCATACTGCATTATTAAAACAATTATTTATTTATAAGAAAACAAACGTGTCTGTCGAAAAGAATCTATAGTTATCAATAATCAAATCTTTGACAGATTTGACAGAAGCATGTCGCTACCTCTCCACTGCTCCTCGGCAAAGGATAATTCATATGATGGTGAAAGTATAGACATTCACAGAAAGATGGATTTTGCACTGTGTAAGTAAAAATTATATATGCACTAACGATCATGTCCTTTTGATGATAAAGGTAAGTAGATGTGCCCTTAAAAAATGCATGAATAAATCTTGGTTTATTGACATACCAAGTTTTTGTTTTCGCTTCAAATGCTATTTTATTTAATACGTTAAAATGTAATATTTAAATCTGTTTCACAAATACATATTTGTATCTAACAATAACACTGTTTAAAATATTATTAGATGGAATAGACTACTAGTATCTGAATCGTAGATTTGAAATAAAAAAAAAACAACATATGAAATCACTTAAACAGAAACAAAATACAGAACAAACTTTTAGCATAATGTATAATACTTTGCACTGACTGATTTATGATTTTGAAACGATGATCTAGGCGAGATAGGGAGTGGCCCCAGAAGCAGTAGTCCCCTGATAGACGTAGAGGCTGTTTCAGATGATGAGAGTGACATCCACAACAGTACTGTAGGTCAGTGCACTAAATGGTCTCTTATCTTTGTTGTCTATCGGTGTTGTTTCACTGTTGTATACAAATTACTTGTTCTTGTTGTGTTTCCTAACCATTATAGTTACTGTCCATTTCTTAAGGACATTACTATTTGTTTCTTTTACAATGGTTATTCAATTTGACTTCTGGAACTGTTGGGTAATCAATACAATGCACCGGAACTCGCAAAGCAATTGACAAAGAAAGTAGAAAAATGTTCAGTTACACATTTCACAAATATTACTTTGTACTGTTTAGTGTGCCCCTCCCTGTGAGTGTTTATTAATATAATCATATTAAATCATTTCGTTGCGAATAAAAATAATGCATTTTGTTAGATACCGAAATAACCCTTCAAAAAGTAAAAACAACAAAAAATTACTATATAACGTTGCAGTAATATTACACTGTAAACTTGCAGTAATATCGCACTTTTACATTACCGTAATGTTGCAAAGAAGATATACTTGTAGTATAGATCACTATTATTACCATATAAGGTCTATATAATCTATACAGTAAATTAATGTTACAATATAAGACATTTCTAGTAAAATGCGGCTACACATCCGCATAAGTGGCCCTAGCAACAATAATGATGATCAATGGAATTTTTTATAAACATGCAAAGTATGCTCAAGAAAACATAGTAATATGCCCAAAGCGATCTGTATTGTGGGAAAAAATACTGTCCCTATTCTAAACATAGCTCAAAAATAAACAACAATCAATTCCCTTGGACTCGAATAAATATAGAATGAAGTTCTTAGTTGTTCGATACTTAATTATATACGACAGAATCAAATTTGACAATCATGTAATTAAAATGAAACAAATAGTTGTCTTTTTTTATTATACTCTAACCATTTAGTTATAGATATTTTGCACTACCTAACTGTATTAAATTCTTTCAGTGTTTTAGATTTAAATAACAAAATAGTTGATGCCGTTAACACTAAAGACGTTAACCTAACCAGTAAATAGATGTTACACTTTCAAATAGTTTAAATAAATTGATAAATATTAATTACCTTAAATATTAACTGCTTCTGCTGTCTGCTTTAGTGCATGTTACTAACTGTTTTATGTTCTGCTTTTCAAAATATAGTGCTGGCTTTCTATGAAATAGACTGATTATTTGCAGTTTTTGGGATTTGATCACGTTAATATAAGATCGATATATTTATAATATCGATAACTTAATTTAATACGGTCCTTAAGCGAAAAAGTTCTGTATTTAAAAAATTATGAAAACCGAAAATTGTTTAAAATAAATAATGTATTAATTCAGTTATGAAAAAATATCTGGCTATTCCTTAATTATTACTGGCAGAATTTGATGTTACTTCGACCCAGAGTGATGCGGAAAAATTCTGATTGCCACAAGATAGTCTTAATTTTTTTCAAAATTCCCACAGAGGCAATGGACTAAATATAGTTGTTAACAATTTTTTAAATAAATCTATTAAAACTAAAACCACTTTATACTGTCCAGTACATAACGATAAGTTAATTGTGATTTAGTGTTGCAATTAAATCCCAAAAAATGAAAAGAAGAAGTAGACTACGAAGAAATATGTTAAACACAGAAATCTTATACCATAACGTCACAATAGTTATTTGAGGTTATTGTATGGATTTCACCATCTTAAAAAAATTTCATAATCAAAATAAAAAAGTCAGACGCAAATGTAAATGTGCCTGTTTTATTTCACCTCTTGCATGTATACCAGTGTTTCCAGTTGGTGAAAAATTAATAACAAAATACGTGCTAATAAACAATCTTTGATGTATTTAGGTAATGTATTTGATGTCTATTTTAGGGGAGCAAGATGCAAGAGTCCTTACGCTTGCAGAGCAAATAATAGCTGCGATGCCCGACAGAATAAAGGTAACGTTATATAGAATAAAAATAAAAAATAATTCTAATGGCTTCCATCATCTTTTATAGAATGAAAGCGAGGAAATGTTGTTGGATAATAGCCCGGGACCTCCAGATAATCTTCAGCCAAATGATAGCCTTTCAGACGTGTTCATGGAACCCTTATTAGATCAATCGTCCTCTAGCTTTGAATCAACAGAGTTCAATTTTGAATTTTCCGATAATAATTATAGGTATGTAGCAGTAACTTTATATTTTATATTACAATTAAATTTTTTCCCACCAATTTCAATGAATCTTGACAATCTTGACAGACATACTTGACAATTAAGGACAAAATTTCAAAATGACATATTTTACAAAAACAATTACAAACAATTAATTGTTATATTAATTATTATATTATGATAATTATTAATTATAGTTGTTTTACAAAAAAATGTGGTTTATCCATAAAAATATATAAAAAATTAAATAATTTATATTTGCAGATATTATGATGTGGGAACTCCATGTTCCAGTCTAAGCCCTGCCTCCTCCAGTTGTTTACAATCACCGTGTTCTTTTACACTGGATTCGCCATCACCACCACCTACTACTGCAGATTTTTGTGAATTTTTTCAAGCGTCTGGTACAGTGTTTGAAAAAGACTTCTCAAATTTGACCTTATCAGGTGAGAATAAGCAACAAGCAACTCGATCACATGTTTCTTCATTTAAGAACTGTAGTTCCCATCTTCCAATTTAGCCATTATATACATGTATAATAATTTTAAGTGTAATTTTATCAGTTTTTTTTTTCAAAAATAGAAAGTTGACAATATTATATAATTAATGTAAACAACTGTTACGGAGCTCGTCTGCGTGGAAAAAATAATGTGACTACTTATTTTGTAATCTTAGTTTCAACTCTGGATCTCAACATCGATAGTATTTAATATTTTCCAACTGTGTTATTATTTCAGATCGAGAACAGAGGGAACTGTACGAAGCAGCAAAAATTATCCAGAAAGCATATCGTTCTTACAAAGGCCGTCAGCAGCAAGAACAGGACAAAGAAAGGGCGGCTGCTGTGGTGATACAAAACTATTACCGAAGATACAAGCAGTATGCCTACTACAAGCAGATGACTCATGCTGCCATGGTTATTCAAAATGGATTTAGGTCATACTGTGAACATAAAAGGTTTAAGAAAAGCCAAGAGGCTGCCGTGTGCATTCAGAATTATTACCGTAACTACAAAGAGCAGGGTGGGAGAGGCAGCAGGGAAGGAACTCCAGCGTCAGGGCTCAAGTAAGTTTGACAGAGAAAGTTGTTTGCTAGTCTTTTGGTGTAAGGCTTTCTGTTTGTAATATTTTCTGTCAAACTTGAAGAATTATTTTATAACGCAGTTTCGTGTTAAACTAAATCAGTGTATTTTGAAAATTGTGGCACAAACCAAAAATTTACCTATTATATTATTGATGTGATTACTTTTAAATAAGTATCTATCTTAGAGTATGTTATAGAATAATTCCTCAATCCTAACCATCATATTATCATCCATGCATATAGTTTACTTCATGTTAACTGTTGTAAATGGCTCTAACTCGCTTTAGTACTAACAAAATTCCTGACAGCTAAGTTATATTTACGTCTACTATGCAGACATGGCAACACTGTTGAAATGTAGTTTTCTCAAATACCAAAACAGTGCATGTAATACTGGCATGGGTTTTGCCAACCACGTCGGCATCATCAGGATATTTAAACTGACTTGGTTGACAGAATGCAATTGAGTATAATGTGCAGTTTTTAAGTGTTTTTGGCTAGTATCACATGAAATTTCTTGTAATTGTTCGCCATTTTTATACTTAGAGTTTTAAATTTAAAAACATTTTTAAAAAATTTAAGAAGGCAGATGGATGAAAGTTAATTGTCTGTCATCATTAATCACTGACAAACTATTTTATCGAGTTACTACACATATGAATTACTTACATCTCATCAGATGTGTTTGTGAATACCAAAGCTTTACTAAGTTTTAACCAGTTATTTTATATTGTAATAAATGGTGATCATAAGAAATGTTCTCTCTCAATTACATGAATAACTTTTATTACCAACTATGATCTTGTTCATGCATGATTATGTCTAATCTTAATGTGTATTTAGTTTCAATTTTCCAAAGAAATAGTTTCTTTGTTTTCCTCATATACATCGGTTATTCTGTATATAATCTGGTCCTGAAAAGAGCATATAATTATTTATATTTATGTGTTTATACACAAAATAAACACCACAGAAATTGGACATCCTCCAAAATTCAAAGCTAAAGCTATCTAGAAGGGGAGAGTACACTTAGAAAAACGTGTACATACAGACACCCATTCCCACCAACATTATCAGTGCTGGTGGCGGTATTCTAACCCACAGCTATGGTAGAAAGATTTCTAATAACACATGCCATCATGCGCTCTAGCCAGATACACCACCAAGCAAAGTTATTTAACTTTTACGCCTTATAAGATAAGGAATCAAAATTATTCATAACGGGGGTATAGAAAACCTTGTGTACCACTTTTTTGTCTGTCACTTCCATTAATTTCTGAGCAGAACTTGAAAATTTGAAATTTTTTACACAAAAATGGTCACACATTTCTTTTTCCTTAAAGTTATCCGTTTTAAATAAAACTGATTTCAACTTTATACGGGAATAGTTTTTATGACAGTTTTCGCAAAACAAAGAAATTATGACAGGAAAACAAAATTTGGTTACATTATTTTTTATTAGACAACAATGAAATTGATTAAAATAAAGTATCTTACAAATTACAAGAGTTCGTCAAATTGCATTCCTCCAATTTCAACACATTTTTGGCACCTGTGTACAACAGTGTGTTTCATAATTAATGAAATCAGGACTACCCCATAAAACTTCACACATTTCTCGAATTCTTTCAATTAACTCCTCTCTGGTGTTTACACGGGTTGCGTAGACTTTATCCTTTAAATAGCCCTAGCCAAAAAAATCAACCCGAGTCAAAACCTTGGACCTAACCGGAATAATTTTCCACAGCATGTATAAACCAATTACAAAAATTAATACGCCTTTCGGCATCACCTGGTTGGTGGCGTTGGACTGGATGCATCTTAAAAGCTTTTCTGTAGTCTTTTTTTCAAAATCCAAAAACTTTTTTTTCTGGAAACATGAACAGCCTGAGCACTCAGCTGTTGGACAGCTCTTCTAATACTTAATTTATTGTTATTAAATCTGGCCAAAATTATGTTTCTAAGTCGTTTATTTTGCCAACATTTCTAAATTCTTGGTGGGTTCAAATAAAAAACATCTTTTGACAGTTGCCTTCTATAATCTTCTATGATATTCATTTACCGCGGTATTCGCATTTCTATCACAACATCCATAAATAAAATGAATATCCGCATACTCTACTAAACATAACCATTTTTACTTTTAAATTGAACAGTTTTACCAAAAAAGAAATAATAAAAGTACAGAACAATAGATTTCAGAACACATAAAACCACCTTTGCCATTTTGACATGGCATGCTAAATTACTTTTTAATGTGTTAAAAACATTACAATCATGGCACACTATTCCCACATAACAAGAATGCTAGTAATGATGGGGTTACTGATTAATAAAGTTCAAATCAATTTTACTTATAAACAGATAATTTTAGAGAAAAAACGCAAGGGAAAACCGTTTTTGTGTAAAAAACCTCAAATTTTCAAGTTCTGCTCATAAATTAATGAAAAAGTGGCAAACAAAAAGTTGGAACGAAATTTTACCCAGGCCCCCACAGTTTTACCCACTTCTAAATGATTTTGGTTCATAATAATTGTTATGTTGCCTTATAATACATAAAAAGGTAAATACCTGTGTAAATTATCATTTGTTTATCATCAAAGGCACAAACACAATCATAAAAACCTTTTTTAAATTTTAATTCGCGCAGCCTGTATCTTGGAAACTAAGCACTTCCCGACCCTTGTTTATAGGAACTTATTTCTTATTTTGAAAAGTCACGTTAAGACGTGATCGTCCCCGAAAATATCACCCTTACTGGGACTCGCGTTTGGCTTGCGAGCGGTTTTATGACATAACTTGAGGCTAGTTAGCAATTTGTGAGATTTTATTTACCATAAACTTTTAAATGTGCTACTCATGTAGCAAACAGTGAAACAAATATAACAATCAAAACAATATAAGTACAATAATTATCTTACCACAAGTGCCTGATGAGTTGGGATGTGTCACTTCTGGTGGTTAGTCCCACACTTCCATTTTCATTCCATTGCCGAATATTTATAGTTATTTACAGAATCAGCCGATTCTGTATATTAGTATACATATTATGTAGGTGAAGTTTATTATTAATTTGGACAATGTTTCTATTGTTTATGTAAACAAAACGGTTACTCTGACTTTGTTTTATTTATTGATGTTTTGTATTCGGAAATTAAGTTATTAATGTTTTATATTTGTAAATTGTTTGTTTTAATTTTATTTACCTGATCTACCAACTGGTGTTTTATAAATTTGGAAGATTTACCTTAAATATTCTATATATAACTTACTAGAATACTCGGTAGTAAACTGGGCCATAAATCACACTGAATACACGTAGAGTTGACTGCGCGACTATACTGTAGAGGGCGTCTGTTCCTTGTATACCAAAATCGGAAAAAGAGCCAGGCAAATAAAAATATTTAGAGTTGAAATAATTTTAAAAAAAATATATATTGGTGGTGTATTTAATTATATTCTATGTTGCTGTGTTTTTAGTTCTTCAATTTTCATATTTTGTAATTTTGAAAAATGGTAGAAAATAATCAAAATTTTTTTTTCAAAAAATCCCACGCAATGACACAGATTGAACTTTCATCTATATGTCCTCCGAATTTCATATTCATATCTTCTCTAATAACGTCACAGTTATCCGGCTACAAATTCATGTTTTTCACTCTTAAGAACTTAAATTATATCATTCATAACCTAATAGAAATGTTTGTCCATTGGTGAGTTTTATGTAATGGAGAACATTAATTTGTATTGTTTATTAATGTTTGTGTCCATATTAATCATAGTAGAACATTTACAACGAACCATATTTCATATCATAATAGCAATTAAAAAAGTACAGGAAGTTTCACATTCAGTGTGGATTAGCAAACATTTTTATATAATCTGTTGTGTCCTCCTGCACTGGCCCCTGCCTGCTTCGATGTTGCTATGTGTTAATAGTTCTTAATGTACATCTAGTCTGTCTGTCACAAATGAACATATCTTGAGATGCTTAAAGTTAGTTATTTTACTTTTAGGCGTACATATTCACAGCGACGTCAACATCAAGCTGCCAGGAAAATCCAGCAGTTTATGCGGCAATCAAAAAAATAAGTAAGTAGTTTATTTTGTCTGTTTGTGGATAAGAATTATTTAAATTATAAGGATGCTTAAAATCTAATATTTTTTAATGCTAACGTAGTGTTTGGGATGAACCAATGACAACTACTACGACTGTGGTAAGTGAATTAAATGAGGAAAGTTCGGTTTTTATATTTCAATCCTCTGCACATAAATATGATACAGAAATACTTAAGTATATGGTATTACACTTTAAGATTTTTTTGCAAGTGCTTCCAACACTTCATAAAATGACAATAAAAAAAAAAAATTATACATTTCATTTATCTACTGAACAATAAATTCAATTCAGAAACTGATAATTATCTGATGATGTTTTCTGCGTAGAACCAAAATTGCCAACAATTAATTATTCAATAATTTATTATGTAACATTCAGTGCTGTATCATATTTTTCTATAAAAATGTTATTGATGTTGATTCTGCGCACATCACTGGTGGAAGTAAAAGAATCTTATACGATACTAACGTGCCAAAATTCAATGTTGGAAGCATTTTTAATTTCTTCTTTTAATTTTTTACATCTCATTGTTATAAACGAAGCTGCTTAGTACATGAGTGTATATGAAGTTTTCGACTTATTTTTCGCCAATAAATCATGCTTTAAAATTTGGCGGTAGTTTTTTTAAACACCCCGTATAGAATTTTTTAACGTTAGGCATTTGAGATACCAGGCTGTAGAATGTGGGAAAGTGTAGCAGTTTGCGAAACTAGCTCTCCTCATATAAATAGAAGGTTTCTGGGTCATATACATTATAATATAATATATTAAAAGTGTTTTTACTCTAAAATTACTTGCACAAAATAAATTGTATTTCTTTTTTAGATTGCAGAGAGAACGAGCAGAAAGAGAGAGGCAGGGGGGCCAGTCAGTGGATGCCCATCAAAGGTCACAGTGTCCAGGGGGCTCTTCCAGTTACATAGGCCCAAATAGCAGGTAAATAACATTATTTATGGAAGAATTGTACCATTTTTTGTGAGGTAATATTGTTTATGATGCATATAAAGAAGCTCATACTTTTTTTTATTTGATCATTGAAATTATATTACAATTCTAAGGCTCTATGCAAAAAATTTAATTCTCAGACCTATAAATGGTCTAAAAGAAATCATGAACATGGGCCCCTTAGGTGCCTTTTTTTTTCATGGCTATAACTAAATCTTAAAAAGTTTAGAATTTGTTTTACATTGTTACCAGGTTTATTTTTTTCAGAAATCAAAACCCTCTGGCAGATTTGCATTACTTATACTTGACAACTGTAGTTTCAATTTCTGCATCCAAAAAAATAGATGGACTGTCATTTTATTTGAAAGATAGAGGTTAGACTTTCCATTTTCTGTATTTTCACGTAAAATTTTTGTTGCAGATCAAATAATACAGACTTTTTAGAAGACTCAAAAAATTGCAACGATAAGAAGTGAAGAATCATAGAAGTACTTATTTAAAATATTTAAAATTACTTAGCAGGTATATCTTTGATTTTGTAGAATATAACCGATAACTGCTACTACTAGTATTCAATACTATATTTATTATAACTCTGATATATTCTTATATCTTTACAATGTCTATTTTGGCTGTTATTTGGTAATTTTCACATGCATTTATTATATGAATGCAAGGATCGACAACAAAAGTGAGATGATTTTAGACGTTGTATGAACTCTTTATTATTATTATTCTGATTGTACGGATTCAGAGCTGTGATTGTAGCTAGGAAAACACTTTTTCAAATGCTTACTTTTGTGTTAGATAAAAAATAAATAATGTTCTCTATGTAGGTATTTTTAAACATATAGAAAGCAGACTTAGTGACGATCTAAGTGATATTTATATTTACATTCAAATTCTCAAATTACCACAGTATATTAAAATTAACACTACTATCAGCTGCAAAACTTCAGAGTATTTATCTATTTACAGGATATCTCAAAATGAAAAATCTTGTGTTTGAATATTCAAGAGAATATTGTAGAAGAAAATGTTAAAAAAAAAAAAGAAATATTCTGGTTGAATGTATAAATAGTTTTTCATTAGAGTAGTATAACTTAATTACTTTTATTCAGAATAATTTCTTCTGTTATGAAACAAAAAATTCCAGTTTTAATTTAAAAAATTATAAACGCTTTTTATTACTTGTCTAATTTTCACTATATTTGTTATTTTTACAACTAGTTTCATCCTATTCGGACATTTTCAAGTAAGCTAAATTATACACAGATTTTACTTTCATTTAAATATAAACTGAACTGAGTAGAAGGATGGGTCACTTTATGGTTGATCATATAATTCAAATTTGTACAGATGTTATGTCTTTAAATGTAGGGGTATCTCAAGATAGTAAGTTATATTATGGTGTGATTTTTATTAACAGCATTAGGTTATTTGAACAAGTTTAATAACGGAGAATTATTTAAATCTATTTGGTCGTTTAATATTTTGTAATTTTTATTCCTATTTAATTTATTTATTTCTAGCGCTTTTAATAGATTAGGTTTTTTACTTTTCCCACAAATATGTAATATTTTAGGTTGATGGTCGTCAGTTATGGTATGACCAGAATCTGTTAGGTGTTTATAAAAGTTGGAATGTTGTTTTTGTGTGTGAATATGTTCTCTATATTTTACCCCAAATGATCTACCTGTTTGACCTACATATGAGGCGTTACATTCTGGGCAATCTAACCGATATACACCACATTTTTTAGAAATATCAAAATGGATTTTCACAAAGTAGGTAACTTCATCGTCAATCAATTATTTAAAAAAATTCCAGCTTGAGTCAAAAAAATATACAAATTTGATCAATCCTTTGTCGGTCACATTGATCAGTGCAATATTTTTTTATTAATAAATGCAAAGCATTTACTGTAGTCACAAAGGTAAAATGGCCACTCTATTTTGTTTCCTGGATCATTTTTCATGTGACTTTTTACTCGCAGATTTTCATATATTGGGAATTTAAGCGGTCAGGTCGCTCCCTGGTGGCTAAAAACCGCACTTTGACGAAACGAGTATTTATTTATTTACATTCGTTTGCTCACATTTGTGTAGTTTGTTGGGGTTTTATTACCGTTTTTTTTTTTTATTTCATCAATGTTTATTCCACAATACGCCGAAGAACAACAGTTGCATAATACAAATTATGTGTACAATTGTCACTCAAGAAAATTGTGGATAGAATAATCCACTTTCACCATTTTCCCAATATGGACATGGGGGATTGTTTATATCACTAATAGCTGTGGTACATGAAAAATATAGATGGAAGAAAAGTATGAGAGAAAGTATAATTGATGGGAAAATCATAACTGGTCAATGCGTGTCTGTTTCAAGCCAGAGGACTATTACACAAAAGGTATATAAAATTGTAATAGTGAAAGCAAATAAAACGATTATAAAAAAAAATAGGCATTTTTCTGCAGATTCCAGTTGTGTCACAATTGTCAAGTGTCACAACCCAAATTTGACCAAAACTACAAGCAGTTGATTCAAAATGATTCTGCATGCCAGTGGTGGCCATCTAATAGAAAACTATATTACAAAAAAAGAAATCAGTAATTAAAATAAGCCGTAGAAGAGGATTTAGGCATCAATAATCATACAATTTTTCAAAATATGTTTTTTTCCAACTTAATTATTTAAAAAAATAAATATACAGATTGAGCCGGTCCACTAGGACACGACTAGCGCTATGCGCAGTATACAGTCGCCCGTCTGAACGAGCAACACTCTCCACCACAGCTTTAACAATACTGAAATCTGCTAGTCTGTTGTCCTCTAATGCGCAATCGTGCACAATCGTTAACGTTCGTTCGGACTTCGTATTCAGCCTACATTCATCGCCCCATCGTACTGGCACAGACGGGCGACTGTAAACTGCGCATACTGCTAATCATATTCCTAGTGGTCTGGCTCAATCAGTAGATGAATTTTTATTGTAATTTGCATGGCTTCTGCTAATAAAGATCGATTAATCAATTAACTTAAAACTCCGCCCCATTATTAAGATATCACATAGCAGACCTCAATGTGAAAATTGTCGCAAGCACATGCGAGGGCCCCAAAACGTGAAGAGGGGTCGTAACCTCGTTTATATGTATTTTTTTTTATTTTAGGGTGATTAAATTCACATAATATAAATGAGGTTTTAATTCTGAAAATGTAAAATGTGCAAGATTTTTCTGGAAAAAATAGGGTTGTACATTTAAATAGGGGACCCTGTATAGATCCTTAGTAAATGGATGATTATCTAGATTGAATATAAAGCAGATTCTCATTATTAAAATTAGATTTAATTGAAAAAGTGTTTTACCGATTAATAGTAAAAGTTCTAGTCTTAGTATATATACTTAATAGTAATAAACTTATACCTGTAACACGTTAATCAGTTCTAATATGTGCTTAATTTTCAATTATTGTAAAAAGAATTATGGTCTCTAAATTTGTACTTAGGTTTTCTTATTTTTCAACTATTTTTCACTGCCACTGTAGCAAACGTTATGGAATTAGTTTGCTTAATTAAGGTATACAAAAGAATTATACCAATCTGTTCTTTTACTAGAGCAATATAAAAATAGTAACAATCAGTTTCGACATTTTAGTGCAAAATACTTTTCACAATAAACACATTTTTAAAAAATAATAAAATAATTTCCATTTCAAACAGTATTATTTTATTTACAAGTACAATGGTCGAGTTTTGTTCCAAAAATGTAGGGCCTCTATGTATATGAACATTTATATATTATGAGAATACCGGTGACCTTTGTGGGAAACATTGCCAGTATATAAATCAAATTACAGCACTATCAACAAAGTTATACTATTATTTTTGCAACCGATTTGAAAGGTTGCTGAAATGTGTCAAAGGGTAATAAAACTTTAGTAACCTCTCAGAAGTAAAATGGTAAATTTTCGAAAATATTTCAAATATTCCCATCAGGGACTTGGAACGGAACGTTATTTTTCGAGAACCGGACCCAAATCTTTATTTTTTTTTTTAAACTGGTAACCGAACCGTTACTTCATTTTACATTAGCTGTAAGCTACATTAGATGAACTGAACCGTTACCTCCTAGGCGACGAGCGCAATTTGTTATACTGTACTGTGCATACTCCTACTACCCACTTCTGACCATCTCTCGACCGCTGGCATTGTGACGACTGTTGCGCTAGTATTTATCAGCGTTCCTCTGTACAGGGGTAACTGACAGTTACTGGCAGTCAGTTACTTACTAGTTGTTTTGTGACATACATAAACCACAATATTTAGGGTTATGGGGTATACAAAAAATGTCAAAATTATTATAAACTTAATTGCCTTAAAAAAATTGACAAAAGTCACATTGGTATTATTATTATCAATGTTATTTTATTATTTTTTTTTTTTTTTTTTTGAGGAAATTTCCAAGTGAACATGTTCATCAAATAATACGAAATATACCGGGAAATAGGTGCAAATATTAATTAAAGGTGGGTGTTTTATATAAACTTTTTTAAAATTAGCCCCTTTTACGAGTTACGCCCTCTCAAGAGAGTGCACATCGAGAGCTAGTTTTATATGCTTTTCTCCAAAATGACAAGAGAGATAAAATTTGATATGCGTATTCTGCAAAAAGAAGACCGTTTTCCTCTGAAAATATTATCATTCATTCTGTCTTCCCTTAAGAGAATGACACAAATTATCTTTAATGGTTTTTTGGCAGAACTTTTGATTGATTATAAATATTTAAAAGAAAGCCTAATCTATTTTTTGTCTCTCACTAAATTTTTGTATACTCAACCGTATCAATTTTAAAAATAAAATACAATACACAGAAAGTTCATACCAATATTTGTTTATAAATGCATAGTAGGCTTCTATCTATTTAATTCAGATTATCAAATGTCACTTTTGTCATTATCAAACCGTTGAAGCTGGTGAATTAAATTGATTATTATCGAAGTGATTATCAGCACAATTTTGTAGTTATTTTTTTAAAATGTCCGTTGTGCGCTGAAAAGACAATGTAGGAAACAGACCCAATTAAGAGTTGAGAAACCTGTAAGAACTAGAACCGTTTTAGTTTTATTTCAAAGCAAAACTGAACCAGACCTATTATTTTAGTTATGCTTAAAACCGGAACCATTATTTCATTTCGGTCCAAGTCCTTGGAATACATGTTATTTTTGACGTTTAATTTCTGTTTCGTTATTTATTGGGTCATATTTATATAATTTAATATTGTTCATTTTAAAGCCCCCCATCAAATCAAAAGACAATTTTCAAATATTTGCAGTCACTTGAAAACTAATTAGATAAATATTTCTAAGACTGAAGTAACTTTCCTTAAACTGGGTATTATAGTGGAATTCCACTACAATCTTGGGTATCCACTATGCATTTTGTCATAGCAATATAGGCATTATATGTTTTGCGAAGAAAGAAAAAATTTGAGGAACTGCAATGCTTCAAGTCTATTGTTTCCTGCATGTATTTTGTTTTACAAAAACCTAAGTATTTCAGATTATACCATTATCTGGATAAATAATTTTAGGCAGTGCAGAAGTTGAGAACTTTTTCATATAACAATGAAATGTATATAAAATGTCTGTTTAATGGCATTCATTGCGATTTCTTCGTACTTATACACTTAACTGAAATGAATAATTACAGTAGACAAACATAATGATTGCACAAACAATAAAAAAAAATTGGTGGCGTCATCTAAAAATATTGGAAGCTCTCTGTTTTTAGTACTGATTTGTCGTGGTTATTGTGAAAAGCCTTGCAAATACTTCTAGAGCTTGACTTTTAAAATACATTTGGTAAAGTTCGCTCATACATATCATGATAGTATAATACGTAAATATATAGTAAACTATTATTCTTAACATATTTACCTGCTGTACAATGATCGGAAACTGTGGCGTGTGTACATACTTTGTTTGCATCTTGTATAAAGGTCAAAAAATTTGTTGGTGCTCAATATGGTGTATTTGTATGCACAAACTTTAAAACTCTTTCTTTTATAGTATTTTGTCAATTATTGAGAGGGAAATTTAATTTTTTTTAAATAATTATAAAATTCGAGTACCTGCAGGCAGGATTATTTCATAAAAATAAGTTATAAGAAAGTCCCTCCTTTGTATATAACTGTTGTTTGTTTTTGAAATTCTATTCTTTGAAACTAAAAAAATATAAAATTCCTTCTATATAAAATTCAGTACATAAGTATTACCTATTATGTAAATTTAATGTTGATATTTATACATAACGTAAAAAGGCTTACGATTTTTAATCTTAACTGCATCACTAGACAATTACTATATAAAGTAGTTTTGCAGTTTAAAATTTAGGTATAGGTAAATTTAGAAAATATATCAGAATTTCAAAATATTTTTTAATCAAATATCTTGTCCAGTGTGGGAGGTTCGATTTGAAAAGTGACATACGTGACTATATCAAAAAACAGTATTGCTTGTAACCTGTCTGTATTTGGTGCAATAAAATAAAACTATTTTAGCAAACATTTATTATCCTCTACTATTCAATAAAGAAATAATTCGGTTTGATAATTCGAAATATACAATTTAAAGTTTAAACTTCCCATTATATTAATTCATAATGTGTAAAGTTGATATTATATATTATATAATATAAAGACAATAAAAGAACCAAAATTTAAAAATGTGATATTAAAAGAATTATAAATGAATGAAATAATATTGGTGCTATAATTATTGTAAATTTACTTTAAAACTATTAACTAAAGGGAATTAAATCTGGTGATTCAGGTGGCCATTTAACATTGTTTTGCCAACCTCATGTAGAGAACAGAACTAGTATTTTATGCCATAAATTTTTATGTCTGTAATTTTAATTTTGATTGCATTCATTACATACTTTACCTGAAAGAAAATGAATTTCAGCCCCTCATCATATTTGAAGTTTGTTCAAATAACATTTAAATTTGTCAAGTAATTCCACTGGTATTAAGAGTATAATAATCGCTGGTGGCTGGTCAATAAGTACAGCAGAGCTGCATTACACCTTAATAGATAAAACAATAATGGAAATTTATCATTATAACTTTTTATCATACCTGCTATAAATTTGCATTATTTATTTTTATCTGTTTGGTAGTGCCGCACTGTCGCACCTCTGAGGTGGTTCTTTGGGTGATCTCTGGGCACCTATCACTGATAATAATCTTTAGGACACTCCAATAAATCTGTCGTCTCTGTGTTAAGTTTAGGTTTTCTGTTCCACTGCGGCCATCAGCAGGCCTATTGTGGCTCACTCCTAGTTAAAATTCACCCAATAAGTTCAAGCTTTTAATAAAACTGATAACTTTATTGGGTGAGAATGTGTCCAGATCCTCTGGCAGCAGTTGCCCTTTGCCAAATATTGAGAATCGGATCCTCTCCACAGCGGGACAGGTGCATCAGATGTGGTCTGCCTTCTCATCATCCTTCAGGTGTCTATCTAGACTTTTTATTTGATGACAGTTACAGATATCGTACCAATATAAACATTACTTAAATACAGCAAAAGTCTTCCACAAATTTGTCTACGATTTAATGAATTTATCAGTTTTGTTTGGTTTCAGCGGAAAATCTGATAATATTTCTGACTCTTAGAATAGTTTGTTTAACCCCATAAATTGATACCAAGTGTATCATATTTGAGCATTAGCGTTCATGCTGGTCACTTTTCCAGTGTGAAACTTCAGTAAAATTTGACAGAAAAGGAATACCAAGTATGTACCAAGAGTACCAACTAAGCCACTGGTTTGCGTGACTATGACTAGAAATCTATCTGTCATAGCTGCGAGTTTGAATAGCGCCACCAACACAGGTAATGTTGGTGGAAATGGTTATATGTCCATGTGTTTTATTAAGTATAACCCCCTTAGCTTCGGCTCTGAATTTCAGGGGGTTGGGGGGTTGTCTAACTTCTGTGGTGTTTATTATAAAAAACCATGGGTATTGTTGATTTTTTTACCATGTCCAGTAATGTTTAGAATATAGTATTTTTGTGATTATTAGATATCATATATTTATGGCAGTCACTTAGTTCTCGTTATGTCATCAGATTATTTATACTAGATAAGAATTAATAAATGGTTTCAATCAAAAGTGTAAAAGACTAACCAGATCGAAACTCGAAACCTATGAAAACTACCCTGAACAATGAGTACACATTCAACTGTTGTTTTTTAAATATTGTATTTTCAGTTCAACTGGTAAAATAAAGAAGAAATATATTAGAATGTTAGCAACCTTTTAATGACTTCTTGTTTATTTTATTGCACTAAATACTTAGTCATCCTTTTTACAAAGTAATCCTTAGGTATAGTATAAATGGCTTTCAATTTTCCCAAGATATTCACATGGTACAATCAAAAATCAACAATCCTTAGTAGTTAAAATGCACCTAAACTTAATAGCAGTATGTCTGGAAAAATTTACTATCGAAAGTCTGAAACTTTGTAAATATTTTAAGGGATGGTAGTATAATGGGGAAACTTTAAATTTTGTGAGAGAAATTTAAAGGGGGAAATTCAACAACACCAAAATATATCGAAAAATATGTAAATTTGTATTTTAACAAAATCGATATCTATATAGAGATAAAGTTTTATTGAACAACTATATATTCAAATTAAATTTTATATCTATGAGACATTACATTACCTAAAAGTGTATTTAAATATACTGTAGTGAAAAATTTATTTTAGTGAAAATTTTAATTTCCTGATTAATCAATATTTAAGCTTTAAAAACAAACCTATATATAAATACAGTTAAAAAAATGTAGTATTTATAAGGTAGATAATTTTTGACTATTATTAATAGGAAAAAGTATTGATTATTTTTCAGAAAATATATAACATGTATAAAAAAAATATATAAACAAAATAATCAGTACTTGTTTAGTTCGTAGCTGCACAGTACCTATATCTATATTATATTTACTTGTTCATAATTATTCATTAGGAGTTCAAATTATTGTTATATACACACGTATGTTACATACATGATCACTGTATTTTTCACAATGGTTGCTGCACTCAAAATGGATATACAGTCCCTTCTGTTATTTCATGATGCATCTACGTAGACATTATTTTTTAAAACTAAATTCCGTCTGTTAATGTATTACCAATTTATCATTCTTTATTCCTATTATTAATTTTTCTTTTCGCCCGATTAAAATTACACGTTTTATGTAAATATAAAATTGTTCAAATTATCTCATATTAAAAAATACGTTGATGTTAAACACTAAAATTAAAAATCAAACGACTCAGGTGATTTGATAACTTGTGCAGAAGGGGGACGCATATGTATTAATTCAATAGACACACGCTCGATATCCAAGCACAGACTTTTTTTTGTTTGGAAACAATCTGTTTCCCAGCCAGGTTTCCTAATTCTGCAAAAATAGTATTTACCATTCAACTAAGCAGGCATGCAACAGTTGAAAAATTTCGGCAAAGTATTACGATGAGATACTTTAATCACCTAAAATACTAAATGAAATGGCTGACAATGCAGAATGGAAAGAGGTAAACAGAATTTGGAATATAACAAATCAATTCTTGTCAGATGAAGGGAACTTGACTTTAGATAAAATCGTGTAGTATCAATTTTTTTGTACTGTATCGGGAAAAGCGTAAAAGTTGTCTTAAAAACAGTTGTAAGACTGTTGTGGGAATGAATACTAAAAATCATCTGATTTGATCTTGTCTGTTATTTTAAACAAATTTTAAATAATATAATCACAATTTTAGTATTGAACTATGGATTATTTATAAACTGAAAATTAAAATTGTTTCCCGCTTTACATCATTAACAAGGTATAACAGACATTTTCGTAAAATTATAATGAAAATACAAATACCAATTATAATTATTTGTATTTGTACTTACGAGAAAAAAAATAATGTTTTTATGTAGATGCTGACCTATTGTTTCCTACCTGTACTTAACTAGTTTTAAGAAGGTTATTTCTTTAATTGTTTTGTTCATGATGGACAATTTTTGTTACCTGTATGTAATTTTACGCAAATGTTTTTGTCCATTGTTAACAAGCTCTATTGGCTCTTGTCATTCCATTTAAAAATAAAGTTGTTCAAATTAAATATTTTGATACTATCTATGTATTTTATAATATATTTATTATTTGGAATTTTAGTGTTGTTAGATAATTTATTATTATTATTATTATTATTTTCAGTTGTTTACTAGAGTGCAGATGTTAACTATTGGTACATATTATTGTAACTAATAAACACTTTCTGAATTACTCTGTTTTTTTATTGTATTTTCCGAGTTAAAAACATTTAACGTTTGCATATTAACACAATTTGTAGATTACTACAAAATGGTTTTTCACCTAATGTTAATATTATTTTATATTCACGATACTGAAATGCAATAAGTAACGTTCGTACACTTTTTTCAATACTTGTATCTTGAATTCTTAATTGTTGAAATTATCGACTTGTAGTAATTAGGTAGTACCTGATTATTGATTTAAAGGAACAAGGTCAAGTACGTTCTTCTTTTCGTGTCGGGTTTGCCATTGTACTGAGCCAGCTTTAAATGTTATTAATTTCTTGGTATTGTTGATCTGGATTTTAGAGAATATGACGCTGCAAATATGTTAGGAAACATTTGGTGATATCACTGTGCAAATGATTTTAAAAAGTTAATTGCTATAACGGCTATAACATTTAGTAGTAAAATAATTGATTTTCCTAGCAGAATAGAATAAGATTAAATAGTATCGTGCTTATTCAGAAGGAAAAGTAGTAGCTGCTACATGTTAATATGGCAAAGTTAAAGGCTTACCATATACAATCGAATGGTCATATGTAAAATGCTGCTAATACTTTCGTGTCAGTTGTATGGTCATGAATCTGGTGTTAGGAAAGCCATAAGTCATCTAGATGTGGTTAGTATATTATTTGGAACGTGACTGTAGAAAAACGGATAGCTGTAAAGTGTACGAGTGCGAATCAAATTGCAAAAAAAAATTAATGAGGATAGTAAAGTGAATGGGATGAGAGGAAGGGGGTGTCAGCTGGTTACTGTTTATGTTCAGTTCAGTTGGGCATGTTAAATGTGATGCATGGATGTACGATGAAATTAATGATATATAAAAGCGGGAGAAGGATTGTGAAAGAGTAACGCAGATTTTGCACTTTGTAAGAGAAATAGATATGATATTGTTACGCCACTGGACTGTGTAGACTGGTTAGATGAGACTGGAATTGAACGCAAACGGTTGGGAATATTCTGGACTGCTGTAGATCGTGTGAATGGATGTATAAATAAGACACACGGTGGGCCGACTCTCAATCGTAAATTGAACATGAACGAGTAAAGAAGAAATAAGAAAGAGACTTATAAGTGTTCAGTTGTGATTATAATTAGGACAGTGATTAATCTATTGTTGTTAATTGTTAATTAGTAAATAAAGTAGTGAGTAAGTGTTACCTGGACTTTCAATCAATGAATCTACGAGTAGAGGTGTTTGTGTGGATAGCAAACACGTAACAATATATTAGGAAATATTGAAATTTATTACATCTTGCTCCATAACATCAGAACACTTATTTTTAAAATTGCACAAGCAATCTGTTATTATTTTGAACAAGTACCTATTATGTCATAATCCCACAAATATTCGATTTATTAATTAATAAAGCGCCATCATTTGTAACAATATATAGCATTTTATCTTATACACTCTGAATGAACAAATATTTATATAGAGTGAAAACGAAAATTAACAAGGCTAAACAATCTTTTTGGTAACTATTATTATCTTACTTTTACAAAAAACTTATAGATAAGTATAACATATATCTTTTTAAACAATGATTTTCTCGGCTATATGCCAAAACGCTGAAACTTGAATTATATTTATATGCAGTAAAATAATTAGAATACTACTATTACAAATTGATAGGCGTAGAAATTTGTTGTTATAAAATAATAACGGAAACGGACTGATTATGTAAATTAAATAAAATAATAATAGGCTAGTGAGGTTATAAATTATAATGCTAAATGTTCCTAGAGACAGTATAATGCACATGTGTCAGAGACATGCTTGCAGAGTGGTTGTCTCTGATGCTTGTCTCTGAGAATGTTCCATCTATTGAACAACAATAACAACTGATCACTAAATTGTAATTAAAACTGTTAAACATCTATTTTTATAGTGACATCTTTCGGACGGTAGACCTTTCTAGATAGTTTTTTTGCACAATTAAGAAGCTGCTTATACAGAAATATGTACATAACAGTATTTGAATTTAAGTTTGTACGTATGTCATGTCATAACTAAAGACCGCAACTCAGGTAGTCATTCCAGTTACGGACTTGCATACTGCTTCAGTACAACTAATTAAATTGAAATAAATATTTTGACATGCAATAGTACCCGATTTTTTTAGGAATTAATTCCTAACTTTCTCTCATATTATTTTATTGTATATTGCTAATTCCTTACAAAATACATTTATGTATTCGCGTAATTAATTGAAACAGTAAAGACGAAAAAACTGTATTTTAAATGTCGTGGGTGTCGCCTTGTTACAAATATAAGCTGGATAGTCATCTTTTAAATCTAAGTATTTAATTACTGAAAAAGTTTTCCTTAATTAATCCCATATGAATTGCCAAAAACTGAATAACAAAGCACTAAATTAAGTGTAGGATTTGTACGATCGTAAAAGGTCTGTTATAAACAGAAAACGCCTATAATATGAAGCAGCTCAAATAAATAAGCAAACAGAAATATGTGTAAGACAGGACCCCCACCATCTACATACATCACAATTGAGTCCTGGAGTGGGTTAGAACCTTTGATGTGAAGATAACACTGACGTAGTTTTCCACGAAACACCATATACTGTACTCGATGAGCGTTTCGCTAACCGAGTTGGCATCATCGAGATGATTAAAACTAAACTTATGCTAACAATATATCCTATTTATACCTAAGCTATTGCCACGGTTCGGTGAACTGTGACGCAATGAATGTTGTGTATTATCTACGTCAATTCATCTTCCAGTTATCAGGAACCATGTGAAAAAAATTTTGTAGTATTTGAAGTATTTTCTGATAATAATATAAATGTACCTTCTTTGACAAACTTCCAACATTTTAAATACAACGGTCGTTCTCTGACTACAAACAGATTTTTAATGACAAGCGCCGGAATCTAACTATTCTAACTCCAGATCCTTTAGAACAATTATTAACAATATGCTTAATTTTTATTCCAGTGCCACAAAATAATTGTTATAGTGCAATAGTGTTTTATTTTGCTAAAGGTTCAGCGTTCATCTAATACCGGACATTACAAAAATCACCCGTCAAAAGTATTTTCTATTTTGTACTGTTATATCATTTTTTCACATGAAGATATTGATTTTTTTCGCACACGAGCTGATTTCGCCCCTGATATTCGCGAAATGACTACAAGAGATGCGGTCTCTAGTCATGATTGTCATGATTTTGATTCCCGTCATATAGCGCTTTCGAGCGACGCATGAAATGCCCATCCAGTAGAAACAACCCTGTATATACAAGTCACCGAGGGCCCTGAAATTTTTGATTTAATAGAATAAAATATGAACTCAACAAAAAAATCTTCATCAAATAAATTATTTACCACATTCAAAGTTTAACGAAATAATGGGGGTTGGCATCAGTTTATAACACTGACCCAATATAGATTGGCTATTTTATTATACATAATTTTCCCGTCAATAAAAAAATAATTTACGTACGTAAACCAGATACCGAATAAAATAATGCTCTAACTTGTAATAAAAAGAAAAGATGAAAAAAGATGTTTTCAGATTTTATGAATTTACTTTGTGTATCATTTGAAAAAATGTGATTCTAAAAAAATATAAACATCTTACAAATACTTACAGGTGTATAGATTATTCCATTCATAGAAACGAAATAGTTCTAATAAAAACAATCGTCGATTGCAAACATTCTGATCTTTACAAGTTCCACAAAAGTAGTATATAAATCATAAAGCAATAATTCAGGACTTATATTACTATTCTATGTAAATTGGCTATCAGCTTGTTTTTTCAAAAAACTCATTTAAATAAGAGAAAATGTTATAAGCTTGTGATAAAATATTGTAATAACATAAAATACAGCCATAAACGTAAGCAATCTTAATAAGAAGAAGTAGTAATGAGACAGTGTGACTTTCTTAATTATGAAACCAAGTCAGACTGGTTCCAGAGTTCTGCAATCTCCATATAATAAACTTGTTTGCTGAAAAGTAGAAGCAGAATTATCAAAAGTTGAAAGATGTATGTCATTCATAAAATTACATTAATTGTCTTTTGGTTTTACCACACGTATGTATATATTTATCGACAGCTAATTATCTACTTTTTTTAATATTTGTATCGAAAAATGGGGCATAATTGCATGTAACATCAATCGCAGGAGATTGATTGACTTGTTGAATTTTTCTGACACCTCGGTTGTGGTCTATTCAACGGTGTCTACACGCTAAGTAAGTTATCAGTTTTTGGTGTCAGGTAACTAGATGAGTTCGTTTGTTTCTTTAAGAATCAATACGTCAGTGTGACATATCGTAGAAGATCAACTTGTTTGGTGGGCTCATTTCTTTTTGGTTCTTTCAACTTGTATTGTGATTCAGCCAACTTTCGATCGATCCTTAGATCAATCTCCCCACAGGACCAACCCATGTTTTTTGTTTTCAACAGACGTATTATCCAACTTATTATTGAATTTCACCGCACTGAGTATAACCTTGGTAAAATTAAAAACTGAAATTGCAAATCTATATCACAATAATTTTGCCATTCGAATTATGTAAACAAATTAATCAATTTAGGCCTTGTCCTATTTTCAAATAATTATGTGCATTTTCGAATTAGGTGATTTTTTAGCAGTGTTTTCAAATGGTAATTTATAAAAACCTATATGTAATCTGCCGTTAAGTATATCGAGATTATGGTAAGTGCATATTTTAAGACTGAATATCATTAAATTAATTTGCACTACGCAGTTTCTTCGTTACAGGAAGTAATTGAGTAATCCGTAATTGGTCGAAGGAACCTGTATTTCTGGGAAGTTTCAGAACCAGTTGAACAGAAGTGACAACATAAACCCTTTAAATAAATTACTAACAAGGCTATATTTAATTTTTGTACAGAGCCTTCATAAATAATCAAAAACCACGTGATCAATGGGTACTTTCTAATTCGTGATTCTGTATCTTTCATATTATGGCAGTACCTGATGAGCATTTTTGCACCTATATATGTGTCTAAAAGAAATAGTTTTCAACCATATTTTGCTAACGGTGTGACTCGACGAGGTTGTTAAAGGGAACTAATTGGTCACGTAGTTTTTGATCATTTATGAAATCCTGTGATATCACAGGTAATACAACCCCCTGTATCCATAAAAGTACCTCGAAGTACCTTGTGTGGAATAGGGCTACGGACACACGCCCAATATCCGAGTATATTAGGATTGATTCCTACTTTAGAAAAAAATCCCAGCTCCTCGAACAGGAATTGGACCCAGAACTCCAGGGTGAGAAGCAAGGGTCTTTACCGCTTGACCACGATGTCACTAAAGAATCTAGAATTTGATCTGATCATTTTACTAATCATTATGTGGCATTTCGATGGTATCAACATCAAGCTTCAAACAAAGTTGTTTCGAACAGAATACTTCAATAAGGTAAGATACTTCTTAAACAAATATTATATTTCTTGGCGCATATTACATATTTTTATACAGAGTTGTCAAATACAAAATTTAAGAAAATAACTAATTTCTATTATATACGAAAAAAGTTTCTATTTATCTTCACATATCTCTCCAAAAGCATTTAAGGGAAAAGGTTATTTAACATTTTTTTCGATCCTGTCTGTACGTTTGCGGCTTAAAATCGGACTCACCCTGACCCCTGTATAATTTCGCATGCCTATATTAAAACACAGTAACACAATGCATTTCCTATCAAATTTGTGTTCTAATGCAGGAGATTTTTTAAAATATTGCATAAAATTAAATGTGCAGTCATACATACGTATATAGACTGTAAAACTACCAGTGTTACATTTTAAATAGTTTAATAGACGGCTTATATATCTATGCATACTTGTATTTAGGATCATATCTGCTTGTGTCACATTTAAAAATAAGTATTCGTCGTAACTACGATATTCGCCGATAAACAACATGCATGTTGTCGAAGCAATGTTACAGTTGGAGCTTTGCGATCTGTATATTAAAACTTGTCAGCGCCCGCTTTAGAGGCGGACAACCCGGACTTCTGTCAGAGGCGGCGAAAATGAGGGCGGCATTTTCGTCCCCCCTGAATGTGAACCAAATATTAATAAATTAATTATTCTCAATTAATATAAATTTTACACTACTTGTTGATTTTTTCTCGAACTAAAACTAAGTCCTATGCAATTTACATTTGATCTTTGTGGGGTGTTATGTTTTAAAGCTAGAAAAATATTAAAACACCTTTTTAAAAAAAGCATATTTATTTTTGAAATAAAACAAGACATATATAGTTAAAAGACGCGCATAACCCTGCATGAACTTGTAGGTATATAGTTATTTGTTTAAAATAGGAACTGCAAGATATAACATTCATGGACATGTTTTCGCGCCTTATTAAATAAGGAGTCATCTAAGCGCAATTGTGTTATTATTGCAAATGCGTCGGTGCCGATGATAACATATCCTTGAAGTAAGTTTATAAATATTAAAAATATTTAACAGTTTAGTTCGGGATAGTGACTTTTGTGTGTTTTGTCAATTTCTAAAGTTAAGTACTTCTGCAAATACCTATATTAAGTGGTAAAGAATTGTTTTCAAAAATATTTTCCACACAACGTACTTATACATTTTTAAATAGTTTCTGTATGTTTGTTGTGGTGGATTTTTATTAATTTATTTGGGGTTTTCGCCGCGAAAAACGAGAAACAAAAAAAGCCATGTTAAAAATCAAACATTTTATCTAAAATGTAGGTATCTATCTTAAATATTTAGTTTTTATAAGTCAGTTGTGGTGGTTCGCAATTTGTCCATTTTGTTGGAATCCACCACACCTAAAACAAATCTTTGAAAAAATCCTAATAATTAATAAATTATAATTTTGTATAGTAATAAGCCCATGCTTAGCATAAAAAGATAAAAAGAAGAAAAATCCTCAAATACGATTAGCCGGTGACGATGGCTTAATCTGTCCCACAGTTTAAAAAAAATTAAATGCCTAGTTTTAATTATTAAAAGTATTAACTATTTTTTTCCAAAAGGGGGGATGAAAATTTTTATATTTAAAAATAGTTTAAGTAGGTAATTAAAACTAGGCATTTCACTTTTCAAAACTGTGAGACAGATTAAGTCACTGACTAATTGGATTTGAGGATTTTTCCAATTTTTATTTTTAGCAACGCCATGGCTTATTTTAACTAGCGTATTTTGCATTGTTTAATTTGTTGTTTTAGAATGTATGACGCGCAAAGAAAACTGTCCGGCCATCAGTACAACAAGTGAAGGCTAGAAAAGGAAACCCAAAAGCAAAAACAAGCTGGTGCTCTGCACAATTATTTATAGGGTAGATCCGGTAGTACTATTAGTACCAAAACAAATATCTCCGAAAATTCAGATAAAAAGGAAAACACGGAATCATCAGAGAGTGTTGGTGACCAAAGACCAATCAATACACGATATTTCTAAACCAACTTTGTCACCAAATTAAAGTAGCCGACCAACTGACACCGCCTTGGCACTTATAGAAGGCACCCTGGCTAGCACTAATAGCACTCTACCTCTACAAACTGACCCCACCCTACCACCCACGGAATGCACGGTACAAACTTTAGGTACAGATCCAGCATTGTGGCCCAGAATTTTAGGAGATGCCGAAAGAAATTTTTTAGTACGACAAAGTCCACCTAAACCTTTGTTTAATTACAAATTTCCTTATGATGGCACTGGTCGAAAATTTTGCGCAAATTACTATTCTCGAATTTTAAGAAATGGAGAGCAAGTTATAAGAGATTGGCTAATGTACTTCACTTCAAAAAACTGCATGTATTGCGTTTGCTGCAAAATATACGGCCGTGTGTCAAGTACTCTTTCAAAAGAAGGTTTTAAAAGCTGAAAGCACATCCTTGAAACTTTAAAGGATCACGAAATTTCTAAAAATCATATTCAGTCTCAAAAATCCTGGCTAGAACTCAGTCAAAGATTAAAGTGTTGTACAACTATAGATGCAGCTGCCCAAAAGGTTATTAACGTTGAAACGAATCACTGGTAAGAGGTGCTTCTAAGGATTGTAGTAGTTACTAAATTGCTCGGGAAAAGTTGTTTAGCTTTTCAGGTACAAGCGACAAATTGTTTGAGCATAATAATGGCAACTTTTTAAAAATAGTTGAATTGCTATCTGAATTTGACCCCGTCATGGAGGAACACGTGCGTAGAGTGCTTAAAAAAGAGGAAACCAAAGCTCACTATCTTGGAAAAAATTATCAAAACGAGATAATAGACTTGCTTCACGAAAGTGTAAAGTCGCATATTATTGCTGAAATAAAAAAAAACGAAATACTATTCCATAATATTAGATTGCACTCCTGACTTTAGTAAGGTGGAGCAAATGACCCTGATAATTAGATATGTTTCCATCAATAAGTCTGATTCTGATTCAAACGATGTCGAAATAAAAATGTTCGAAAGCTTTTTAGGTTTCTTACCTGTGGAAAAATCTACAGGAAGACAACTATATGAAATTATAATTGAAGAGCTTCATGAAATGGGACTTGATCTGCATAATATAAGAGGGCAAGGATATGATAACGGGGCTAACATGAGGGGCAACAATGCAGGAGTGCAATCTAGAATTAGGAATTTAAATCCACGAGCATTCTACGTTCCGTGTAGTAGCCACTCGCTCAATCTAGTTGTAAATGATATGGCAAAAGCATCTTTGGAAGCAGCCAGTTTGGTCCACAAATATATTTATTTTTTTCTTCTACTTTTCGATGGGCAATATTTTTAAAACATGCCCAAGGATTAACATTAAAACCTTTGAGTGACACGCGATGGGAAAGCAGGATAGAAGCTTTAACGCCCTTAAGATTTCAACTTGGTGATATGTACGACGCTTTGCTAAGCATTCTAGGGAACTGCAATAATTTCTTTAAAAATCTTCGTTCAGATAAGTCTTTCAATGCAATTATTGTTGACGCAAGAGAATTGGCTGATGATATTATCATTGAAGCCAATTTTGAATCAGCAACGCCGCGACACCGCGTCAGAAGATAAAAGTCCAACTTTTCATATGAGGCAAAGGACGAAACAAATCGAAGATCCTAAAGAAAATAACAAAATAGAATTTTTCTTCTATACTATCGATCAAGCATTAAACGCATTGGATAGTGGATTTCAACCACTGAATCACCATAGTAACCATTTTCAATCTCTATATAATATATGATTTGAAAATCATGATTAAAGAGACACTGATAAAGATTTGCAAAGATTTGGAAAATATTTTGTTTGATGGTGAATCAGCTGACATTAACGGTCTAGAGTTAGTAGAGGAAATTTCTGCAGTTTGTGCACTTTTGGGCAAAAAGGAGAGTCCAAGTGATGTTCTTAAAATAATAACAATGCTAAATTTTGTTCTAAATCTTAGTATTGCCTTAAGAATACAACTGACTATCCCAATATCAGTAGCAAGTTGAGAAAGAAATTTTTCCAAATTAATATTAATCAAAACCTTTTTACGTTCAACTACTACGCAAAATCGACTAAACAGCTTGCCCATTTTAGCAATTGAACATGAAATTGCTGATCAAATAAACTTACGGCACGTTCGTAGGAAAGATCGTTTATTGAAAATATATTTGTTAAAAATAATCATGGAATCATAATGAAAATTCATATAATTATTTGAAATATATTTCCCATTTTACAGCTATTTTTCCCCCGAAAATTTCCCGGATAATCCTTATTTTGACAACCTTTCATTATCAGCGACTCCAAAAATCCCTTAGGTGATATTTTATCGTCGAAATCGGACATATTATATGAAATCTGTAAATTATACAAAATTAAAAAAAATATTCTAAATTTTCAAAAATTTAATCTTAGTGCCGAAATATTTCTAATTTCAAATAATGTAGTATAATAAATGTTTAAAAAAAAGTTTCATTGAAATTGGTTCAGTTCTTGTGGGTTCCGAGGTTTGGTTTCGTTGACTGGACTATATCACATAAAGATTTTTTTAACGCAAACAGCATTATGCAATAATTTAAGTGTAAATCTCCTTTAGTCGATTATCTTGTGTATGAATTATGTATATATTGAATTGTTTCCGGGACAGCAATTAAATAAGTTGCAATGAACATGGTATTTTTACATTATAATTATAATTGCTTCGACACAAATGGTTGGTTGTAATTTATATTTAAATAGGGCACTTTATGGGAAATTATATTCCATTATTCTATTAAAAAAATATATCTGATATCTAATGGTTTTTTCTTTCTGTGCATTCCATAGTTAGAACCAGAAGAAAATTGCTCTCTGTCAAGTTTTTCATATATCCATATCAACTATGCGATATTGTAAACTTTTATTTCATAGTTTGTTCCCTACTATATCCCGCACATTCGTTAAATTGCTTAATTTTTGTCACAAGCTCCAATGAAAACGACTTATTAGCAGCAAAACTTCAAATAAGTTCCTAGGGTTATTGCCAGTTAAATTAATTTTATTGATATGTATCCATAGAAACCAAATAATTTTAGTATTATGGACTCACACGGGTACCACTTCCTTAATATAAATGTTGTTGTTTTTTTGGGAAATAAATATCTCGTGCTTATGATTTTGTATGGATAAATTTTTATTTAAAATAATCAAGACTTGTTGCTTGGTAACGTCACTAGATAAATTTAGTTGCATAATCCCTCGCCCTACGGGCTCATGATTTTGTACACTAATATATGTCTCGTGACGGTACCAAGCAAGGAAGTTTCGTAAATAAAAAAGTATTTAACAAAATCATAAGCCTTTGATATATATTTTGAATCGTAGCATTTTTCCCTTACGTTTTTTTCATAGCAGATTTTATGGGATTTGTTCTAATTTCAAATACGGTTTTTGTGAAATGGTACACTTAGCGCAGGGAAAGTTGAAGGTGATTCATCGAAGTGGAAAAAGGCACAAAATCCAAGAAAAACGATTCGACGACAATTTGGTCACAGTGCAGGGCACCGAGCGAGGAAGCATTTTGAGGGTGGCACGTTTTTGGTAAATGTAAAAGTAAATGTTTAAAATTTAAGAAGTTAATCGACAATTAAGTTTGGCTACTTTAGTCATTTTTATTTCAGTTTGAATTTTGCCGTTCTTTTTATCAAGATAGAAAGTGTGCGCCAGGCATATCGATTTAAAGACAGAGGAAAAACTCATAAAAGATAGATGGGTCGTAAAGAGTCAATTGAACATTGCATGGCAATAGAAGTGATTTGTGTACTTTATATCAAAATCGTGTTTACACATCTCCGGTCATCAACATGCCAAACTTAATGAATTAATTTGCAGTTCCTTGCAGAAACAATTCAGAAGATAGTCAACCAATTGGCGCCTACGAACGTCACCTGGAAGATCGAAGGAAACATGGAACAAAAAAATACTCTAATTCAGATATATATTTCCATTGTTAATAATTTCAGTATTATAATATTCTTATGAAATATATCACTTATTTGCTATATTAACTGTTATTTATGTAATAATCACGTATAATTCCTACATGTTAAGGAATTAATAGGCCTTCTTTTGCAAAAACAGAAACAAAAGGAAGTACCGTATACCGTATGATTACAGCGGTTTTTAGAAGTTTAATTTTTGTTGCCTAACCAGAAGTTTATCCATATATTGTTGTTAAGTTTGCATTCTATATGTTTTAACCGAGATAGGTATTCATCGCTGAGAACGAAATTTTCGTAGATAGTTTAGAAAAAATAGTACCTATATTATAGAGTTAGATTTACAAGTCAAAGCTGACTTTTGCATTTTTTACCTGCAACTCTAAAATATTTAATATTGCAGCTATAAAATGTTAAAATAGTTTTAACTTTACATTTAAAGTAAGAATGGTATATAAAGACAAGATAAATGTTTGCTCATGAGAAAACTGAAAATAAGTATCATCTAGCCGTGTTTTTCGCAAAGCCGCACCCTAACAAGGCGTTTCCACATCGATCTGCAGGGTGTGGTGGTACAACCCTTATTATAACAGCATAACACCCCTGACTCCTTCTATATTTACATTTACCCCGTAATCATGTTAACAAATAACATGTTTCACGCACGGTATTTTTTTATGTGCCCGAACGATGCATAATCTTATTCCGAATCGGTTGAGAGTTTCGATAAAATCAAATTAACAACCGATAAATCAAGTGTAAGTGAAAGTTGTTACTTGACACGAAAGTAATGTCACAGTTTGGATTTTGCACTAACCTACCTAATTGTATATAAATGCGGTTAAAGGATGATATTTATAAATTATTCAGATTCATAAGTATTCAGCATTAATGGAAAAGATCGCAACATTGTTAGGTCGTCAATTTTTCACAACCAACTTTACGTCTGTTTAAAGAACATATTCGAGTCAGCTTCTCAATTTAAATTGCGGGGTAAAATAATCACATGTTTATGAAAAATGATTAGACTGTGATTCTGGCGCAAATAAGAAAAGAATAGCTCACTTCTTGGCAATTTTGACAGCTGTTGTTGGTTTTAAGTACATATGAACACACAATGTTCTGTCATCTAAACAGTGCGAATATCGCAAATCAGAACATTTTTATTGGGGTGAGATATTAGGGTGGAACACTATACAAGGTGAGCCGGAAACTAACAAATGCATTTGTTGTCAAATCTAAACATAGGAATGTCGGTACTAGGTATAGCGTTTAAATTATTATTCTTTATTTTACAGGGTGTCCCAACCAAAAGTAGGCACTCTTAACTTTGGAGTTAAAATTTTTTTTGAAAATTTGGTGAAACACGTCGACTTTGTTTCCAAGGAGGACATATTTCTTAATGTAATACTTGTATACCTATCATCATCCCTCTACCCTACACGGCCACCCCCTCAAAAAATTCAAATGGTAAGTGGGTCGAGTGATACATCTTTTGAAAGGTCTTTCATTTCCCTACACAACTGTGTATTTTATCTTTTATCGATTCGTTCTTAAGGAAAATAATTTTATTTTTGATGATTACACACAATCGAAATCGTTTAAAAAATCTAAAATACTCGGCACTGGGTATTGGAATTTATAAAAAAAACTACATTTTTTAGTGCTCTCAAATCAAAACGAGATTTTTTTAAGACAAAAAATCACTTTCCTTGTCCGTTTAGTTTTAGAATAACAACAATAATTTGATAGTCCTTGAACATTTGTTCACAACCAATTTTAAATCGAGATACATTTTACTAGAGTGAGTTCTCAAAATGGTTTATACCCTTAAGGAAAGAACAGAAATTGTCAGCATTTATTTTAAAAACGATAATTGTGCTAGAGCTATGAAGCGCATATTCAATAGAAATCACCCAGATAGAAGGGTTGGTTCTCAGTATGTTTTACAATTATTGACAAAATTTATGGAAACAGGTTCTGTAGGAAACAAAAAGCATGAATCTCAGCGACCGATTAGGAAATAAGCAGTCGAAGTGGCAGTTCTGGGTCATTTGCAGATGGATAATACTCAATCGATCAGGAAAGTAGCTGAGGCTTCCGGTGTATCACGAAGCAGTGTTCATCGAATTGTAAAGGCCTACAAATTTCATCCATATAAATTTAAATTGGTACACGAATTAAACGAAGATGATCCCGATCGTCGGCTTAAATTCTGTGAGATTTTTAGTGAACAATTAAACGGTAATGCCAATCTACTGTACAATACGTGTTTTTCTGATGATTCGACATTTCAGTTAAATGGGGAGGTAAACAGGCACAATTGTAGGTTTTGGAGTGAAACTAATCCACATTAGTTCATGGAAACTCATACTCAAGGGCCTTAAAAGTAAA
The DNA here is from genome assembly GCA_029963845.1 of Rhamnusium bicolor. NCBI lineage: Eukaryota > Metazoa > Arthropoda > Insecta > Coleoptera > Cerambycidae > Rhamnusium > Rhamnusium bicolor. The sequence goes on from JANEYF010001344.1 coordinate 6,754,813, forward strand.
ATGTTTGGGCTGGCATCTTAGGGAATCACATTGTCGGGCCGTTTTTTATTCCTGACAATTTAAATGGCGAAAGGTACCTCGATCTGTTAGAAAATAACACCGACCCAATGATTACCCAAATCCTCGAAGAAGACGATAATCTTTTAGAGGGCGAACTGTTTTTTCAACAGGATGGGGCACCCCCACATTTTGCTATAGCAGTCCATCAATTTTTGGATAATCGGTTTCCTGAGCGATGGATTGGAAGAAAAGGTCTTGTGGAGTGGCCCGCTAGGTCACCCGATTTAACTTCCTTGGATTTCTTTCTGTGGAGACATTTGAAATCGAAGGTATTTGCAACAAAACCCGCATCTCTGGAAGAGTTACGTGAAAGAATTGTTCGAGAATGCCGTTTATTGACTTCAGATGTGTTCAGAAATGTTCGTACAGAATTTCAAGACAGATTATACTACTGTATGGAAGTCGGTGAGGATCATTTTGAACAATACATACTATAATTTAAACTGCTTCTTTTATTTTTATTTCCCGAACCTAAAATAATGAAACAATTATTTCTCAGGAACGAATCCATAAAAGTTTAAAAAAATACACAGTTATGTAGAGAATTGAAAGACCTTTCAAAAGATGTATCACTCGACCCCCTTTGCCATTTGAATTTTTGAGGGGGTGGCCGTGTAGGGCAGAGGGATGATGATAGGTATACAAGTATTACATTAAAATATGTCTCTCTTGGAAACAAGAGACACGTGTCACCAATTTAAAAAAAAAATACCTCCAAAGTTATTCAGGATGCCTACTTTTGGTTGGGACACCCTGTATATTACTGTAACCGCTGATAGTGATAACACAGTAGCGGCCAGGTCGCGACCACCAGATCGCGGCGGCCAACCGCGTATATGGAGTTTTATGTCACGCCGCGCTTTGGCAGTGACGCCTGGGGAGTCACGACGGTCAACGAGAATCCGAGCATAACAATTTAAAATTAAAATTTAGTTGTGCCCCATAGCTTTCATTAAGAATAATGTAGTGCTTGAACTTTTACCTTATTTTTCAAACACATTCTCACCTAGAATTGTTTTCGGGAATACCCCCTGTATATCTGTAGCCAAGATTATGTTTGTTATCACCATTTTTTTTTAAAGATTTTGACGAGGTTTATGTAGTTTAGTCCTTAAATTTCTAGTACAACCAAATGATAAGTTCAGTATGGTAAACCTATCTGTTGACAGGATTATAAATGAAGACATTTATAAATTTAAAAGGATATTCATAAGAAGGGAATGCTATAAAAAAGTAAAAGCAATTACTTTACCTTTAGAGGTTAACAATTATACCAGTAAATTGTTCGCAGCCGGCAAGGTTCAGTTGCAATAATTATTACTAGTTAATTCGCTTGGGCTTCTATTTACCTTGGGAAATTTCCTTTACCAAATAGACGTGAAATTCCAGAAATGTCATAGTCATATCTGAACTGTAAAAGGCGCTATTACGTCAACGTTCCTCTTAATAATCTTGCCATGCCAGTGTATGTATCTGTTAACAGTAGCCAATGTAGCCATGCAATATGGTTTTCAAGCTTAGCTCAGGCCCATCGTGTGATACTTATCACCACACGGCATAAGTATTTAATATTCAGAATTAGGAGTTGTATGTCTGGTTGGGCTGATGCCGTGTGAGTTCACTGACTGTGGAGGAAGGTCGCGCAAGGTTAGTTGGAGTGCCAGGAGTCGGGCTGACCACGGGGGCGACACACCCATCATCGCGATGTCCAGGTCGCGTGAGCAACTTCGATACCGCTACACTATACCATATGCTTGGTTTGATCAGCGAGGCTGCGGCAACGTCCGGCGAGCCGAAAAACACCTGCACACTTGTTTCCAATAGATTAACGTATCATTGTGATTTCGCTGATAACATACCTTATCCTCGTGTTATTTTCGAAAATGTAAAAGCGGTTAGTTGTTTTTAACATATTTTTTAATCTGATAGTGAATTAAGCAGATTAATTTAAATTGATTTTGAAGTCGAGGAATTGGATTATGCACGTGGTACACAGTATTCCTTCCTCAGCGTCCCAGATTTTTACATTCCATTCCCTTGAGAAAATAGGCCAAGAGAGTTAAGGGCACCAATCATATTTTAAAAAATATCTGCGACAAAAACATATTTTCTACTAATGGAATATACCAAACTGATGATATTTTATTCCTAGCAAATTAACATGGCAGTAATAGAGACCTCCACATTTCTTTATTGTATGATAAATCTAAGACTATTTTTGATGGATCCAAAATATACGAATAAATTAATTTAGATATGGGTTAATTCATTATTTTGGTTGTATTTAGGTTAAATTTCCATCTGTAATTAATAATAATTTTGAAGATGTTCAGCTTTAAAGATAATATAGTTTCTTGGTACGGTAATTTTAAAAAAATTATGCCATCAATTCGCATACAATTTCTTGGCTTCTAGATCACGAGGTCCATTACGTAAAATAATTTAAAAAAATTTAAAAAATTGGTGATTCTAAATCTGTAAATATCAAAATTAGTTGTGAAAAGAGATGAAAATATTGTTTTATTTACTTCCAAAGAAATACTGTGTAGGCATGAGTTCTTCACGTCTAGCCTTATAGAACACAGGACTACATTTTTTTTTACAAAATTGATCGAGTCAAATATTAAATAATAAGCAAATATGTCTACTTAATGAATTAGATATCATACTGCTGATGATTTCACTTTGTTCGAGAACTTTCCAAAATATTAAAATTATTTAAACATTTTCAGGGTAACTTTCGCTCGCGCCTGCAGCTTGAAGGTCTAACTAAGTCGAATACACATGTAAAACCAAACACGACCAACATTTATGACCATATAAATAATTACACGTCACAGCTATAAAATTTATACTCTTTTACTGCGGTTTTCTGCTTCATTGTCTCGCTTCATTACCATTTATCATTTTCAAATTGTGGCACACAATAATCGAATAGAAGAAATCAAATGCCTGTATCACTAGAGAATTAAGTTTATTCCAAATTTACTTTTATATCAAACATTCTATTACGTGACTTTAAATTTATAAACGCATACTATTAAGCTAGTTCGAAAAGAAATGTTGATTGAATGAATAATAGGTATAATACGAGTATATCTGCATAGATGTCGCCTAGTCGGATATTGCCAAGTCGAATAAACTGCCACTAGATGGTTTTACAATCATTAATTTCAAGTCACTGCCTCAAATTTATTGAAATTTTACTCATTATTGTGAGTAAAGCGAACTTGTTCGTTCTGTACTGATGACGGACCAGAACTATGTTTTTATTCGATTGTATCGAAAAATGACGTTTTTGGTTCGAATATCTTAAGATCACCTTCTTCTATAAATAGGTATTACTTTTTGTTGTGGTTTCTAAGCGACCTACTACTTCTTCAGGCCGGAAATATCCTATGACGAAAAGTACTTTTCGGACGGTAAACAATTATGAACCAAATAATGGATACCATAAACAAATGAAACAAACTGTCATGTTATTCTTAGTAGATTGTATCAAAGTGCAGTGAAGTCGATTACGTTCATATTTTTCAAATAAAATAAATAAAAATTTATTATTTTCTTACAATGGAATAAAAAATAAGACACGAACGAAAATGTTTTTTGTACTCATACGATTGCCAAACTCGGCTCGCTTCGTCCGACAATTTTCCATAATAGTACGAAAAAATACATTGTCCGCCCATGTGTCGTAAATAACTATTTGTATTAACGGTTTTTTTTTCAGTGTAGAAGTGATAATTATTGTTCTTTTATAAAAGGTATTAGATGATTTTGATACTAGTACCTACAGTAAAACATTTGATCAAGGATGCAATTCAGAAAATATTCTTGTAAATGTAACAAAATATAAGAATAATTTTTATTTAATAATACCATCTGTCGCAAATTCAGTCATCGAATAAAAATGAACACCTTATTTGAAAATGTCATTATTCTTTCCATACTGGGTGGCTGGTCTAACAGTTGTCTATGGCTAACTCTAATCCAAAGATATCGTGAATTTGAGCAATTGATCATTTATAACACAATTAATTTTATTAAAATTATCCCGCTTAAAATTAATTGTTGATCCGATATTAAATTATTACACTGAAACTTAGATTTGGCAACCGTCTAAATATACATTTATTTGGGATAATCAATTTCATTTAGCATGTGGTAATTTATACAACAAATTTAGCGATCTTAAATCTAGGCTACTAATTTTAAATCTCATAAAAACATTAGTTTTTCATATCGATAAATCATTTAATAAGGTCAATTATTCAAATGCTTATGGTTTATTTATGCTTACAAGGACAAATTTAGGCAGCAACTCCTTTTGTATTTTGTTGGAAAGAATAAACTAAAATTTAAGTGCCAAAACTCCTTATGCATATTCCCTTGTTTGCACAAGGACCATTTCCCTTGTGCATTAGATTGAAAAAGGAATAATAATTATTAATACATATTCATGTTTTTAAATAATCGATTTGATGACAGATAAAACCTTAGTACCTACATATATAATATTTCAGATAATAGCTAAAATATCTGAACCATTGATGTTTTCTTCTACTTAACTTTTCTGACAATACCCGCATTGTTGACAAATTTCGTGCTAATTCTCAATGTGTAAATAACATAATCTAATACTATTAATTACCTAATTAAAGGGTGAATACATAAATTAATAAAATTTTAATATTAACGCTGTGTTGGAGTTATAGTTTGCAAAATATACTTTTGAATGTGATGCCGCCATAAGTGGTAATTTATTTAAAGAGGTTTTTAGTTTTTTTGCGATTAACGAAAACATTTTTAAATTTTTTGATTTTATGGTAATAAAATTTAAAAGAAATTTTGAATTTATTTGATCCAATACAGTTTTTTGGATGAAAGGCGAACAAATATATTATTGTATGCGTCAGGATATGCGTAAGGGGCTTGTGACCAGTTACACATTGGCACACGTATAGGTATCCAAATCTTTAGACATTGACATGACATTTGTCAGACGATAATAACAATAACTTATTTTGAACATAGAAGTATTAAATAGTAGTATCTACCACTTTAATTTTAGTCTAATTTATTATCATTATTAATGTTTCTGTGTAATCCCGACAAGTAATATTAAATATCATTCGTTAATAGATAGATTTATTAATCGTCATCGTCATCTATATCTAGTGCTACATAGTTTTTATTCAAACAATAATTAGAATATTATTTACGTAAATTAGGGTCTAACACCATGAAAATATTACACAATAATATAAAGACAATGTTAATGCTGCGCATAAAATATAAGTTATCGTTTAAAAAAACTATTGATGGCGTCATGAAACAAGTGCACATAAAAAATATTATATCGCTACGGATTATATAATTAGCCCATAAACTTTCATTATGGTAAGGTCATTTATAAACCTATAATAAGATGCCATACATTTTGAACCAAGCTGAATAAAATTAGTGTATATGTAAATGCATCTATTACGACAAAAAGGTGTCAGCTGTGAAAAAATTAACTACCGACAACTTGTGACATTTCATTTACATTCAACTGTACATGGTATAAGAGAGCAAAGAGCAACTTGTAGAAATATCCAGTGGATATCTTAGTTGCAAATATTCGAGACTTTATACCGTCGGCCTTCCTACTGCAATATCTAAATATAGCCGAGCGATTTGCATCACAACTGTCAAGAAAGAAGAAATAGTACCCAGTGTGGCAGCTATATTGTGAACTAATAAAGTTTAGGTATATCCAGAAAAGCAAAAAAAAATAATAACTAGGCGTGGTACCGAGGATCATTTTTTCGATGATTCTTCTGATTTGCATCGTTTAATATGAATATCGGGGACAAAATCTACTTAAAAGTTGTCATCGGGAACATCATATTGTATTATGTACAAGTCAAGATTGTTACTTTATTAACTCAATTATGTGTTAATGTTAATGAATTTCCAGTTAATTAATCTGACACCTCCATCATCATGCAGCAGATGTTTTAGCAATTTAATAGTCAATTTAACCGTAGTCAAGAATGAATCGGTAGATTTAATAATTTTTGAATTTTTAAGAATCGCAAAAGGACAAAAAAATTATTGATTAACGACTTTTATATTCTCATAATTAATTATAAGACTAGGTAATCATGATACTGTAAGTTGCCTAAACTTAATCAGAATACAACTGAACATTAGGTTTTTGTTATTTTTTAAAATTATTCATCTCCAACGATTGTACAAACTTATTAGTGTAGCTCCATAGAATCTATATTTGCGTGGACAGTCTCCACAAATCAGTTTTACTAAAAAAATATATATATATCCCATCACTGAGATGTATACAAAATATGAATAGTATAGAGTGATTTTAAGTATTACCACAAACAACAAAGTATTATCAGCTTAAAGCGCATAAGCTAGGCGAGGATTGTGTAATGGATATAGATAATATAATTCTGTGACTGACGATGGTGTAATAAACCGAAACTTTAGAAAAAAAAAACTACCTGACTGAAATTCCCAAAAAACTAATATTTCAGATTGTTGGCTGCTTCTATTTGGATTGTTTGAATTTATACATATTTTTTTATATGTTTTTTTATATGTATATTTATAACGTTACCGTTTTGTGAATTTACATTTTTTTTTACAATTTTATGAATTGCTGTCTGAGTTCTGGTGCAAGGACGTGCCCTTGCCCGTCACACTTTCGGGTCGATGTTAAATAATTAAATAACAGCCATTCCTTCCTCTAGCATTATATCAGTATTATTTGTTTTGTCATTTTTATCGTCGAATAAAAATTTACCGTTAATATAAGCAGTATAAAAGCATTTTCAATGTATTCAACCGAACGGGCTTCTATTGCCCAACAAAACGTGCTAAAATTAATATACTCTTCACAATGACTGAACATATACTTTCTATATCAAATTATCAGTACAACACATCTTATTAAATTGATTTCTAAAGAAATAGAGGAAAAAATTGTAAGCAGCCACAGCAAGAATATGAACACTATTACACTATTATAAAAATTGGCTGCACCCCAGAAAATAATTTTCAGGGAGATTCTTTAAAATGCCAGTTTATTATTTGATGCAGAATTCGGATTATGTCTACATGTTTTATTAATTATAGATTTAATTTCAAACAATATCCTCTTCCCTTAGAAGAACATCAACAGTGTAAAGTTAATAAAACTATAGTCATAAAGACGAAGTATATTAAGAACACTTAATAAGTTTTTAAACAAGTTGATTTTGTCTAATCTTAAAATAAAATTTTTGAGGTCATGAGATTAAAATATATCAATCCTCACACCGCTTTAATGTGAGAGTAAATCAAAGAACATGATGGAGGATTTTTTGAGGAAGACACGAGGACATGAGTGAGTGGTGTATAATGAATTTGAGGTAGGTACATCCTAAAATTATTATTTCATAAATATTGTCTCAACATATTGTCCTTTTCTTCCTTGGGGCTTACTACCACATGAATAATTCTTGGTTATATAAAAAGCACAGTTAGAGTTACCCAGTAAGAGTAAATTGTGAGCTAAATTCAAAAAACTGTATTTACAGTGTGAGTGTAATAAACATTATGTAAGAGAGTCATCCAGACCTCTCAATATAAGGTTAGGTGAACAGAAAAATTATATTAGAATGGGTGAAATTGAAAAATCGAAAATTTACAAACATGCTTGGGAAAATGGACATAGAATGAAATGGGATTCGGCAAAGACTTTAACGAAAGAAGCGGGCAGCAAAAAAAGAAAAAATAAGGAATCGGCAATAATAGTATTGAACGAAGAAATATGTTTATCCATAGATTTTGATACAACGTGGTTACCGATGTTAAAAAATAGACCTGAACAAAATTAATATTATATATTTTTTTCTACGTAAGTATCTATGGATATTATATAAATAAATAATATATGTCAAGTTTCACGCTGACAATTTATACAAAAAAAAAAAAATACATAAACTTTGAAAAAGGAAACAGTTTCGTTTCCGAAACGTCAGGGAAATACATTATTATTTTTTTGTTTCATACTAGTTGTCAAAAAACCACCCTCTGATTAATCTTTTGACATAATAATCACAAGCATAGAGGTTTATTTTTCAAGTAACATACCGGGTAACTAACTGTGTTTTTTAGATAACCAAAGAATTATTCATGTTGCAGTAAGCCCCAAAGAAGAAAAAGAAAAATTAATTATTTTATAAACAAAACTTTTTTTAGCGTAATATTACACAGAAGTAAAAGTGTGCAATGACTGATATCACCATTTTAATGATAATTATTAAATTATATAAAATTTATAATTTAAAACTCACGCACTGTCGCAAATTTAACTCAAAGGAATTTTGGTGTTCAATGAAATTATTTATTTTTATCTTTATGTTTTGACAAATAATTAAATTATAAATAAATGGTTATAAAATTCTATCCATTTGTACGCATTATTTATCAGAATTTTCAATAACAAAAATGTTAGATTACTTATTCAATTTTGACCTACAATCTACGTACTTTCCCATCATAAAGGCCAATAAAATTAACATTATATACCAATAAAATAACGATAATTATGGGCATCTTCCTGTTGATTAAAATTATGTTCAATACGAAAAATGGAAACCGTTAGGTATTTTCGTATTCATTTACTGCATATGATATGATGGTATTTTACTATCGCATCGATACATTCATAAGAATCATTCTTAGGAATAAATTCAAATGAATTCTTGTTATAATTACTGCACTTGTAAAATTAAAAATATTTTTTATTGATCACAAGTATCAAATATATTCTTAACTCCGGTATCAGATTATTTCAACTCCCAAAAGTTGTACAAGTTTTAGTATTTTTAGATTAATACAAACGTATTTTCGTATGAAAATATGACCAACGAATGCTGAAATAATAATAATACCAAATGCAAATCATTTATTTATCTCAAATTGTTCTGTTTGTTATACGCCACAGGTTAAATTTGCAGATATTAAATATAATTTGATATTAACTTATTTACAAACTTTCAAATATTGACTCTTTGGATGGATAAATAATGTACCAAAATGATTATGTTACAGAGATAGCGCAGAATGAATCCCTCTTAGATCAGTTCTGTTGCAAATGTTTGTATTTACTGAAGTTATTTACCTATATACCGATTCTGATTTGTTTACGAAAAGTTAAGAATGCAGATATCATTTTTTTTCTAGTTAGAAGAGTTAATAACGAGCCCCACTGGTGATGCTACTGCGATAAAAAAGAACATAAAATACACCACATAAATTATACAACCCCCAAACTAAAGCCAGAGCTGCACGAACGGAGGTTACACAGTAACTGATAGGCAGTAAACGAGCTACGTTTGTCACTTAATGTTCTGACCCACTGCCGCGCCGTACCGAGTATAGGAGTTTTAATTTCTCTATGGGTTCTTAGTCACCCAGTATATAAGAGATACTATTTTTCCTATTTGCAGTATTTTTCATATACTATATGGACACAGATAACGGAAATGATAGTGATCGTTTATATATTTTTTCTAAAATTAGGCTTGCAGAAAGTATAAAATGATTAAAATTCCGTTATGATGAGACAATGATATCTACCTCAAAATAGTGAGTTGATGCTCTACAAATCTGCAAGACAAGCTTCGAATTAGGAGGTCGATGTCTTCTTTACGTATTGTGTCCTAAGCTACCTGAACCTCTTGTAATAAGTTATAACGGTTCACTGATGGGTCCGGTAATGAACCTAGACATCTGCCTATCATGTTACATACAATATATATGTATGTGAATTGGCGAAAGTGGCCCAAAAGAGCACCTGCTCTTGTGGACCGTAGAGGAACGTTGGAACCCCATCCACAATTTTCCAAAATGAAATAACAGCTTCTAGTAATCCCTTTCAAACTCGCTCAATTGTTGAAAATTCATTACCTAAACGTTTTAGTTAATATTATATCACTAATTTGAGGTTTTGGGTTCAAAGTTTCGCGGAGTGGCATTGAGGTTACACTTATAGTTTTTATAACACCTTCTTCATTTCCCATTCTGTGTTTCTTCGTTTGTGTTAAAATCCGGAAAATAATCGGTTACAAGTTTCTGTTTGGTCAATAAACAACACAAATATACTGTAAGAATCTCAATTCGCGTGCATCATTTATTACCAAAAGAATTTATGAAATTACTCTGATATACCCTATTAAGTTAATATTACTTGAATCAAGAAAGATAGTTCGTGTTAGCAAGGTTTTTCCAGGTTGATTGATACATTATTGATATCGGATTTTAAATTTTAAATAGTCAAATGTGTCCTCCTAATTGACAATTTTATTCTAATTACAATAATCTGTATCGGCGCCAAACATGTCATTATTATATTTTACTTTCACAATTTACAGTAATTAATTGCAACATTCGACGGCTCGCTTAGTAATATTATCTATCAAATTCTACAATTATATCATAGTTGTTAATAAAATAAAGCTCAGCTTTCAGCTTTGTATGTTTTTTAAACATATATTTATTGTTTATGCCCAAGTACATATATATTATATTCAGACTTTAGTTTTGAAGATAATTGATTGAAATTTGGGATCTCTTATATACATAATAAGCAGCACTTTTTGACATACAAGTGATTTTTTTGTTCCCTTCCGGTTTCGCCGGAAGTGACACTAACTTTCGATTTTTAAATGGAACACCCTGTATATTATTGCATTCTTGAATTCTGCATAATTTTCTGAATTCATCGATACCAAATAAGTGACATTTTTTATAATATAATTTTTAGTTTTCCATTTGAGTGTGCCATGACGGTTCCGAGTTATTCTAAATGACCCGTGTAATGTTAAATCGAAATCCCATCAAAAATACTAAATTACGTGATTTATAAGCAAATAAAGTTCATCAAAATTGTTTTTGGGGCCAAACTCATTTTTTTCAAATGGAACCATATCGGTACCGTGGTACCATTTATTAGTACTATTAATAAGGAATTTATTCATATGTTGTACTAAAATGTGCGATAAATACAAACAAAATTACAGCTAAAGGAAAATAACAAAATACAATTTTGTTCTAATTACCTTGTTATACATAAGGTGGCTTTAAAATACAAAAAATGAACACAAAATATTACAACGGTTGTTCAAAATGCTATCCATTAATGTCAATGCACTTCTGAACTCGCATAGCTGTTTCTCGAAGAACGTTCGCCAATTGCTGCGCTGTTATGCTATTAATTGTGCGTCTTACTCGTAGCTGCAGGTCTTCACGGGTTATAACGGCGGTTGCGTATACAATATATTTTAAATGACCCCAAACAAAGAAATCAAGGGGAGTTAAATCAGGTGACCTTGGAGGCCACCTCACAGGACCATTCGTCGAAATTACGTTTTCTCCGAATCTCCGTTGAAAGTAATCAATTACTATCCTTGAATTATGGGGAGGAGCTCCATCTTGTTAGAAATACATTTCCTGTCGTAAATGGAAAGGTAATTCAGATAAACTGTCCTCAATTTCATTTTGCAGGAATCTCAAGTATCTGGCATCAGTCAAGGGTCCTTCAAATATTATTGGACCAATAATTCAACTACCGATTATTCCAAGCCAAACATTGAAACCGAACCGCACTTGAAAGTTACCCTTCCGTAATAAATTTTGATTTTCTTGTGACCAATATTTTGTATTTTGTCGGTTAAATAATCCCAAATTTGTCAACCTAGACCCGTCCGAAAATAAAATCATTCCCAAGAAATCATTGTTTGGCTGCACGTTATTCTGCAAAATCCAATTGCAGTATTCCATCCTACGTTCGTAATCATTTTTGTACAAGTGCTGGTGTAATTGGTATTTAAAAGATTTATAGTGGTATTTGTGTAAAATTCGGCTTACTGTTTGGTGACTGATTTCCAATTCAAACCCAATTTGCCTTAAAGAAACAGTCTTATCAACTTCTACTCGAACCAAAACATTTATTTCCGTTTCTTCGAGAAGAATGAAATTTTCTTCGGGATCATTGTTGGGCTCACTTCGGAATTGATTTTCAAGACGATTAAAATAATTTCTCGCTGGACATTGTCTATCAGGATATCGTTCGGCATAAAGGTGTCTAGCCGCAACGGCATCTTTTCTATATTCCCCATAAATAATTAACATGTCCACTTTTTCATCTCTTCTATAAATTTGCGGCATTTTGAACACAATTAACAAGAATTTTAAACAATTTTTAAAGACAATAAAAACACCGGTAAACCAACAAATGTTTGACAAGATAAATATTTCATTGTTTTCAAAGCCTTAGTTAGTTACTTCTTAACATTTAATTAGAACAAAATTGTATTTTCTTATTTTCTTTTAACTGTAATTTTGTTTGTATTTATCGCACATTTTAATACGATATATGAATAAATTCCTTATTAATAATACTAATAAATGGTACCACGGTACCAATACAGTTACATTTGAAAAAAACAAAAACCATTTTGATGAACTTTATTTATTCATAAATCATCTAATTTAGTATTTTTGATGGAATTTCGAATTTTCTAGCATTACACGGGTCATTTAGAATAAATCGGAACCATCATGGCACACTCATTTAAAAAACTAAAAATTATATTATAAAAAATATTGACGTTTGAAATGTCACTTATTTGGTATCGTTGGATTCAGAAAATTATGCAGAATTCAAAAATGCCTTAATATACAGGGTGTTCCATTTAAAAATCGAAAGTTAGTGTCACTTCCGGCGAAACTGGAAGTGAAAAAAAATCATTGGTATATCAAAAAGTGCCGCTTATTATGTATATAGGATATCCCAAATGTCAATTAATTATCTTCAAAACTAAAGGAGAAAAGAGGGGTGTACCATGATCCTGTTACACCCGGTATATTTCCCATATCATAGATGTGTCCTAAACCCATTTAACTTTACCTGTTACGTTACACGCATAATATTTAGTCTACACACAAATGTAATGAAAATGGTAAATAAAATTAATACACTACATAATAATTAAAAATAATTTATAAGTGAAAATAACAACATTGCCTTATTACGAAACACAAAACTTCTTGTTTGTTACTGTCACTGCTACAACATTTTTTGATCAAATTAGTTTATATAAGTACACAAACAATATTAAAATGATAACTTTTAATATTTTATTAGGCACATGGAGGAGATAAAATAGGACATAAAATAAGGTCTTAGACTTATGACTCTTTACCCTTGATAATCTTCTTATCTCCTGTCTAAATGTATTCTTTGATATAGATAAATATTAAATTAATGGTATAAGTTGAAAGGTCCGCATGTTATCTTCAAATATTTATATTTATTATAGATCGTAGTTTATCACTAACATAAATAAGATTACGATATTTAAAAATAACTGCTCTCCGTTTATTAAAATGTACAGTTTCTCAAGAATATATATGCTATTACAAAATAAATCGATTTTGTTAATATATAAATGGATCTCTTTCAAAAATTGCATAGAAGATGAATCATCTATTCTCTGATTGCTAGCTACAATCTTGATGTAGTGAAGAAAATCAATTCCCTGATGAATTGATTTTTTAATGAATAAAGAAAAAAATAAAATGGCAAAAAACAATTTAATAAAAATGACATCTTAACACAACAAAAGCTTTAATATTAAACCATTTAAATTATCATTTACACAGAATTACAATAAAATAAAGAACACAATTACTTTGGAGCAAAGAGAACACTATAATTAATTGTACTGTACCGGAATTGTAAATTGTAACCTTTATTTGAACGTCTCTCTCTAACTTATATACTATTTATTTCCATCCCTCATTTTTGGGTACAAATTTGCGTTGCTCTATATTTTGGTAACTAATAATTTACTACTGAATAACATGCATCTTCATTTAAGTAAGTATTTTAGGTACAAATTTTCTACTCAACACATTCGCAACGATTACGAACTGCCAGATCCACAAGTAGATTAAACCGAAATCATGATAATCCTAAATTTTAGTTCAACTGTCTCAAAAATTTTTTTTGTGTTTGGTCATTGTCATTCCACTGAGCAAAAATATTTCAGAGCCGACACAAAACTTTTTTCAACGAGTGTAATACATTATTTGCATCAACATGACGGTTCATTTCCACTGTTTTCAATTATTTGCTGTTTTCTAGAATTTGTGCTTCATGTCAAAAAAATATTTTTGATCAAATCAAGAAGGCCAAAATTCACAGAAATATGTATATTTCTATATACCTAATAATAATATAATAAAAATTTCTGTCGTTTTTATTTCTCGAAAAAATATAATAAATAAGGTCAATTTCAAAATACCTATCTGCATAAATTATAAATAAAGGACCAATTCTGGTACCCCATTCATTAACTTTATCTCTGCTTAAACCGGCAATATTTTTTCTACTTTTCGCATAGAAAGGGCACTTTTTAATATTTTTCGATACATAAGCAGCCTTTTTTCTGTTTTGATTCTCGTTGATAAGTGTTTTGTGACGATTATTACAACAACATTTTGTGAATTCTAATTTTTTTTTGGTATTAAACATTTAAAGTCATCGATTAATAATATCATACCAATGCTGTTTTTAACCTTTCCAAATAAATCGTACAGATTAACTAAAATTTTAACATCGGACAAGTATTTATTTCGTGTAGCATATTGTTCGGCTACCTTTAATACTCTTCATAAATCATCGATTTCATTTCATTGTCCATTTAATATTGGATTTAGTTTATTTGTACACATTTCGAAGAGCTATAATAAATAAGATAAGAAAAGCGATTCTATACAATTTTTAAGTCTATGTAAATAAGGAGGCAAACGATCTGTTCTTGCATAATCCTCTAATTGTAAGACACCACTAGTCACGAGCGAATACTGGTTAACAAATAATACATTTCCACCACTGGTTCTGTAATAATAATAATGTATTCCTAAGTTTTAATTCCAGGAAGAGAAACCCACAGTAAACTAATAATTTTGAGTGCGATACTTTTTGGAAGAACAAATTTTAATTTAAACTGTTTTCTATAATATGTCGACACACTAAATTTGTCACACCTGCGCATCCGCCAAAATGGCGCGGCTGTACTTGGTTCCTTGCAGAACAGAATAACGAAACCTCATTATAAGTTTTCGACAAATTTAAATGTTCTGCAAAATTATTTATATACGACATAAACATATTTCTCGTATATATCTCCACGGAAGGTACTCTCAAACACGTTTTTTAGTTGTAATGTTTGGACTGGCAACGCAACGTGCATTTTAGATTTACTCGATAAAGGCAAATCGAAAAAATTTATTTTAATTTAAAACTAATTTCAATATTCCTATGATCACGTGTCGATGTGGTAAACTTACTCCTTGAAAAGATCAGATAATGACATTTTTCTATAATAATTTCTTACATACATAAGCCAGACATCTATAAAAATAATTTACTGTAGCTGCTATTTTTAACCATCCTGTATATAGCAATGACTGCTAAATGTCGGTTCAACAATCTGATAAAAATAGCACAATATTTATTGTTTAGCGTAATATTTTGATCAAATCCTCAAAGCAGATGTTTAACATTCGTTGACTGCATAGATATAATTAATATATATCTTGTCGGTTCCATTCATTCTCCTAGTCAGTTAATTTTTTAATTGGAAATGGTTCCACTATTTAAAAAAAATATATTGCCAATGAGTGGTGGGAATTCATTATTCTAATAATAACAATAAACTGTGTAGGCTGTGCAGGAACAAAGTCTCAGATTTTTTTTAAGAATACGCAAAAATTATATTTCAACTACAAAAACAAACATTGTAGATTTCCAAAACTAGCTACTAAAAAAAATATAAAATAGCAGAATACACACAAAAAAATCTTTTATTTGTTCATGTGGATGACAAGTATTTTTACTGATATTTAACACAGTGAAGAACAATTCAAGACATTTTGAACATTTTCAGAAAAATCATAGAAATGATTGTAATTTCTACTTCATCAATAGATAACTCAATCAAGATTTGGAAACGAATAAGAACAGAAATATAAATGTAAATAACTCCAATATTTTGGAGTATATCCGAGATTTGGCGTACCATTTAAGAAAAATAAAGTAGATACATTTTTTTTTATATCAACCCTTTTTAAAAAAAACTAAAAACAAATTTATGAAAATATCAGTTAACTCATTCGGGAAGCAAACAATATCTTTGGGGTTTCTGCAATTTTTTAAAATAAACAAATAATTCTTGTGTTTCGTTTTGACACAAACGGAGATTTAGCTTTTTATATTTTCTAATCATATATGAATGAATTAGGTTGAGTATTTATACATGATTATTTAATGTAATGTTTTTCCTGAATTTTTAATACTCTTAAAGTCGTTTCTATAATCTTATCCTAAAATAAACCTTATCACTGTCCTTTGCATAGAAGGAACATTCATAGTGCATACAGAGTTTCTACAAATTAGTATTGTATAAAAGGTTGAGTAGTCCGTTAGAGACTCGTAGTAATATTGACGGTGATATACTATTTGCCTGGATGTATAATAAAAAACTGTACAAGAAATTTTTGTTTTGTAATTCAGCATATGATATTTCAATCTAACAATCTTTCTTGATTAGGTGCTTGTTTAAATTTGAGCTAAAAACCAATCACTCAGTAGGCTCATTACTCTTAGCACTGTGTTGGCATCGGTAAAACGATAGCTAGGTACAGAATATAGATGTACATTTCGGAAAATCATCAATGAATGCAACAGGGACAGCCTGGGATCAAAACTGCTCCTTGCGGTGTACAAAAACGAATCATGTCCTATGAAGATACTTTGAAAATCGTATTGTATACTTTTGAACGCACTGTATATGATTTATTGCTTTTAATTTTCAGATCGAAATTTGAAATCTTAAATTGTTAGATGTTATCTTGATCTCAGGATATATAATATACACATTATCGTTCTGAATCACTGTTAAATATATTAAAACTCTGTTTTGTGTGATGGATTGAAAAAAATTAATTACGCCTAGCTGATTAATTTAAGGCACTTTTCACTATTTATATCACTGGCGCGTAGTTTGTCTAGTTTCTGGCAGAATTGCGTTTAAGAGCCACCTCACGAACGGTAACTCGAAGAAGAAGACGACGGACCGGCTATGTTGACGGTAGTCGACCGAGTTATTCTACTCTATACTTATCCGATAATTATCGTAATTTAAAGCAGTTTGCCAACGGAAGTTTTATAGTCTTATAAATTGCCACTGGCGAAAAAGTTTAAGTAGTTTACTTGATAAAAATTACACAGCACTAAATTATTACGGTCGCTTGTATCTGTGTGTGTAGAACAGGTTAATGGAAAATTATTAGGAAGGATTATAATCAAGAAAGTTATGGACATAGATGGTAAACTTAGATGCAATCGGTTTTTTCGTTAATTCAATGATAAAAATCCAATTAATTAATTAATATTTAATTAAAGTGTAAATTATACCTACACTACAATTATGTTATATCTGAAGTAATCAGAAAATCTTAATTAATTGAAAGAGATAAATTCTCATCTTTTATTTATTATCATTATTCAAAATTTTAATATTGACATTATATAGTCCTGGAGTGGGTTGGAACCTTTGACGTGAACATAACACTGACTCAGTTTTCCACGAAACACCAAAACACTATATACTGCACTCGACGCGCGTTTCGTCGAGCAACTTGGCATTATCTGGAGACGATTAAAACTATACTTATGCTAACAATCTACCCTATTTATATACCTAAACTATTATCATGGTTCGGTGAATCGTGACCCACTAACCATTAAAGCGGGCTATTTGGGATTGATCCTCTGTCACTATTCATACTAATTTTACACTTTGTGATTTACAAGCTCCCAAATACATCTGTCTGTCTAGTATTTATTACATTCATAATTAATCTTAAATTGCTAATATCTATTTTATCGTTGTTCTCAAACGCATGTTGGGCAACACTAGACTTATCTGTTTTATCATATTTTAGATGAGCCAAATGCTCTTTGATTCTAGTTTGAATTGATCATCTAGTCTGTCCAACATATTTTTGATTACAGTCCTTACAGCTAATTTCGTAAAACCTCGACTTTTCGTTTGTTTCAATTCTGTCTTATGAATTGCCTAAAAGTTGTTGTAGTTTATTTCCCGATGAATGAACCACTGTCATACCTACATCTTTGAAAATCGTACCAATACCACGGGTGAATCGAAGATCGAATGGAATAGATATAAATTTTGGATTTTCTCTTTCATTTTGAATGGTCGAGGAATTTCGAGCGACTCTTTAAACTTTCGTTTCCTAATTATTTTATCAATTAAACTTACAGAATATCGATTACTCGCAGCTATATCCTTAATCAATGCCTTTTCTTTTTCAAAACTGTCCTTATTGAGAGGGAAGCTTAATAGACGATGGACTAGAAAATTAAAACTCGCCATTTTGTGTTGAGCACAATGGTGAGAGTCATTAGGGATATGTCTTAGAGTACTGGTATCTTTTCTATATATGTAAAATTCTAAGTTATTTTCACTATTTTTAATTATTAATACCTACATCTAAAAATAGTAGTTGTCCAGAGTTTTCAATTTCATATGTGAATTTAACTGACGCGAAACGACTGTTTAATTTAGATACAAAGTTGTCAATATCAGCGACTTTTGTATCAAACACTGCAAAAATATCATGCACATACCTAAGCCAAACCCTGGGGAAATACTCGAATTCTTCTTTTGCTTCCGGCTCGAATCTGTTCATGATGACACTA
The DNA here is from genome assembly GCA_029963845.1 of Rhamnusium bicolor. NCBI lineage: Eukaryota > Metazoa > Arthropoda > Insecta > Coleoptera > Cerambycidae > Rhamnusium > Rhamnusium bicolor. The sequence goes on from JANEYF010001344.1 coordinate 6,773,720, forward strand.
GCAATGAATGATGACAAAGAGTTACTCATTGCTGTTCCTTCATGTTGTTCGAAGAAATTATCGATGAATGGAAAACAATGTTGCTTCATGCAAAGTTTAGTGAGTTGAAGATATTCTTTTACTACATCTTGTCTGAGACTGTTTATAATTCGGGTAGATCCTTAAAGAAGTCCAAGGTTTGTGGTATCGGAGCGTTTGAAAATAATGAGCAAACGGAAGCAAAATAAGAATTCGAGTATTTCCCTAGTGTTTGGTTTAGGTATGAGAATGATATTTTTTGTAGTGTTTGATACAAAAGTCGCTGATATTGACAACATTGTATCTATATTAAACAGTCGTTTCGCATCAGTTAAATTCACATATGATATTGAAAACTCTGGACAACTATCATTTTTAGATGTATTAGTAATTAGAAATAGTGAAAATAAGTTAGAATTTGAAATATACAGAAAAGATACCAGTACTCTGAGATATATATCCTTGTGTGGTAGAGTATTGAGGCAGGAGGAACAGTGGCAGGTACTATAAATCGTAGAACACTGGGAACAAATCTTCTGAACCGCATCCTTTCTCACAGTTACATAATATGTTTACATGATAACGTCAGGAGCTGACGGTTTTGAAGTTGTTATAGTAAAGAACTTGCCGCTTTATACTTTCCATCTCCAACACTCGAAAAGTAAATCTCCCCAATTCCATTTCTGCGTCTGATGTGGTACACCTTATGGAAGCGCTTCCTAGCAGGTCTCTTCGTTGGTGGCAAAAACAATAAATTACCTGCTCACTTTCTCTCAGAAATCTTTAGAAACATTTGAAACAACATTCGTCAAAAGATGTTTCAGATACCGGTGCACCGTACAGAATTAGCAGGTATATTTCTACATATTTCTCAATCATTCATTTTGATGCGTTATTCTCATTAAAGATTCTCACATCGATCTACAGGTCTAGTTGTTTACTAAATATGACCCCACTGCCATCATTTTCCCCTATTGTAGATTGTGGATATTATATCACATTCTGTCAAGGCGTCCAGGTACAAAATTATCTTGTTGCATTCAGGATGCTTATTATTCAAGCTTTCTGATGAGTATATCGTCCTCTCTGTTTGACCATTCCCAGTTTCATGATGATACATTTCGAGAGAGGAATCAAATTAACAAGTAACTTCAAGAGCTCGACTTCTTTTCCAACAAGTTTTCTTCAATGATCATCGAATCGTTATTACCATGATGGAAAACATCGGCATCACCACAAGTTTGATCGACGACAAAATAATTAACTTCGTCAAATTTAGTTTTCAGCATCGATCCGCTCTTGTTGTCGCTGTTCTCCAGGAATTTCTCTTGGGTTAGTGTTACGCTCATGTAACCCTGAGAGTGCACATCGATTAAGGTAGACTTTGCATATCAGCGGAGACGTTTCAATATTTTCATGTCAGTGCTAGTTTTCTCGTAGCCATCGAAAATGATAACCGCATCCAAACCGAAATGATTTCGCATCTATAGAGCGCCCAAACCATCTCAGTTGTACATTACTCATAGCTAGCACGTGCGCACAGGCAAATTGGGCATGCAAACTTTTTTTTACAAATTAAGACCATTGCTGTCAAAACTATCGCCTCTACGAACAAGTTTCATACAGCCTTTTTTGTAGAGAATTTAATAATTGCTTTCATTTTATAATAAGTTATTTTATGATAAGAGTGATCTTTACAAAGTCATCTTCAGTAGTTGTCTAATTTATGTGGCGTTTAAAAAAACATTATGTATTGATATCTGTAACTTTTAAACATCTTTGATTAAAAAAACACACCTATTTCATGTTTATAAAACACCATATAACTCATACTTGCATTTTTTTTTAAAACAGACTATTAGTGACTCTTAATATGTAACGTCAAAGGACAATTAATTCAATGAATTTGAAGCTTAGTAGCGCGTATATAATTAATAAAATAAACCTAATAATACATATATAAACATTTAATATAATGAATGCAATTTACTCCTTATTAATCAACTATATTCTGATACATTTTTAAGGTTATGCTTGAACAGATACTATATATTAAAGTATGTATGTAATAATGATTGTACAAGATTCAAAGAGTTATTAAGATTTTACCTTCATGAAGTAATTTAAATATTATATACTTATACAGGAACTTAAATAATAATAATTATTGGTTTGATTGATTCATGGATCTGGTTTATTACATATACATCTATTATTATGCACGCCTAAACTATTCCTATATTAACTTTTACTTATTACGTTTAAACAATGTAAAATCGTGGTTTGTAAATTATTGGACAAATTAGTTAGTATATATTTAGTAAAAAACATATATTAAGGGAGGAGCCAAAGAACCATAAAAAAAATTAAATTAAGATTTGTGAACTGGATTCCATTGATTACACGGTTAAAAAAAAACACTGTCACAAAACTTCTGGTCAATGATTTCTATAGTGTATTTTATGCTGAATTTAAACATGCTATCGGGTTCGCTGATTTTAGAATGAAATCAGTGTCTCCGAAAATCCATGCATAAGCATTTCTAAGGAAGACCAATAAAATTTAAATTTTTGCGTCCACCATATTGAATAGGTTAATTTGTTTTTTTTAATTTTGGTCATCACCGCCAACAACATACGTAATTTCCATCTATTAGCAAAAAAGGTGCCTACATATAATAACATGTTGCGACGAACGAATAAATATGAAATGAAGAAGAATGTAATAGGTACCTGTACAATCACCAGTGGAAAAATTTTAGAGGAAACGTACAGGTAAAAATTTTAAATGCAGAATAATTATGTATGGAAAAATTATTTGCAGTGGCATTTGTGAACTAAATTTGTAAAATAAACAATATAATATAAACAAAGATCAGATCTTTTGAAAACTATTGTGTTTAGAGTTATAAACTGGCCAAAAATTTATTTTAATTGAATGTAATTTGTAGTTCACTGGCAATTAAGAAAGGGTTCATTTAAAGATTCACTTAAATTATAAGTATTTTGGAGGAAAAGCCTATCCCTTTCTGTTTTTATGGTGACTGTATAGTGTATATCTCGTGATACTAACAAATCGATGTATCAGCAGAAGCAATATATTATGTCATATAAAACATATATAATATTGAAACTAATATGAAATATCACTATTTGTGTGTGTCGTTTTGTTTTAATGGCGTCTATGTGTTAGAGTATTTTCCGTGTATACATTTTATTCACTCCTTGACTAACTGTAAAATTCGATGCGTACACAATTATCAGCATCTAAGAAAATAGATCTAATAAAGGACTAATCTAATTCCACTAGAATGCTTGTTATACATATCATATGTATATGAGTGCATGCAATATATCATTTGGATTTAGAATGGCTATAAAGTGTTCTTCGTTCTGGTTATTAACGTGATTTGCATAAACAATCGTGAACTACAAATATATACACCACACAAGACAACAAGGCAGGTTTCTGAAGCCCACGCAAATTGTCTCCAAATGAAAGTCCTGCTATTTTAGTCTAACCAAACCGACATAAGTAATAAGAATAAAGGCCTTTTGAAATGAATTTGAATTTACCTAATAAGAGGTGTTAACGCTTTAATTTCATTAAGTGGATTGTCGGAAGAATCAAATGTAAAACACGTGTGCAAACCAACGCGAAGTTGTCTTACTTGAAATGAAGCTAAGCTAAGCTAGTTTGCGACAGGACTTTGCGCATATGTGATGTTTATCAACGGTTTCTCCAGTCCACGTGGTCGGCCATATTTTCCCTTGTTACGCATTTGCTGAGTTTTATTTCAACATACGTAATTAGTCACTTTTATGAATGTAAATTATTTGTGAATATATGTTTGGATCTGACCAACTGCTGCACTCGAGGTAAGATCATTTACTTGAAAATGCACTTCTTAATTCGTATTCTTTACATATGTATCTCATTTCTCGTATGCCGTTATCCGTAAATGTGTCCAGAGTATTTATTTTAAACTTATTTCAGTTACTTATTTGGATAAACATTCATTGATACCGTCTTTGAATTTACTATTAAGGAAAAGAAAACACATTTTTTCCCAAATGCGCATTTTACAGCAGTTGTTACTACTATTCGTAGGCAAACAAGAACACAATAAAAATTGTGACAAAAGTATTATTAAAATTATAACCCCCTAGTTAAAAAAGTATAGTTTTGGATTTTTGCTAATTCTTTGCAAGAGTTTTGTAAGTTGTATGTCCCCATTAATTACTCTCACTGATCAATTATGTTCAGATTTAATCGTCGATTTATATTGTCTTGCAAACTTTTCTGTTTTGATTACTATAAATTGTGATAAGATAAAGAAAATTGGAAAAGTCTTGGCAGGATGTTATTATAATAAGTTAATAAGCGTAATGTGAAAAGATGAGTTTTAAAAGAGAACGCGTGGATTTAACTGATGTAAAAGAAGTATGAACCACAATCACATGAATAAATAGGGCAATAAAGAGTTTGCTACCACGAAAGGCAAATTACGTGATTAGTATCTTGCTACTGTATTTAGGCCCTTGCGACTGTTAGAAAATAATGGTAACGTAGCCAACATAATTACACGCATAGCCGGTAATTTTGAGGTCATAAAATAACACCAGTAAACACATATAAACCCATTTCCAACATTTCTTAACTATTCAATAATTTTGATAATTCGATATTATTATGGGCCAATTAATGTTCTGCATTAATTTATGCAGTCTTAAGCAGTTTGCAGAAAGAACTCGATAATTTATAAACGTATATGGTCATCCGGTTAATGTAAATCCATCCGAGAATGTAGCCAGTCTGTGATGTATTTTTATCGTAACGACACCATCATAATATGTATAAGTTTATAGGCTGTAAATCTTTTGCTGCAACTGTAAACGGTTCTTTAAAAAATATTTATTAGTTGTGCTCAAGTAATAAAAACGTAGGTAGAGTACCCGGTACAAGTGTATACCAGAGGATAGTGCAAAACAAGCCAATATATGCATCAAACAGATTGTTGTGGGCATATGGGAGTGCCATCATGAAGATATTTTCAGATTTCTTTTCATTACTATGAGACTGACAAGAAGGCACACTTTTTTAGACAGCTGTGAATGTTTCGATCAGGAAATTTTTAAGAAATTACTGCATTTAGAAAGGACACTCCTTCATCTTCCTAGGTTTTCGAAAAATGACCAACTGAAGTTTAGTGTGACCAGAATATCGTTAGAAATGGATACGGTTATTGTAGAAATTACCAAATATTTGAAACAGTGTCATGTAAATCATTCAAGTTCAAACTTTATTGACAACCAGTTTTCGAAATATTTGCCGTAAATTGAAGCGTCAATACATTTTAATTTTGTGAGGAATATTATACCACAATACTTAATGATATCTATGTAAACTTTTGATCAAAATGTTATGTATGAGGCGTTGTAAATGAAATATTTTTTCAGAAAAAAGGTATATCGAAAAAATATGTGAAAAATTGGTCGATTGAGCCAATCTTATTCTTCATTTTAAAATATTTCAGATAATGACAACTTGCATCTTTTTACTTCTTACCGATCTAGCCCGTGCATATTCTATCTTATTCTAATATAATGATAAGTTTTACCAGAAAAAACCAATTTTTATGCCTGATAGGAGTAGTCATCGATAAGCATTTATAGAGAGGATAAAATGTTATATCTAACTATTTCATTTCTTTTAAAATATCCATAAATTGTCACGTGTTGGTTACATAAACTGTTCCACAGCTGTGCCTACTGCGACAACATACTGTTTAATGTGTAATTAATTACTAATGCACTCTACTGGTAACGGCCAATAATCATGTTATCTAAAGAACTATACGAAGTCATAAAAACTCTGCCTAGCTTGTGAGATACAGTTGTAGTTATTATTATTATTACTATTATATTTAACTATATACCCGCCCAAACATATTTTGCATAGCTCTATTTATGTAAATGAAAAAACACATTAATATATATTATATCTAAGAGGACTGGCCTTCTGAAAACTGAGGGATGTGGGCAGAACCGACTGTACACAAATATATCACCTATTGTTGTAAATAATATTAAGAAATATTATGACCATTAATAGGAGAATTCAGAACATTCATATTATCAAGAAAAATTGCAATCGTGCGTCGTCTTCCTTATTTGTTACTTATTGGCAAAATAAAATTTCTCGTTTGTCCCTATAAAAAATTAATGCTAAAGAACATGACGATAATCTGCAATGAATTATAGAAAATTATATAAAAAAGGATATGATGTCCAAATTTGGACATCAAGTTAACAAATGAGATATTTTCTACGAATCTGCTAAGTTTTGTTTTGGCCACTATCTTGGTTATCCTTATCCCAGTGCACACTGGAGTTTGCACTACGAATTAAGGTACATTTACAACCAATTCGCTACAGGCACAATTTATTAACGGATTGTGAATTGTGCCGAGATAAATTTAGGTCATTTATAATGAGTTGGACGCTGCCATCTGTTGAGATTTTTTAATATTACGTGTGTGCAAATTCAGTTTTATTAAATAATTACAATTATTTAACATAACTTCTAAAACATCATGTTTTCTACTACTAAAAGATCTAATCTTCCAATTTCAAATCACGAACCGACTTCAAATATAAACAATAAATTTGTGTCATAGTACGCATGTGCAATTTGAAATTCGTGTCGCAATTGAATTGAGTATTTGCGATTTGTAAGCATCCAATTCAAACCTAAAGTGCAATTCAAGGTCGTGCCGACTTAAAATTTTATTGTAAACAAATACATCAACCAGATATGCTTAAAACCCAATTTATAATCCACCAGCAGAATGTGCCCGTACCGAATTGGTTGTAAATGTACCCTTTGTAGCTATTAAGGTGGATTTATGCAGACATATTTATCATTTATCATATAAGATTTAGCACTTAGCATTTATGAGTTAAAGTCTCATACCGTAATGGACCAATTTATGCAGCACATTTTACATATTACATTTAAGAATTGGCCAACTTTTAACTTTTAGATTAAATGTTAAACGAAAATCGTACTGCGCATGCCCCAAACATGTGAGGTTAGGTTACAAATCCCTAAACCAAATTATTTATTGGTTGTCATCATCTGGGCAGGAGCAGAAACCCTAAATTTGATTGGATATTTTTTAAATAAGTGACAAATAAATTGTGCATAAATGCGTATTGGCATTCTTAAATGTCCCATTTAAATGGTAAATGTTAAATCTTAAATGATAATGTTAAATGTGCCTGCATAAATCCATCTATAGTAGCGTATTCAATTTTATTTCTTTATTTAGAAGATATTGTAATTTTGAATGAAAACACTAAGCGGTGACCTTTTTTAAAACACCTTGTTGCATTTTTATCCTTATTTCAAAAACATGTATGGAAATTTTCATTAAAATATCGTTTCTGAGATAAAATTATTTATAACTATGAAATCAACGGAAATAGATTTGTAAATGTCCATAATTACGTGTTACATGTAAATACAATATATGTCCTTTTGTAATATCAGAGACACTAACGTATTATCTGATATTTTATTCTGGGTTTGTGTGCCTGCCTCATTATGAATATACCAGTATAAAAGTTATATAACTGGTTAGCATTATTTAAATAATGGTATTAGTATTTATTTTGTAGATATAATCGATACAATGGATAAATCCATTGAACAATCTTATTCGTATTTATTTGAGAGACCAAACAATCATTTTTATTATCAAATTTTCTGCATTATTTTTCATGTTTTAATTTTTTAAATTTTTATTTAAAAAAATTTATTGATTATATCTGGAAGTGTGATAATAAATGCCTATTCCTTCTATATGCAATATACTTACTAAACTATAAATATTTTCTAATACCTCAAAACTAAGACTGATATAAACGAATACTAATAACTGTAATTTTGCCAAAGTAAATTGTCCTACCTTCTCTCATACCTCATGATAATTAGACTTGGTACATCTTGAACAGTCATTGTCACTAATGTATAAATGAATACACGACACTCTTGTTATGGGTTGTTACGTTACTTTATATCTGATATGTAATAAAACATTATTATTAATTTAACAAAAATCCAAGACACAAAATATACTGTCACAATCGCAAAAAAACTAATATTGATACATAAAACTGATACGTAAAACAAAAGACTCACGAATCGTCACACCCCAACCACTCTTTACAAACTTAGCACGTTAACTGAATATAACTGAATGCTTTATTAATTTTTTTTCTATTACGATTTTACGAGTACAATACCGTTATATAAAAACCAAACAACATGTTTGCTTATTTGTCACTAATCACTAGATTTTAAGGGAACAGAATAATTTATCGTCAATACGAACTGCAAATCATTTCCCCTAAACAGTGATAAAAACTATATTATTATTACTTTCCATTACTTTTCCTGGGGAAAATATTGTAAACATAACGAATTTAAACGATTTGAACCCTAGCAAATGTTTTAGCATACGTTTTATAGAAATTTCAATATGGTGCCGCCAGAACTAAATAACTTGAAAACTTAGAAATTGCCATCTGTAGTATTGTAATATTTATGAATATATCAAAGAGGCTCGACGTACTGGTTATTCGCTTGCCAAGTGTATGTTTAGTTTTAATTATCTCCTGATAATGCACACTTTGTTTGCGAAAGTCTTGTCGAATATAGAGTTAAGTGGTTTTGTAGTTATGAAAGTTACTGTTATTTATTATTAGTGTTATTTCTACTATCGTATCGTATTATTTAGGAGGAAGAATGCTATTACCCCGAATTATTGTACTAGGCTATTATTACTGTGACATTAATAAAAATTTATAATCGGTATAAACCAAATATTACTGTTAATAGATTGCATTAGAATAATAATTATTATTACAAATTTATATATGTATAAATACGGCTCCATTCCAATGAAAGCATCTATCTATAATTTCGATTCAAAATTATAAGGCTAATTAGCGTTTCCACACACACACACACACACACACACACACACACGCATTACTTGAGGTCATCATCATTGAAAGTCAGGGACAAGATGAACAGCAACCAGCATAAAAGTGTACCTTGTAATGTAATATTAATACACCATAAGCCATTATTGATATCATGTTTACGTTTACTGTGTATATTGCAATACAGAAAATTACATTCGAATGAGAGGATAGTATATAAGCGTGCACAAAAATAGCTGACACGTGGATACATGGGGTTAAAGCCCTACCTAGGGTAATATGACCCTTCAAATGAAATGTAAAATAGACAAAACTATTTCGAACACAGGGTGTTTCAAAAGTATATAATCATTATTCATCAACATCAGTTAATAGAAAATGTAAATTATTTGTACATCCAGTATCACTTTATGCCAATTTCCCTGGTTTTAATTAATTTTGTTATTAGTTTATCATTTTGTTTTGATAGTATTTTGAATATTTTAAATAAAACTTATAGGCAGTGTTCTAAAATTGTATTCAACATTAACGAAACAACAATAAAATAGCTATGCTTACAAATAGAGTTGTAGAATTTGATTTAGCATATTTGATAATAATAGGTCTAATTCTAGAATACTACTTTATATAAATTAAAAATAAACTACTCACTTGTTTTTTTTAATCACTACATAACCCTAAATTTAATTCTTAATTTATTTAAAGATCAATCCATATGTATACCGGGTGTCCCAGCCTCGCGTCGGCCAAATGTCCTGGCTCTCTTATAAGAGATATCGAAAAATTTCAAAAACGGGGTGATAGAGGGCGCAAAGGTATCATAGTCTAGAAATATTTTGAAATATACAGGGTGATCCATTGAGGCGTGACGACATAAACTTATGTTTTTTAAATGGAACACTAGGTATATTATTACATATTTGAATTCTCCTTTTAAAGACGACTCAAACGCCATGCCACTTGATGGGTCTGCGATGGGTCGGTACCATGATATGGGTGAGTTTGTACCAAAAACATGCCAACTTTGTGAGCTCACTGTGACGTAATGGAAGGACATATTGAGATCTAGATTGTGTCAAAAATGGTCAAACACCCTGTAGTTTACGCTGCTATTATCGGATCTAACGAAATCGGTCAGCTTTCCACTGATATAAAGGTTCAAGGGTCTATCTATCATGGGTGCCAAGAATTTGATGGCAAAGTGGCACAATTCGAGGTTTATTAAAAAATTACGCTCAATTTTCAATTGTTTTGTGAATTTTCGCTGAAATCGGCGCTTTTCAGTAAGAAAATTTCAAAAATAATTATTCCTATACTCGGAGAAAAATACCGTACTTCAGTGCAGAAAAATACTTAAGTATAAAATAGTCAACGCCTGATAAATTTAATTTTTTTTTCTGAAATGCGTGTATAAATTCATGTCATGACAAGTCTTTTCTAGCCCGACGTAATTTTGTCGAGAAATGATTTATTATTTTAGAATGGTGCTTAATAAAACGTAGCTTTTCGTAGTATTTTTTTCTAGTTTTTAAATGGTGTAATTCATTCTTCTAAAATAAGACCAAAAAATACTTTTATTTTCAATTCAATGAAAGATAGTAAAATTTTTGTTAAGTTTGGGAAGCTGTTGTTCCACGTATTATCATCGAAAGAATAAATAAAAAAAAATTGTAGAGAATTTCAAATTGCTTCTAACTTTCAATTTATCGAAATAAATTCAAAAAAATCAAGTAGGTACCTGTCATAAAAGTACCAGTCTTGTCAATAATTTACTTTATTGTTGTAAAATTTCGAGTGTTGATATTTTTCTTAGTATAAACGAACGAGTAACAATGAAATTCACCCAACAAGAGTTAACTGATATGATATATTGTTTGGGAGAAGCTGATAGGAATTGCTTATTGGCATCAAGGATTTATGGAATGCAATACCCCGAGAGACGAACTCCTGATCCCAACTCATTCAAAAACTTGAAAGAAAGATTTGAGGACACTGGTAATGTGTGTTATACCAAAAGAAAATTGAGGAACATGGTTGTAAATAATGAAGAACACGAATTGACAGTTTTGCTTCATGTGCAAGAGAATCCTCACATAAGTTGTCGTGAAATTGAACAACAAACCGATGTAAGTAAAACTTCTGTAAATCGTATCATCAATAAATACAAATATCACCCCTATCACATTCAATTACACCAAGACCTTTATGGGGAAGATATTCAAAATCGTATTAATTTCTGCAATATAATGCTAAATAAAATTAACGAAGATGCCCAATTTTTATCAAAGGTTTTATTTACCGATGAAGCTACCTTTCGCAGTAATGGAACAGTAAATCGCTATAACATGCATTATTATGCGACTGAAAACCCGCACTGGGTCAGGCAAGTGGATCACCAAAATCGATTTTCAATTAATGTATGGGGTGGTATAATAGACAACTATGTCATTGGACCGTGGTTTTTTGAGGATGGGGCATTAAATGGCCGAAGATATCACAATTTCTTGCGTTTGAATTTAGAGGGGCTGCTTCACGATGTAGATGAAGACGTCAGAAAGAACATGTGTTTCCGGCACGACGGTGCGCCCCCACATAACCATCGAAGAGTAAAAGATTTTTTAACTAATTGGAGAGGGGACCAATGGATTGGTCGTGGAGGACCCATAAGATGGCCGGCACAGTCTCCAGATCTAACTCTTTTGGATTTTTTCCTATGGGGTTATGTGAAGCAGGAGGTCTACAGGGTGAGGCCCACAACCAGGGAGGATATGCAGGAAAGAATCGCTGCAACATTTCGCAATGTTTCAATAGCTACACTAGCCGATGTTCGAAGAACAACTGAAAATCGTTTACGGCTGTGTATCAGGGAGAATGGGAACATTTTTGAACTTTTAGTTTAATTTCCAGTGCTTCCACCCAGTTTCTTTCCAAATAAAGTTATCGTTTCCTCTTTTTCTTGATTTTTTTTTGTCTGCAGAGAACTATCATGGTGCAGATAAGTTGATATCATCATGCTCGAAATTGTCTTACTGAAAAGAGCCGATTTCAGCGAAAATTCACAAAACAATTGAAAATTGAGTGTAATTTTTTAATAAACCTCGAATTGTGTCACTTTGCCATCAAATTCTTGGCACCCATAATAAATGGACCCTTGACCTTTATATAAGTGGAAAGCTCTTTCAAAGGGCTTTCATTTGGTGTCATAATATACAGGGCGTTCCATTTGAAAAAAATGAGAAAAAGTAGTTTTAGCGCTTCCTGACTCACCCGGTATAAAATGACCGATTTCGTTAGATCCGATAACAGTAGCGTAAACTACAGGGTGTTTGACAATTTTTGACATAATCTAGATCTCAAAATGTTCTTCCATTACGTCACAGTGAGCTCACAAAGTTGGCATGTTTTTGGTACAAACTCACCCATATCATGGTACCGACCCATCTCAGACCCATCAAGTGGCATATCGTTTGAGTCTTCCTTAAAAGGAGAATTCAAATATGTAATAATATACCTAGTGTTCTATTTAAAAAAACATAAGTTTATGTCGTCGCGCCTAAATGGAGCACCCTGTATATTTAAAAATACTTTTATACTATGCACGTTTGCGCCCTCTATCACACGGTTTTTGAAATTTTTCGATATCTCTTATAAGAGAGCTAGAACATTTGGCCGACGCGAGGCTGGGACACCCGGTATAATATTTATAAACCAACCTAGATACATTAACTTGTTAAGATAATGAAGAATACACAGAATCCTTAAATAACGGCCAAAATGGACTCGTTTAGTGCGACTTCTCATAATTATGTAACCTACGTACTATTGTCATGACACACCGGTTGCATACACATCACACTGGAACTTGACTCTTCATGAAAATGTTTATAAAGACTACATTTTCTCGGGTCGGACAGAGAGTATAATTTTATTTTATTTCTCCATTGTATGAATTATTTAAGAACTTTCAGTTACCATATACCGCGCACAAAGCCTGTGAAAATATATGAAATTTTAACGCATTACAAAAACGTTTATTATTAATATAATTATTTATTATTAAGAACAGGTGAAATATCCTCCAATAAGAGTAAAGCTAACAGTTAATAGCTGCCAACTTCATCATTCTTTCAACTTGTTGTGTCACGTTTTATAACTTAAGTTTCGTATATTCAAGTTTAAGTATTGTATTATTGATTTAAAAGACGTTTTTGTGTGTTTCATTTGAACTATGGAATTCGATTTGCTTCAGAGTGTGATCATACTAATAAAAGCGGATGTTAAATTTTTCAAAAGGATACCAAATTAAAAGAAGATATTTCTCTCTTTTCTATGATTTTGCTCTTTGCAGAAGTCAAATATATCACTCAAACAACTGGTTTTTACATTTCATGTTTAGGTATATTGATATATTGATAAAACAGTGCATTAGAAATCATTTTATATCAAAAAACCGGCTAAAGAGTAAACATGTTCTTAATCACCTACCTATAGGATATTATATTCCAACAATCCAAACACAATCAAAGTTATTTTATAAAAATAAAAGAGATTATAAACTATGTCAACCACTTGAGGTTAGCGTCAAACTAATTAACATGTGCAATTTGATTTTAACGGATCGTAATTCCTATTGGTGGATACTAAATCCGTTTTTAATAGTAATTTATTAAATCAGTAACATCGTTTTTCTAATGTGTTGAACATTGTACATAATCAAATATGTTCTGCGTGTGTAAATTAGTTGTTGAAAATTCTTAAGTACTTCCTCCAAGAGAGAAATAAAATAAATTTCTATCCTGTGTTCAAGCCTCAAGAATCTTGCCTTTATAGCCACATGCATTAATGGTCAAGTTCCAGTGTGATGTGTAGGCAACCGCTGTGTCATGATAGTAGTACGTAGGTTGCATAGTTATGTGGCGTTACAACTAATAGAGTCCGTTCTTAATATCGGCAGGTATCGGACACCTTTAAAACCAAAATTGAACAAAAAAAAATCCCACTACAATGGCAAAAATACTGTTTTCATTATTTTGATTAACATAGATACATTTCAGTGTAGGTTAATTTGGGCACGCGAAATAATGCAGTTTACTAAAACATTCTAGAATTGCAATCAAAATAGTAAGAGATGATGTGGAACCGATTAAATGTTTAATATTCAGAATCAACAAAAAGCTAATAAAAAAACTTTATCTATGTTATACAAATAAATTCGTAAAAATAGAATGGGCGTTCCTAGAATCACTATCTGTCACGCTTAGTAAATCAGTAGGCGTACTCATTAATTTCAAATGCTTTTGAGTAAGTCAGAAGTTCTGAAAAAGAGTGGAAATTACGAAAGCATTTACCTCTTTATTGATTAGATCAATTGAGTATAAAAATATGAAACCGATTAAAAATCAAATTTGCATTAAGAATATTTTTTAATAAAATAGAAAATTAGGGAATGCCAACGATTAATTTCCAATTTCTAAATGTATTACTGAACAGGTGCTAGAAAACTGGAAGTATTTATTGGTAATATGCAGACATTCATTTCCTTATTTAGACATTTCTAGCGCTCCACATTGATATACCTCCTTGAGAAAAGTTAAACTTGTTAACGTGCAAACCCTTATAAATTAATTTTTCATTTATTGTGACATGACGTATTTCTCGAATAGGTGTAATTATAATCAATTGAAACGGTTGTTGCAATAACGGCTGCATAAATGTTACCTACTTGTTTTATGGAGTGCTATCGAAGAACAGGGTGTCCCTGTAATTGGTGTATAATAATATGTGCACCTATATACCATATATTTACTTTACGGCGCGTATTATGTACCAATAATGATATGTCACATATCCTGGTTTTATTCGAGAATATTTCTTAAGATCGCTGTTAAAATAAATCAGATAGTAAAAATTACGTTTTGAAAATGATATTCAAGTATCTATACAAATTTTAACTTTGCCACTCTATATTGGAATAAGAACTCTGTTACATTTTTTTAGGAAACGATTGATTCAAATGATTATACAAGTCACAGGTTAAATAGAGCACAATATTCATAATATTATAAATTATTATAATTAGCTTTTGTGAATATGCTCGTACGGTGACGTTAAACTAAACTAATGGGCGTTTGATTCGTAATATATTGCTGTGAAAGAAATAAATATAAAAAGCTGTGATAAGATGTAAAAAAGTCTGTCGTATATAAATATACTTATATCGTAAATCAAGGTTTTTATAAAAAAGGTTGTCATAAACATAGTGGAATAAATCATAGCACCTTTATGTATAAAAGTTTATTAAATGCATTTTATAGATTTATATGTAGATACATATTTTAGCGAGATTATTAACAGCCCTTTCGATTTCGGTTTTGGGGAAGGAGTGTAACGACGTGGGTGATTTTTCCGTCACAAGTTTTTTTACCCACTTCCAGTGCATGTAGGGCGTTGAAATTTGGCATACGAGTTCAGCTCGATGACAATACAATTTATTCCTGAAGTGGGTTGGAACCTTTGATGCGAAGCTAACAGTGACGTAGTTTTCCAAAAACACCCTATACTGCACTCGACGCGCGTTTCGGCAACCAAGTTGACATCAGCTGGACATGATTAAGACTAACCTCATGCTAACACTGTGTCATATTTATACCCAAACTATTGCTACGGTTCAGAAAACAGTGACGCACTAACAAATAGAGCGGTCAACATGGGGTTCACCCTCTGTTACTATTCATACTATTTTTACACTTTGTGCCTTCCAAGCTTTCAAATGCATCCAGCTGTCTAATATTTGTTACATTCCTAATTAATTTTAAATTGCTAATATTTATTTCATGGTTATTCTCAAACGCATGCTGGACAACACTAGACTTATCTTTTAAACCATACTTAAAATGAACCATATGCGTCTTCAATCTAGTTCGAATTAATCGTCTAGTTTGTCCAACGTACTTTTGATTACAGTCCCTACAGCTAATTTGGTAAATCCCCGACTTTTCATTTTTTGGGTGGCCTAATAGTTGTTGTAGTTTATTTTCCGATGATTGAACCACTGACCTCTCTACGTCTTAACCAACATCCCGAGTGAATCGAACATCGAATGGAATCGATACAAATTTTGAATTTTCTCTTTCTTTTTGAAAGGTCGAGGAATTTCGAAGCGTCCCTTTAAATTTACATGTCCTAATTTTTTTTTTTTAATTAAAGTTGCAGAAATATCATCCGCATACATATGCCAAACCCTTGGGAAATACCCAAATTCTTCTTTTGCTTCTATTTTGAATCTGTTCATGAAGAGGCAATAAATGGTGACAAAGAGTTACCCATTGCCTTCATGTTGTTCGAAGAAATTTGCATTAAAAAAATGCCTCCACCTGTCAAAATGAAAGAGAAAATCCGAATTTCGTATCGATGGCATACGATCCTCGAATTACTCGGGATATTCGTAAAATTTTTAAAGATATAGGCATGTCAGTGGTTCATTCATCGGGAAATAAATTACAACTTTTAGGTAATCCAAAAGAAAACAATTGAAACAAACGAAAAGTCGATTTATGAAAATAACTGTAACGACTGTAATCGAAAATATGTTGGAAAAACTAGACGATCAATTCAAACTAGAATCAAGAGCAAATAGCTCATCACAAATATGGCAGAACAGACAAGCCTAGTGTTGCGTAACATACGTTTGAGAACAGTAATGGATATTAGCAATTTAAGAATAATTAGAAATGTAACAAATACTAGACAGTTGGATGCATTAGAAAGGTTGGAAATCCAAAGTGTCAAAATATTATGTATACTGAAACGCTGGCTAAAGAATATATATTAATAAGTATATTTTGCTGTATACTTATCGTTTACAAGTTAACGTTGTGCAATTCTAGACTGATGTTGTTCAAAATAATAAAGTTTGCCAAAATGCACATTGAAAAATGGAAGAATCTAAAAGAAAATGGCAATTTTCGAAGTGAAAGTTGTTTCAAATGGCAGACCAAAATCAGTCAACACAGGTTCATGATATTTTGACTCAATTTGAACCAGTTGATTTTATTTTCAAGGGGTCACTTCAACTCACTGAATTTTCATTGGGACCACCTCAACCCCTAACCGGGGGTGATATTTATCCCCAAAATTTCAGATGGCAAGAGAGGTCAAATGATATGTCATTTTTAAAGCCCGTTAAATTATCTTTACAACTATTGAGTGACCTGCAGGATCACCAGACATACGTCTCTTAGATTTATTTTATGGAATTGTTTGAGGAGTAAAATTTACCCAAATCAACCCAATTATTTATAAATTGTAAGGCAACGGATCGCAGACTTGAAGGAGTATGCGTTTTTGTGAATAATTTTGAACTAGGTACGAGAAAATTTGTGAGAACTTTTTCTACGATTAGATTTTACACAAAAAATATACTTTGTACATATTCCATCTGAAAACTTTATAGATTAATAAAATATTTGATCTCCAAGCTTAGTTGATCAATTATCATTGATCAGTAATATTATTTACGTTGCATGACAACTGACAGAAGTTTAAGGAAGTAGAATGGAAAGTTAATACCGAGTGTTATATCCACTTTCGTATAAGAAAATTATGTACCTACTGACCACATCTGATATGTTTTTAATGTTTTCATCTTGGCAGTTGCTACTTTTAAATTATTCTAGAGAATCATGTTTGCAAATAAAGTAAATATTATTAATAAAAATAATTGAATATTGAAATACTTTCAGCATGAAATGCGTGTCAAGTAATACTCTATTAAATCTCATGTAAAATAAACATCCCATTTTTTTAATACGGGGCGTGGCAGTGGCGTGTCTGTTTCGGGATTTGAATGACTGCACGACTCGTTTAAAATTAAATATTAAAGCGGCTTTATGAAAGTTCAGCGCCGCTCTTAATGCTCCCCAACACGGTTTCTATTTTTTCTCTTTATAACTTGCTATAGAAAACTTTGAAAGGGATCGTTTGACATGTAATCGTCGAGCATATTATTCAACGATTGTTACGTATTGTATGTATACGCCACGCTTGCTATTGCAACGTCTTTATAACTCATTAAATTGGTAAGGAATCTCTGAAGCAGTATCAGCAGCCGTGGATACAATTTTGAGATCTCGAGAATTCTGTAAATGTGTCTGAGGATTGCTCAAAAAACTAATATGAAACTTCGAACTAATTATTTAATACACAGTGTTTGGCAAAAATATGGAAACAAGCCGTTTTCACCGTTGTGGTAGGATTTGGTTTTGAATGTATTCGTTACCATTTTGGTGATATTAAGGAGTACCACTTCCAATTAATAGCGGAAATTATGTAATTTTCTTTCATTTTAAATGGTATATTTTTACGGATTTAGATAGAACAAAAAAAATAAATAGAAAAAAAATTCCACCACAGCGGCGAAAATTTTGATTAACCGTGTGTTAAGAATTTTTGATATAATTCTGATACGGTCTAGTAAATACACTGTATATCATTAGTGTTGCAATTAATGGTCAATTAACTACATTCTGTACGATTTTTCATGTAACGGTGCGTGCAATATTTAACTCCCTAAAATAACGTTTTGAAATTTTCAATTAAAAACTATTTCGAAGCAAGCCTAATATTCCCAGTAAACATTTATAACGTCCAAACATCATTTGAAAAAGCGTGTCTTTTTTTACATACAAACAACTTAAAAATGTCGCGGTTTTACACCTGAAACGAAATTATAAAAGTTAAATATATTAGTATACGTGAAACGAATATTTTAAAGTGTATTATTAATATACGTAACTCCAAAACATTTTAAAAACGTTTCTGTTCGACCTCAATGGACTATTCAGTTGATATGGACGTTTCGTGAACGTTTAAGAGAACAGTTTTATTTAAACGCTTTAAATAACGTTAATTTAATGTTGTCAGAAGGACTGTTAACATGTTTCGTGAAAAAATCATGTATTATTAGAGAGTTGTTGAGCAGCTAATTGTGAAATACCGTAACGTTATTTTGACATCTACGCGTGCGCAATTTCAATTAGGAAATGCGGTAACGTTAATAACGGTAACGGTCTGCGTTAATTTCGGAGGGATAAAGTAGACGTAGTATTAACGTTATCGTTATACACATCGTTCTGTTGTCGATCCCTATGATTGATAATAATCTGAATAGCATTATCCATATTGTAATATATAATACTATATAGGTGTAATATTCACTATATAAGTTTTATACACTAACCCAAACAATGAAAATACAAAAGTAGGGTTAGGTTAGGCTGTCAAAGATAACGAATAACGATTGCTCATTAAGTAACTGTTCAACAAGTCTTTTTTTGGAAACACGTTATTTGTAGATACGTATTGAAATAAAGTTATCGTATCTTCATAACGTTACGTTATTTCGGATGCTCAACAACTTTCTATTAACGTTACGATAGTCCGTTATTTTTCCAACAATAAATGAACGATTGATTTTCTAACGTAACAAGAGTTATCAACCAATGACACGTTGAGAATACGTGTTAAAAATGTATGTGTATTTACTGGCTTTTAATTCTATTGCGCATTTATTTATTATTTGTACGAATACCTAAAGAGATTTGTGGCTAATGAATGTTCTAATGATTATATTAGAATATAAATAATAACTGCAAATTTATTTTGTGAAATAAATTACAGAATTAAACATTTAATTATACAAGTGGCAGTTAAACTCTTCGATTTAATTACTCGGTGAGAGATAAGCATGTACCACAAAAAAATATTGTTCGTTTTTTTTTTGAAAAAAATAAGTATCCATGAAAAAAAATCCGATATTTAAATTTATACAAACGTATTGCACTATCTGAATACAAGATGCAGTTTAAAAATTCAGGCAATAACAAATTTTTAATTATTTATTTGTAATTTGTTGAATATAAATTTGAAAGAAAAACAACCGCTTAATTTGTGGTCCAAAAGAACTCAAGGCTACAAGGAAAACATTTTTTATGTAAATATTACTAAATTTTGCACTTTGTAATGCGTTTATATTAACGTGTTCCATTATAAATACTACTGTTACTTTTTTATGTTTGCTATCATTTAAACAATGGTAACTGTAATTCAGTTTGACAAACAAGACAATTTTATTGAAGTCATAAACCACACCATACTTTCCGCATCAAAGATGTTCATTATGTCTACTGTCTAGTCTAGACGGTTTGCTATATAGATTAAAATCTTACGGTGGTGGCTGAAAATGGTGTTTATTATATTTAAAATATGTTATTTTTCCTTTTTTTTTGCCCCTATCCTGTATAACAATTATAATATTCTTTTCATGATTTTTTTATTATTTATTTTAACTATTTTTTCAATAATATCTGGTCGTCCATCTATTTGTGTGTTTGTGTGTAAATTTAGGATAACCCAAAACGTACTGATAACAAATTAAAACGAATATAACCCAATAAAAAAAGTTTCTTAACTTTAAGTGTATGATTCAGTAGCTAATACTGAAAAATTAACAGATTCTTTTAATTTTCGTTCATTCCACTGCTCTTGTGACACTAGTTGTTAAACTCAGATGCCATTTTTTTATCTTTCGGATAGTCACAAGTAATTTGCAATATAATGCATAATGTCTTCAAGCACCATCTTATTAAGTTAACCGATATGCTCTTTTTCCTCTCATCAATAGTCCAAACTACAACTCTATTATTAATTTAAACTTTAAGCTTCATATTCATCATTTTATATGGAATTCTATCACCAATTTATTTGTCAGCAATACCACTACATGACCTATGATTATGGGGGGCTATCTCCTTCTTACCAATATGACTATTTATAAAGAAATTTGTTTGCTGATTAAAAATAATTATGATGGTTTAATAGTGTTGGACACTTGAAAGTAACTTATACAAAAGATATCAAAACAATTTTTCTAACCTACACTGAACTAGGTCATTTATATTCTTAACATGAACGAAATATAAATATTGACCGTAAATGAGATAATTCTATTTTAGTACATTATAATAATTAAACAAAAAATATTGGTTACAGGGGTTAAGTGATAGAGCACAATTAATTGTGAACTTTGCCTTTTCTGGCAATTAACTTGTTTTTAGATGTTGCTAAAGTACCTACCGTATGTAATAGTACATATATTGGATAAAGAAAATGAGGATTTTTATTATTTCTTCGTAGGCAGATTGAATATCCTTTATTTATATACATCTCATGGTCAACTTGAAAAGGAAGAAGAAAAACGAAAATTGTTATCTTAAAATGGGCTATTATTTTTATTTATCAATTATTTAAAAAAATATTCTTACGTTTTAAAATACAATTATAGACCATGTCCTGAGGCACTCTTCGGTAAGCTGTTATCTTGATTATCACGAGTTATTCCTTATTTAAATCCTGCCCTCGACTGCCTACAACATTGCATCCTTCTCCCTTAGTTTAAATCTGGTTACGTCGCTGGTTTTTCGAGAATGTTTGTTGTAGTAAAAAACAAATCAGAGGCAATATCAGATAAAAGGAAAAGTGTCGAATGGCTACCTCTCTTGTCTTATGGCAATTCTCTTTAACACGTCGAGAAGATATATGGATTGTGAGACTACAATGTATGGTACATTATTTAAAATTTACGTTACAAAATTAAATTTGTAAAAAAAGATATATATTCCTATACTATCTTTTTAAATTTTTCACTCTTATTCGTGCATTTTTACGGGCCTGTACAGCCACCTAATCAATAATTTACTTCCAAAACTAGTCTTTCTTACTGTCATCTCACATTAAAGGACTACTGAAAGGAATTGTCCCAGTTACACCTAACCTAGATTTTGGTAAAATTCATTGCATAATAATCATTCATTTCACAAATCATAGTTCGCATAATTCATCGAGTAGGCGGTTGTTAATGAACCACCAATAAAACAGTGGTTATCAATAAATTTCAATTAGCTGCTTAGACCGTGTCGAGGGTAATTTTTTTATTAATTATAGAAATGATGTAGGCATTTATCAAATGATTTGAGAGCCATGTTTCAATTTTTGGAATTGATCGACATTTTAAAAGCAAAATGACAACGTGACCAGAAAAAAAATGTGTATTATATCGTTAGGAAGCTAATTTCAAAGTAGATTTTGTGAACAAAACCGAAAAATGGCCAATCATTATAACAATCGATTTTAAGATTTCTTGGAAAAGTATTTTTATTATACTCTACAGAGGAATTAAATTAGTTTTTTGTTTGTTGCTACTATTAAACTTGTGAACTACTTTTTAGAACTATTTTGCAACATAATAATCAGCAATTCTGTAAGTTAAATGGGGTCAAATTTAAAATTAAAATAACCTTTCAATTATACAAAATTAATGGAAGGAAGGAATAAATTATTTCTTGATTTATCTGTCCAAAATAAAATCTAATTCGGTGTCACTCCGGTACACCTTGACAACTGTACAATATTGAAAAGGAAAATACCTTAATTTTAATTATCACTTATTAAATTTATTGATGTAATAAACCTACGGTTATTTGTGCTTCTGAAAATCAGTTTATCGATGAATTTCCAATATTTAAAACTATGAGGAAAAAGTGCTTAAGTCCAATCAATTGATTATAAAGTTTATTTCAAAAATACTCAGAACTAATCAAACAACATACTTAGAATATTGACAATAATTGCTGGCTTTTATCAATTTTAATTTTTCTTAGGTTCAGTAACTAATAGAATTCAAAGTATGACAATACTAAAATTCGAAGTAACTTTTGTCATATTTTCGTGTTCAACATTGTACGAACAGTGTCAAGTGCACCAGAATAGTCCTGATTTTTCTATTTTTCAAATTTGTTGGATCGGATGAGTAAACTGATTGGTGATTGATTACTGATTATATTGACAAATAAACTGATTACAGTTAATAATAGAGTGAAGTAGAAAAAATGGTTTCATTCGATTCTAAAGATATAGAAACGGCTGAAATAAATGATTTTTAAATATCGCTTCAACATACCTATAACAAAAAGATGATATAAATAGTAGTTTTTTATTTGCACAGATCAGGTCATTTATGATTTAGTTCAGTTATTCTCATCTCTGATTGGTTTAGAAAGTTTCTTTTAAAATACCAAACCGATCAAAAACCAAAATTAACTGAACTCATCTGAAATATAATGCAAATGAAAAACTACTAATGTATATTAAATAATTATTTTAACATAACTTATTATAACTTTGTTATTTGCTGGCGTTCAAAATCCTCATAGTTTTTAAATATCTTTGCATTGACTTATGAACCCCTTATCATTTATATATGAATCTACCAAATACTTATCAGCAAATACATGGAAATTTTTGTCCAAACATTAAAATTAACCAACTCATTAAGGTCCCTAAAGGTCAACGCCATAAGAGACAAATAACAAAAGTGATTTTATTTTAAGTTTAAAAATCGCTTATCGCTGGACGTTGCCCGTCATTTTAGCTCTCCCACCAACCAGAACTGAATCATGCGCCGGCGCCTCATGCACTTGGTGTGCGCTTTCTGGTCTCCGAAATTTTCAGTACAGTTCTGAATTCCGTGTGGCGCGCTTTCGACTTCGAATTCATTCGGTTTTCTGTCTACTTCATTTGGTGATTATTTCATTTTAATTTAACTGTGTTTCTTGCCATTGCGTACTCCATCATTTTGGTGTGAATAAACTATGTATCACGGTGCATTTATCGTAATTTATTGACAGGTAAGTTCTAATTTTCATTAATCATTCATCAGCAGTGTTAATTGTAATTTAGCTTGATTCACATGTGATTTCAATAGGGCTTTATAATTATTATTACATTTAGTTCAACTAATCGCGGTTACTAGTTTGAAAAAATTTAGAAAAAAGTTTTAATTAAAATAACGGGCTTATCCCACGTCAATGCGTTACCAGTTAATTTATTGAAACTGCTAGAAAAATTCCCCGTAATCAAGTTGGTTTCTAAAAAATATTAATCTTTTCAATTTATGGGATGGGTGTTTTCTATAAAATACATTTGAGACACTCTTTTTCGGAAAAGAATCCACAGCAGGTGGCGATACTTTAAAAGCGATAATTCCTTGTCAATAATATAATAAATATGCACACCAGGTGGTGTGTCTCTAACAATCATTCCTTCTTATTGTTAGGTATAATAGAGTTGTTGCACTTGAAATGATGATAATTTACTTATAATTCTTTTATGCAAGCTGCAATTTGATATATTATAAATTTATCCCAATTGATTTTTAAAGTTTCATCGTCAAATTAGGGGCAACTTTACTTTTTATAGATTAGTGAAAATACACAATAACTTAAAAGAGACAAATAAGGATTCTGATCCCTAATTCAATCACAATCTTTATTTTCTTACTTTAAGTTAGTGTTAATATTAATATCATCCGCTTGAATCGAGCACTATGGTAACAAAGTCGATATTGTACTGATATGATAATAGAGAGAGAAACGATTGTTCCACATTCATAATAATTGATTAATGGAGTTTTGGGGCGTCTGGATTCCTATTGAATGTGTTCTTTGGAAAGACTTTAATTTTTAATTAGCTCGAAGTTTGTGGTGGATTTAAAGTGTTCTCATTTAAATTATAATAATTTTTAATTTAATGAAACCGACGAATCCTTGGAACTTAATGAATGAGACGGACTGCTCGAATAAAACTGTAACTTCTTCATACAACAATATAGTTAAATATTTATGGTTATGGTTACGAAGTTGTTTTATACGCAAGTATGAACTAATTTATACAATTTATTACCATAGTATTAGAATAATCAGTAGTTTCCCTCAAATAAAGAATTTTTCATAAATATTCAAAAGTTATGAACGGCGGACATTTCCACCAATTGTGTTTCCAAGTAAAGAAAGTCTTGTTGCGTAGACGTAGGCGTGTATACACTTCTCTGATGCACCTATAATTTGTGTGCAACTGCACTTCAGTCAGAGCCTATTTTTACACTTTAGTTATTCATTTAAATTTAACTTGCAAATGAGGGAGCTTTTATAAGCATTAACAATAACTTAAACAGATTAAGCGTATAGATACAAATGATGTCATTGCCTGATTTAAGAATGCATGTTAAAAAGAACCTTCATATTTTAGGCATAGCCGGTGACAAAATAATTTCTGACTTTGATTATCACAGGGATATCCGAAAGCAAATAGATATATAATAAACATAATGATTATTGGTATTAATAATATTTTAATCTAATAATATCGATTTATTGCCATGAGAATATTGGATTGATTTGTGATCAGATCATCAGTTAGATAGAGGTCGACGCAAATATTTCGTCACCGATAATACCTACTGCTGTATAGTTTCTGATCAAACACGAGGGGTTATTTTTTTATATGTATTTAAATAATAGTTTGTTGCGAAAACGTATGTTTACACGAATTTAACAATACTTTGCCGTGGAAAAAACTACAGAATGAAGTTATTTTAATTTATCGTAATAGTATTACCTACCGGTTATTTTGTCGTTTAAGAATTTTCTACTATCACGGCCAATCACTCAAGCCAGGATATAGTCCCAACTCCTAACCTGGATAGTTTTACCAAACCTCCATCTTGTCGTGCAGTAGGATTAACGAGCATTAGAGTTTATTTCAAACTTATTTGCAACCTAGAAAATGTCTGCCTCTTTGATGGCAGTAAAGAGATAAAAGAAGCCAACGTTTTTTACTGTACATCTCAGATATACGGAATCAACAGAAGTTTCCTGATCCGCTAAATACTACGGTTCGAACTACCCTGCGCGGGTGTGAATCCGGTCAGTCTCTGCTATACGGAAAGATGTGACACAGTTCTTCTCACTACCTGAAGCGATAAATGATTTATTGCAAAAGACAGTGGATTTATAAACACTGACTTAAGGATCATTTTGGGACACGTCAATTTGTGTTCAAAAATCGAAATAATACAATAGTCCGTCATACGGGCATGACGACAACCACGTGGAACAACTGAGTAAGATTTCCTGTTCAGTATCGTACCGCGCATTTTCCCGATGTACTCGAGCAAAAAAATAAATCATAGTTTATAATTTCAGGAATATTGTCTGTATATATTATATTAGAAATTCTGTTATTCCTATTCAATATTTACTATAGTTTAATTCCAACAGAATGCCAGGAAATAAATGAAATAGTTATTCATAACCGCTTCGTAGGGAAAAACATTCAGTGCCCCAATTATTTTATAATATACTTAGTAGCCAATCCTGTGTTAAAACTGGCAGCGCTTAAATTGTCTTTAACCACCAGGTGGCGATACTGAGTTGTCTTCAACCACCAAGTGGCCAACACGAATATTATTAAAATGTATAGAAAATATACAATATACAGTGTTCAATGAGACATTTCCGTCGATCGAGTTAGATACAGTTTACTTTAGAGCTGAAAATCCTAATACGACCTTAATTTTTTGTTGCATATTTTTCAAGTTACTTCTTATAATAATGATACATATGCCATCCATTATGAACTAATGGACTACAGAAAAGCGCTGCCAAAAGTTTTATAAAACTGGCCAATATGTATATTATAAAATAAATTAATAAATAAATAAATAGATAAATATATATATATATATATATATATATATATATATATATATATATATATATATATATATATATATATATATATATATATACATACATATATATATATATATATATATATATATATATTGAAGACATATTTGCCGTAATGTACGCTCAAACCATAAAACAAATCTAACAATAAACTGTAAAGATTATACATAAAAAATTTTAATAACTCCTCGTTAAAAAACTCACAAAAGACCTTTACAAATTTAAATAATTGATCGTCCCACCTGCAGGAAATTGACGGAAATATAATATACATATTTTACTGTAAGTCTCAATATGTGTATGTAGCACTTGAAAATGTATTTGAATTTGTTAAGGGACTAGTAAATGTTATCGCTTTTATAGTTTTTGTTATTTATATTGATCCCACCAAGAAAAGGAATCGTGGTGCTTGTATTTGTTTCTTTTAGGATAAATTTTGTTTTAAAAAAAATTCATTACTTGATGAAGTACCGTAAATCTCACATTTAATGGTTTCTAATAAAATGTCTATGTCACGTAAAAGAGGTAAAGGAGGTCCGATTTGGGAAAGAACACTCGAACTGCGGGAAAATAAAGGTAAGCAGACATTAAAGAAAATAATTGTATGATATAAAATGGCGAAGGGGCCGGGATCTTTTTATCGCCACGCGTCGCAACGCCAAGATTAACGCCAATATTCTGTCACTGGGTACTATAAATTATTTTGATGGAGACTCGAATATTTACTTTTTACATGTAAATAATACTAAGGTCAACTCTTGTATAAATTAAAAAATAAATACTACACTACATTGTTCATTCAGGAGAAAAAGAGTGTCCTGTTAAAGCTTAGATAGCAACAAGTTATTTTGATTTAAATCCCTCAAATAGTAAGTATTTTAAATTCGTAATATGTATATAATTTAGGCAAATAGGTCCTTTCTAAAATTGATATTATTGTTATGAAAACATTGACATTATTCGTAAATACTTAATTTGCTCAAAGCGGTTCGATGCAAATATTTTGTCACTAAGTATATCTTAGTTTTTTTATATTTAAATAATGGTATGTTGTGAAAATGTATGCTTGCATGACATTAACAATACTTCATTGTTTATTTAGAAAAAATGTCTGTGCACAATGACCTCGTTAAACGTAATTTAGTGATCTGCAAGTTATCATCTATTCTTCTAATGGTATCTTAAGCGAGGATGCATTCAAAAGTATTTGCTTTATTTTTCTACTAACTGTAGCTAATATAGATATGTAGGTAATCCTTAAATAATTAAAGATCGCTTTTTATAACTACTTGGAGAGTTATATGAAACAAAAACGGTGATTTATTTTTCAACTGATAACAAATCTAATATTTATTTAATGATTTGGTTTGAATTACACATTTTAAGTCCAATAATTGTCGTGCTAACAAAGATAAAATGATTTTAAAGTGATTTACAAGTAGAACTAATTTAGGAGTAATAATAAAATAACAATAACTGTAATAATATGAAAGTATTAAATAAAAGCCATATAAAATAAACAAGCACGTTTTTAATTAAAATGTTTTAACTATTCTCATCAGTTTGTTTATAAATTTGATTAAAGTAAATAAATGTTTTGATACAAATGTGATATTCTAACGTCATGCGTCATATTGGACGCGCTACTTATTTAAATATCAGGTACAAATTAAACTACACTCTTGCTTTATAGTACTAAAATAACAGTGATTTAGACAGATAAATTACCCTGTACTGGGCACGCCTCCTTTCTGCTTTAAAGAAAAGCCTTTCCATATGTCAAAGTGCTTTTAGTAAAAATTCCTAGCACTGTCATAAATATTTATCATCGAGACAAACAGTTTAACGTAATTTAATTTTGTATATATGTTTTTAAAAGTTTATTTTTAATATTTCATATTCCGAACAGTTGTGTTGTTCCTACCACTTAAAATCCAATATCCATGTAAATATTTAAATGACCATGTTAATTTTTAAAATAGAAATATGCATTTATAATAATGATTTATGTATATGTTTTGAACCAACATTACAATCGCATTTGAACAGGTAGTCTAAATGTACAAAAACATTCTAGTAATATTAAATAGTTTAATGATTTTATGCGGTAAAATGGAAGAAGCGGTAAATACAAACTGATTCGATGATTCGGTATGTTTACAGTTGCCATCAAAATTAATATTAGTAAAATTTCTAATGACCATATACTTTTGTTTGATATACAAAAATCGAAAGTGTTTAAGGTCGGACGCTGGCCAGAGTGTCCAAATATGTTCCTATAATACATATTTCTCCGCTTATGGCCCATACAATATTCTCAAACAATTCAAGCAAATTCTATGCTACTACTATAAACAATTATATTTGAGGTTTAGTGACCAACTATCGTAATCTATTAAATTCTCATATTTTTATTAGTCCATATACGCTCATTATGCTTACCAAACACTCATTTATCGTAATTGTTATTCATTAACGTTTAATGGAGATGCTTCTTGGGCACCTCTGAAATATTTTCAAAACTGAAATCGAATTAAGACCGGTTTTGATATTACTAACAATACTGATTGTAGTCGGTATTATCTGACCTGACCCTATTGGCAAATAATATCAATCAATTGAATTCGATGTGAAGCTAGCTCTCCTAAAGTAGCCAACAAATATATTGATGTTTTCGAGTGTTTTGATAGGAAGTCCTCTGAAACTCTGAACAATTTTATTCCAGTTTATTTCAAAATAGCCAACAAATAAATAAATCATTATTAAAAAAAAATCAGGTTGCCGTTTCTCATCATCAAACGCATCTCGAATAATTAACATTAATTAATTCGTGCAATGCTGCAAACCTTAAAAACCTTATTAATAAGTACTCAGCTACTAAATCAATATTAAATCAAGATTATTAACAACTTACAATTCAATACAATCACAAATACAAGAATTCCAATTTATTCATTATGATTCAATTTCAAGAATTACTGTTTAAAATTGTACTTCAATATTAAATTATCAGATATACGAATGAATTTTCAATGACCACAAGTAGAACCCCCATTAGAATAAATTTCTTCGTCAGTAAATAAAATATTATAGTATTACTATTTAGGACTCTGTATAATCAGTTCACAAAATCCACGCGATTTTGGCCATCTCCTGATATACATTCGAAAGAAACAGGTGCCCTTATAATAGTTGCGGCTCTTTCAAAATTCTCCATACTAGGTGTTTCTACTATAAGATATTCATCTAGTACTAATTGATGAGTTTTGGTTAATAATATTAAACATATTAATTTTCGGACCGTCAGATTTTCCTTCTACTATTTACTTAATCAGTTGCACCTGCCATAATTTGTGCAATTCCCTCATCCGATGATGATCAGGCGCATTAAAAAAGTGTTTGGTACAGTCAGTATATCTTAGCATATTTTAAAAATGTACAATGAGCCACTAGGGAAACGAGACAAATAATAAAAATGAAAAACTGGAGAAAGGAATAATAAGAAATTACTTGACGGTTTGATTAATTTCATCTATTATAATAAATAGAGATAGGTAAAACATATGACATGACGTAAATAACAGACAGGGTCGCACTGGGGAAGGATACAGAGATTTTGAGAAAATTATATATGTGTCTTGTAACATGCAGCCAGTTAGTTTCATATACGCTGTGACGTTCGTAATAAATAATAAAAATGTTTCCTTATTTTGTTCGTAACCAATGGTTTTAAAGTGTCACGTACAAGAGTGTACACACTGGCTGCACTTACCTGCTCCAACACATTTGACGCTAGCAAATAGCCTCTTGTGACATGCAGTTCCTCCAAGGCCCCCATCAATACGTTGGCAATTTTTTGTCCCGCTGCATTAGTTCTCTCATCCACGCTAAACCAAATGTATTTGCCCTCTAGTTCGGAGCGAATATTACCAATAATATTACCAATAATACAGCTACTTGGGGCAAATATTCTTTTCTTAATGTAGTGAAAATATCGCCTATATCGTAAATAAAAACACTAACAAGAAAATTTCGTCTATATCATAAATACATATCGTCTGTACTCCCTATACGTAAACCACCACAAATAAATAATTTGTCAAACTGAATTCGTCGGCGCGGGAAAATCACAGCTTCTCGCGAATCCGACCGATGGAGAAACACTTGCCCACCTTCTGTTTATAGAGACGCGTCTGGCAACACCCTAACCAAACTAATATTAGTCATATGATGTTGAGATGAAACGTTAACTATGTATTTTACTTTTTTTATTATTAAAATTAATATATTTCTAACACGTACTTAGTCAGATTATTGTTCCGTAAATCTGTGTGGAAAAGTTTAATTTACTTGCATTACTTTTGGTACTAAACTATAACTTGTGTTTATAGATGCAAAAATTATTCATCCTGAAGTCCCAACCTCAGTGTTTGTTAATTACTTCAGCGTTACATCAAGTCGAGCCATCCAACTTTATGTCGAGCATTATTCATAATCTTGTGCTGTTCTATAGAAAATACAATATTTTTCTGGTTGTGGTTGTGGCAACCAATAAAAAAAATGTTCACGTAGTTATTTTTCATTATCATTCAATCCATAGCACGCCGAGATACTCGATGAAAACTTTTAAATGTAATCTTATTCAATATAAAACTAATAAAACTACACTTGTCCTCTCTGGTTGAGGTTGTTTGATCAGGTATTAAAATTTCACAGAGACAGTATAGTGAATATATTACAGCGGTTTTACGTAACAAACTGCCAGTATGCCTACCTAACTGGTTTTCAGAGACAAATTCACCTAACAATATTAATGACTCCCGAACTACCTTCAATAAAATACTGTGTTTATTATCCTTATATACAACGTCAGTTAAAAGTAACTTTTTAAATTTTTACGATGCTCTTGTACAGAATTTTATAGTTTGAGTTATTTGATGAGCATTTTTAAATGGGTACAAGTTGAAGAAATAATTTAGGAAGAGGATTTCAAGAAAAACACTGGTTTTACAGAACAGTTATAATTATTTTGTGGTATAATTTCAATGACCCGGCCTTTGGTGTGGCCTTGGACACGAGAAAAAATCGACTTATTTATGCACGTTTTAATTAACTTTGTATTGATGCATTAGACTTTTTATATACAAATACAAATTAATGAATTATTACGTGTATGACTTTAGACAAGAATTTTTATAATACTTAATAATAATATTTTTATTTGAAAAAATAATATACATTATAATTTACGAGAAATAATTGACAAGCAGATTTTCCGCAGTTATTTTTGACATTAATAAAGACGACCACGAAGCCGTAGTAATCTCTAATTTATCTCATATGCGCTTAACACCTTCAATCTCCAATTTGCTTTGGAAAAATTAATAATTTTAAATTATGTTGTCCCTAACACTAAATTATGTAACATCACCAATGTTCCGCAAGATAATGTAATAGATCATTTTCAGTTTTTTCTATACATCAATGACTTTATTCGTAACTGAGGAAAAAGTGTATATGCAGGCAGATGGCATCTCGGACGGCATTTAGAACGATAGCAACAACAGTAACTTTTTTTTATATTATCTAGATGACTGAAAGTAAATATAATATAGCCTGTGTTAAAATTTTAGTAAACTTTTTATATTACTAATATTAGTACCTTAAAAATAATTTTACCCAGCAAAACATTCGTAGTTATTACTCGATTCTGTTAAATGATTTCAATTGATAAAGCACAGCTTACTGTGATTTATTTTCAGTGCTAAATATCGAAAAAAATACATTAGGGATTTTTTTTAACTGATTACAGTATTCTAATTAAGGAATCCTTGGATTGCCTTTCTGATTGCGCTCTTTCTATTCCGGCACTAGTAGGTGCAAGGTGCAATACACTGATGGGAAACATTTTGTGAAGTTGAAAATTTATTTTCTATATTTCTCGTACTAATACGATTAATTGTAATGTCTCCATATGTTTTATAATCTTTTGCAAACATTCACCATGCCGAGCATAAGTTAATATTAAAATCGGTTTCGCAATTTTTTTATATTACATAATTATCTTATACGTTGAGGCGAAAATAAAACTGCAGCTTTAATTGTATGTGTTTATAACATGTTTGATCGCACCATAAAAAATTAAGAGTGATGTTAATAATTAGAATATTTCTAGTAATAATTCATAGCGTGTATTAAAACGTATATGATTACGTTTATAAATAGTTCCTATTATTTATAGCAGGCAGCTCATTAAAAACATTTTTTCGATGTATTAATAAAGTTATTAAAGTACTTTTGTTAATTCATCTGAATTGTAACGTACCATGTATTTTAGTTGTAAATAAGCAAGCAATTTGTTTCTTTAAAAAAATTTTAAATATGTTCTATACATATTTATAGTATAAACCGACGAAAGCAAAAAAGTTGTTGGTTAAGTCCACAGAATCGTTGCATTTGCATATAAATGTTTTATTTCATAATTGCCTAGAGGCAGTGCTAAGTAAACAATAATTTCAAATTTTTTGTCAATTTCAGTATTGACAACATCGAGTTGACCATGGAATGTCGAATTAAAGTTAGCACAGGTATTTCTTTATTTCGCACATTCTACATATTTGAATTATTGAGAAATACGCATCAAAACGAGTTGACGACTGCAAATTTTTATTTATATTTGATTGTGCTAATTTCGAGACTAATTTACTTAAAATATAAGAATTTGTATTTTTGAGTTGTGAATACAAAAAGCAATAAAAAAAATACAGAAAATGAAAAATAAAATCATTTTACAATAATTTACAGTCCATTTCGGGTCGTTTACTTCAGTTGGCAACTAGTGCATTATCTCTTGATCTGTTCTCATATTTAACAATGAGTGTGCTTTAAAGGCGACAGCGATATTCGTAATCCGCGATCAACATGTCCATTCATGTGTCGTGTGTAATTTGATTACACTGTCTTTAAAGTAAGAAAACGCCGATATTTTTAGTAAACATTTCCTCATTATTATTTGTAATTGTTATATTTTAACTTTTGCTAAATGTTCGATGTGCCGCCTGAGTACGGTGCACCCATGACGCCATAGGTTGGTACGGTCCTGTTCCCTTGTATAAGACAAGACAAATATTACATTCTTTCAGTGGATCAGACATGACGAGAACCCGATAAATTCCTAAAAAAATAGGGGGAAGATGGGGTAATTAAAAATTTTGATTGTTTGATTTTGACAGTAAATTTTGACTAAACCATTGCAACTATAGAATTTTTCTTGAAATGAAATACGACATGGTATTTGTCTAAATTAATTTTTCCTCTAAAAAAATTGCAAGTTTTTATTACTCCACTCAGATGTTCTTATTGACCCGCATGAGGTAATAAGAACTTGATTTGTTGTGAGCTATATGTTATACATAGGAGGCCGTCTAGGATAAGTTACTTATCTATATTATGTGTTCTTTGTACCCTATAAATATGAGTTTGATTAGTCAACTCGTTCGAAAGATATTCCATGTCCTCTAAAACTATCTGTGATAAGGTTTGTAAAAGTTAGAAAATAATAATCAGCAAACAATTTTCAGGGTTATTATATTTCATTTCATTCTATTTGGTTACATCTGTCAAAACAATTTGTTGTAAAGCAAAAATTAAAAATTAAAATTAAACGACAGACTCCTCCGGCGTGAGTTCGAACCCCACAGCTGAAATAAAAAAAATTTTTTTTTTCAGAAATATCTGTTGGATCGTAATATGTTATAATATCAGCATCAATAAGCAATATAAATATAGTTTAAAACAACTAAAAAACACGCTTTCATAGCACATCAAACTAAGAAGTTAAAAATAAATATAGTTTAAAAAAACTAAAAAACACGCTTTTAAAGCACATCAAACTAAAAAGTGAAAAATAATTATTAATATAAACTGAAAACAATAATGAACGAAAAATACTAGTATTATTGTGAAAAAAGCGTGGGGCGCTTTGTGCCATATTTTTCGTATATCTAGCAACCCACGCCTTTTTCACAATAATACTAGTATTTTTCGTTCATTATTGTTTTCAGTTTATATTAATAATTATATTTCACTTTTTAGTTTGATGTGCTTTAAAAACGTGTTTTTTAGTTTTTTTAAACTATATTTATTACTGTAAGTATATTACATCAAGTTGTGGCAGCTGAAAATTAAAATGTTTGTTGTGGGGGAAAAACAATTGAATTGTTTTGACTATGAATCTTGTGTCATAACAGAATTGAAGGTTGTTTACACCTAAAAAACTGGTTGCGTTGTAATTACCCCAGGGATATTAAATAATTCACGTAGCCAGTTATGGTTCTCGCCACCTAATGTGTAACTGGAGTTACTTATTTCATTCCGTTCATTTTATTTACTATGGTAATAATTCAAATAATTGCAAAATACTTTAAAATCTAACACAATTTCGCACTACACGTTTTTATAATTGCATACTGTGAGATGCCATAATGAGCTGACTGTCGAGATAGAAGATTATATTAAATTTAAAGGTTTAAAAATCGAAAATGGAGATCATTCCTATTCGCATATGGATTAAATTAATTATAAATAAAATAAGTCAACTGGCAAACAAGAGGATAATATGGATACATATATTTTAAACATTTTTATTTCTGACGATACCTACCTACTTATCTTATGTGATAGATAGTCTTATCATTAATAACTAATCAGATTCGTTATATCAGCTACATTACTTTTTATTTATTGTACACTTGATTAAAATGGAATATGCTACTTGCAGCAAAATGATTTTGAAAATTACTTAGAATAAAAGAATTTAAAAATATATGAGTACATTTTGAAAAATGAATGAAAAAGTTAAAATTCGTGTGTATGTATAGTGGGACCCAAATATGAACTTTATTTCTGCCTGTAATAAGATTCATTATTTCGAAATATCGCTTTTTTATGAAGTGAGTGTTTGTGTGGTAATACAATATTATATTCGTGTTCAGCGTACCTGTAAATGAGAGGGTAACAAATGGCCAGAAAAATCCCTCATCATGTGTAACTAAACTAAAAATTACCGTAGGTCATTTAGTAATTGTTTAATCAAACATTAGAGGAGATAATATATAGGTGTTATTATTATTAGCAAATCACTGGAATACTAGTAATCCATTTTTGGGCGTTAACTAAAAAATTGATATTTTGTTGCTAGGACCCTTTTACCCGCAAGGTATCACACATAAACACTGAAACCCCCCATGGGAAAACAGCCATCATATAAACTCTATAAAAACGAAGAAATCTTGTCTCCCTTAAATTTAAATAATATAAAATAGAATACATGCAAAAATATATGCAAATACTCCTTTCTCTACACATAAAAGAATTAACGTGTCTCCTGATTTATATACATATCTTAAATGTTTCTATTAAAAAAATTTTATCTAGATAACCCTATACATTAATTAGATGCTTTAAAAGTTACAAACAGGCTGAATGAGTATGGATAACCTTAAAAATATAGTATCAAATTTTAATGGCTTACCTATATTAATAATAGCTGTATGGTCTCTTTTAAACTCCCACAATAAAGTTACATGATAATACACGAAATTACACACACACACACACACACACACACACCTATTGTTTATTGTCCAAAAATGTTAAATATTTATATGAAATTAATAAGAACGTTGCACTCGTGATAAAAGAATTCACAATACTGATAAGAGTGGTGGATTGTACCGATCGCCTTTTGTTTTGATTATTGCAGCTCGCTGTGATGACAAGCCTACTGAATTTTGAAGCTGCTTTGTTTTTCGTACTTTCCACATAATATTGAACTAACAGCAATATTCATTCGTTTGGAAATTCATCAAATTAAACAGAATAAAAGTATCTTTATAATCAAGGTATAAACCCATTAAGTGGATGTGATGCCAGTATACCTAATAAATATAATTACAGTAAAATTAAACCTAGTGATCTAAAGTGTAGTGTTTTTTTATGATTATTCCATTATTATGTCGCACAACAATTATCACTCTGCATGTCTTAAACCTCAAAACAACATATTTCTTTTAATGATAATATTATGCCATGCTCCCCTTAACTGATATGACTGCATTTTATGTTAAATAATTCGTATCCTTTGAACCATTAAATCCTGATTACATTATACTAAAAAGAGAGCTACCTATCCTAATAAAGTTTTTAGACATGCAGTTGGATTAAGTTCTTTATCTACATATATATTCACCAGCAATTTCTTGAAACAATGCCGACTTAGGTTCTTATCAACAATATTACTTTTCGTTAATATAAAGTTTGAAATCTACTTACCTACAAATAGAATAAATAAAACAAATAGGTAGGTAGGTACATATAATTTTTTTACATGACGTTCCTTTGTATTTTCTGTGGCGTCATGCGTGAACTGGTTTTCGCAGCATATAACGGAAGATTTGAGAAAAAAATATTTCTATTATTAGATAACTTAGTCATGAAAACTGTAGTTTTTTTTCGGATATTTCGTTGTATTAATTTTACTGCCGTGGGCAGAGTTTAACTCCACATGAACCTAATGAATGGCAGAAAAAACTGCTTTATTTTGTCAATATAAATTAATAGATTATGTTTGCAATCTAATAATAATAAAAAAATAATTAAAATTATTAGAGGGCATTGCTTGAATAAATTAACAATGGCATCTCTCACCGTAAATTGATTTTGACAAGGCACTAGACCCGCATTATAAGCAATAATTGACTAATTTACTATTCTCATACGAATGCTATGTGGATGTATCAAAATATGGTAGTTGCATATCGTCCTATATACCGGGTGTAAACGAAACCTGGCTCAACCTTTCTATTTTCATTGTTTATAGAAGTAAATTGATGACATTTTAATATGTTGCTATATAGCTACATAAAATTGCATTAGAAGACTTCAAATTTTATTCGGTTTCGTTGGAAACTACCCCAACATTCTTATTTTAAATGGAGCATCCTGTATATTTTTACAATTTTAGAGTCTGTGTTGAATTCTGAATATAACAGTATACATTTTTCTTTGATTTTTGATTTAGAGTGCTGTGATTTACAAAAAAAATTTCTGACGGGGTTTGTTACTGTTATTAAATATGATTTGAACGAAACAACTACTCAGCGGGCAAATACCCCGACCTGCATTGGATTATACCTTCAAATCATGATAGATCGGTAGCCTTACTATCGCAAAAAATTGAATTACTGTTTTATGATAATAAATACTCTCTTACAGAGGAGCCCTCAAAAGTGAGAAAATCGGTTTTTCATAAAAATGCATATTTGTCAAATCTCAAATTGGTGCCTCATCAAGATATTTAGAAAATATGTCTTTTTACGATTACAGTGATACTTATAACTTTAAACTACTCACACTAGCCATTCAATAAGAATTCACAGTAGAAAAATCAAAGTTCTTCTAAATAAATAGGTATTATAATATATTTGTGGCTCCGTGGTCTAGAGGTAACGTACTTGCCTCGAAACCTCGGGGTCCCGGGTTCGATTCCCGGTCGAGGAACTGGGATTTTTCTGTGAGAGAGATTAATCGTAGTATACTCGGATATTGGGTGTGTGTCCATTGTCTCTAAATGTGTAGCCCTCTCCCACACAAAGTCATTTCAGACCTTCAGGGATAAAGGGGGTTGTAATTTCATGTGGTGGTGGTATTATTATTATAATGTAATACACAAAACCCGGTATAAAAAATAGTGTACTATGAAAACAATTATCTCAAATAAAATTATTTGTTTAAAATAGCTGTCGTAACTAGTACACTTAAATTCCCTTTAAGGGCCCCATTCACATTGAGATCTGTATCGATACATGTATCGATACAAATCTCATTGAGATGTGTATCTAGTATCAAGTACCACATACACACTGAGACGGAATCATGATATACACACAGAAATGGAATCATAAGACTCCATTTCAATTTCAAAGGCGAAACCGAAATGTTAACTCAATTAATGATGGTGGCAGTTGTAGTAGCACTATCGGAAACTTTAAAGGAAAAAAGGCGTAGAAAGAGAATATGGACCAAGCAATGGTTACGTAGCTGTCTATTTGAGTATTCCTTCGATGCAGAATTCCACAAACACGGATACAATTTGTAAATATTTA
This sequence comes from Rhamnusium bicolor, assembly GCA_029963845.1. Taxonomy (NCBI): domain Eukaryota; kingdom Metazoa; phylum Arthropoda; class Insecta; order Coleoptera; family Cerambycidae; genus Rhamnusium; species Rhamnusium bicolor. Next base: position 6,812,555 of record JANEYF010001344.1, read on the forward strand.
AAAAGTCTTCCCAAGAGTCTCTGTCTGCCGACATCGTTACCTATTTCACTTTCTATTATTATTAGAATAATAATATATTGATGTATGCTATCGCGATACAAGAGACAGACAAATACACGTTGCGACAAGTAGATATTCGTATCAGTTGCACTCGCGCGGTATCGAAGTTTCTCGACAGTGAAACAGGCGGCGATACCAGCTGATACCGATACACCGATACTGAGTCAATCAAATACATATAGAGATTTGTATCGAGATACCGATACTTGCAAGATGTATCGATACAGATCTCAATGTGAATGGGACCCTTTAGGGCCGGTATATCCACCTCCTTGTAAAGTTACCGAATAGATAAATTTAAGAATAAAATTGTTAAGCCAGAAAATATTTGTACTATTTATCTATTTTCGCAGAACAGTAATTCAATATGAGAATATAGTTCGCTGTGGTCAGGTTTTTGCAAAAGTCGAGACGTAATAATTAATATAAATCTGTTTGGTAACTAACAGCCAGTCTATCAGAAGATGAATATACCGAGACTTACTGTAATGCAAGTATAGCCATTGTTACTTGATAACTACTTTAACAGTGTTTAAATTAAGTAATTCAGTTAAGCTATAGAAAAATGAATAAAAGTTACGTTCTATTAAAATCGGCACACAGTTCCTTTAATTATTTATACGTAGATAATATTAAGTAAATGGAAAAAATTTCTCTTTCAAATAACGTGAATCCTTTCACGACCTCACCGATATTCGAAATAAACAATTAATTGCTATAAAAATATACTCTCACCGGGTTGTGTACCTTCACAACATTCCCCTTTCATCTGTCTTTTTCAGCCAACAGTTTATTTAAGACACGGTTAAATATTTGCATTGGAATTTCTTCGCCACATGTTTATCAAAATTTTTCTCTATAATTATAATTAATTGTAAACTAGCGTTTGATTTTCATTCTGGTGCTTATATCCAAAACTTTATGAAAATTTCCGTCGTTACCATTCCAGGGAAATTAGAATTTAGATGTCATACCTTTTAAAATAACCATAATAGGAATTTTTGGCATACTGAAGGTTAATTTCCATGAAAAAGATATCGCTACTTTCTCGGCACAGCCTTTATAATTAGAATCAGAAAAAGTTACAGGATGTCAACTGAAGGCCCTGAATGGTCTTCATGTCGACGAAAGAAAGCAGTTGTTTTAATCGATCATGATACGATTACACAAAAAAAATGTCAACCTAGTGATAGAGAGGGTTCTCGGATACTCCATGGTTAAACGAATTGGTTTTTTGAAAGTTAAAATATTGTGCCTTTTTTCTTCAATATTTTTATATCTTTCAGCACAAATGCCATTTATGGTTCTAATAATTATTATCCACAATTGTCAGTGCATAATTTAGCGAATCTTCACTAAAAATTGTAGTGTAGCCAGTGGTTCAATCGAATTTGCATTGTGTTTGATGACATTATTTGCAACAAGATAAAAACAAATATTTACAAATGTATTAATTTAAACCTCAGACGGTTCGGCGCCCTGATGATTAACCCTTTAAAAACAAAAGATATGGAGAATACGGGGAATAAGAATAGGTTTTATTTACTTCACAGTACATAAAAATTTAGCAATAATAAATTCATGATTATTTTTTGTTTTTCAAGTTGTTACCTGATTATTCTTTAACTATGCTTTAATATTTATTTTAATAGTACCTCTTTTTTCAGATTTAACCAAATTGGATATAAAGGATACAATAATGCCAGACTAACAACTATTATTAGAAAATATATAATGGTAAGAAATATTTTTATAATGAGTGGCTGATATTACAATAGAATAGTAATCACAGTTTTCAATAGGCAGTAAGCTGTGACAATGACGCTTACTGTCAGTGTTATTTTCAATCCGCAGGGCACATATTGCAAGTAAATTAGATATAAAAATGCCAGAAGTACGCTTATAAAACTCCAGAAGAATTTTTGTACCGCCACTGAAAGGAAAACAAATATGTCAAAATATTAAGGGCCGGTTTTGCCACCTCCCATTAAATCTATTTGACAAATAAGTTTCACTATTATAAACAATAATCGATATTAATACAAACTGTATCCAAAGAAACTGTTTACTAAATAATTTTAATAGGAGAGGAAAGAAGATGGTAGATAGTTTTAATAAATCTATTGATAAATAAATATAATGGGAGATGAAATAGCCGGCCCTTAATATTATTTCATAAAAGCTGTTTGACAAGATAAGTGTTATTGTAAAAGGATTTGAAAATCTGTTACAAAAGACGTTGTTAATTGTTTTGTAAACGATATTCAAATCAATACTGAATCGGATTAACTGGTGACTACCTTGTCATCAGTGATAACATGATATGTGTTCAATGTTGATATTAAAACAGTAATTTGACTTATATCGACGACACTTCAAATTTTGTCTGTGTATGCAATGATAGCACGAAGATGAACAGAATCTATTAAACCTACGAATCTTGGCATATTTATTGTGTTTGTGATTAACATCTTACTGGAACCTAGGATAGGGTCTACGTTTGTATTTTATGTACGTTTATTTTAAATAACAAAGGGTGCTGACATCCATGTCTACTTTCAGTGACTGAGCTAGCTTATTATTAACACAGGTTAGCCATCCTGTTTCAATAATAAACTTAGTCCTCCATCGCCACAAATAACACATGAATGCCCTCCGGTCATTTAAAGTAAACGTAGCTGTACCTTTTCATTCTAATACGACTTAAAAAAAAAACAATAAAACCTCGAAGAGATAGTTCGAAATATTTATTAATTATTTAGAAAGGTGTCCAATACTTTTTAATTGCAAATTAAACCCCAAACAAAGAAAATATTAAATAATTGAAAAGATAATAAATACATCTATTTACTCTGAAATTTTTTGTACCTCTCATTTTTCTCGTCGAAAGTGTTAATTACTAATATTATTCCATTCAATGCCATGATTTGATGTTCAGCAAGAACTAAAACCTCTTGCTGCGATATCAATATTGAATAAGATATAAATCGTCTTTATTTCAATGAAAATTGGTGACCAGAATATCAATTCTGAATATATATTGATATAAAAACAATGTCACAGGAATTTTAACTTCAATTTTTATCTAAAACATTTCAATAATTGTTCAGATATCAATGTTGTTTGGAATTCGAATGCCACCAGAATTACCACGAATGTTAAGGAGCCTATTATCTATCAAATATTTAAATTTGATTGAAATAATAAAAATTTATTAATTATTGGACGTTGTACCGGACTAACGTTGGCAAATAAATGTTCGAAACAGCCAAGAGCTAATTTCTTCTTGCGAATAATCTACTCCACATCCAGCCAGTTCCTTGAGTGTTTATATACTTTTTGAATTATAGTCATATCTTCAATCCAGCTTAAATGATAATAATGATACCATGTATGTGCAAGATTAATTTTGTCGGTTGAAAATGTTAAACTGACAAGATCTGCTAACAATTTCGTAACAAATGCATACTGTACACTGCATCAGGAGTGGTGTCAATTCTGTCTTAGTTTTCTCATTAATTTACCTAATTAGGAACTAATGACTGTATTACTATTTAGATTTGTTTAATAATTGAATTGGAAGGCGTCGTTAGTAGTTTGTGATATAATCTGCGACTAATAAATTGTATTAACAGAAATTATCTGATGGGTACTTAGATGTAAAATTTGTTCGTAAAATTAGCAGAACAGTGCTGAGCAGCTACTATCATTCTAATCCATATCAATCCGCAATCCCATGCAGACAACTTTTGTTCTTCATGATACACATCCAAAATTCATACTTAACTGCAATTCTTTGCTGTTTTCGACATGTTGCCTCGATGTTCTGAAAACTTGTCTACCACGTTAACTTGCCCTCGAGCTCAATTACATAATACAGACAGACATATTCTATCAATACAATTTAAAAAAATTATATACCTACCATACGTTTTAAAAATTACTACAAAATAGTACCTATCATAATTTATTACCTTTTTAACAAAATACAATAAAAAATTTTATGATCATAAATTAGTCAATAATTATTATGCTTGTCACGGCAGGAAAAGTGAGACGATGATTTCAAAATTTAAGTCGAAGCAGTACAATGTGATATAAACCCTCTACAATAATTAAAATTGGTCAGCTCCATTCCAACTAATATTCATTACAATGTACGTATAATCGACGAGTCATGTCATCATGAAATAATCAAATACATTTATTATTTTGAGAACCGTATAAATATACATTAAATGCTTGCCAAGCGTGATTAGCATTATTGAATTAAGTTATTAAGATATTTAAACCTCGTATATTTGATTAGTATGATTAAAATTAATTACCTAGTGACCAGTAGTAAGCCTGCGAGGTTTTATTCTATTTGCTACATCTACAAGTGTACCGAATTTGTACTAAAGAGTAACGTTTTGAGAAGATGAAATTATTAAATTTGTTTCTAATTTATATGCATATATTATGTGTAATATACACGTAATTCTTTTAGACCAATAAATTATAGCTGCAATTTTTTTTTGGGGAAAAGATCCAATATTAAAAAAAACTGGTTTTTCAACATGCCGACGTTTCGGTAAATTTATTATCTTCTTCAGGGCAATTAAAATTTAGTTTTCAGCGTACTGTATAAAAATACATAAATTGCAAGTAAATGTAAATAAATTTTGTCCATGGGTATTATAGTTAATGATTATACAGGGTGTCCCAACCAAAAGTAGGCACCCTGAATAACTTTGGAGAAATTTTTTTTTAAATTGGTGAAACACGTCGACTTTGTTTCCAAGGGGGGCATATTTTAATGTAATACTTGTATACATATCATCATCCCTCTACCCTACACGGCCACCTCCTCAAAATATTCAAATTGCAAGGGGGATCGAGTGATACATCTTTTGAAAGGTCTTTCAATTCCCTACATAACTCTGTATTTTTTTTAACTTTTATCGATTCGTTTTTAAGGAAAATAATTTTATTTTTGAAGATTACACACAATCGAAATCGTTTAAAAAAATCTACAATACACAACACTGGGTATTGGAATTTTATAAAAAAACTACATTTTTTAGTGCTCTCAAATCAACACGAATTTTTTCGACACAAAACACTTTCCTTGTCCGTTTAGTTTTAGAATAATAAAAGACTCATAAGTGTTTGATAGTCCTTGAACATTAATTTGTTCACAACCAATTTTAAATCAAGATACATTTTACCAGAGTTCTCAAAATGGTTCATACCCTTCAGGAGAGAATAGAAATTTTCAGCATTTATTTTAAAAACGATAATTGTGCTAGAGCTACGGAGCGCATAATCAATAGAAATCACTCATATAGAAGGGTTGGTTCTCAGTATGTTTTACAATTATTGACAAAATTTATGGAAACAGGTTCTGTAGGAAACAAAAAGCATGAACCTCAGCGACCGATTAGGAATGAAGCAGTCGAAGTGGCAGTTCTGGGTTATTTGTAGATGGATAATACTCAATCGATCAGGAAAGTAGCTGAGGCTTCCGGTGTATCACGAAGCAGTGTTCATCGAATTGTAAAGGCCCACAAATTTCATCCATATAAATTTAAATTGGTACACGAATTAAACGAAGAAGATCCTGATCGCCGGCTTGAATTCTGTGAGATTTTTAGTGAACAATTAAACGGTAATGCCAATCTACTGTACAATATGTGTTTTTCTGATGAATCGACATTTCAGTTAAATGGGGAGGTAAACAGGCACAATTGTAGGTATTGGAGTGAAACCAATCCACATTTGTTCATGGAAACTCATACCCAAAGGCCTCAGAAGTTAAATGTTTGGGCTAGCATCTTAGGGGATCACATTGTCGCCCATCACCCCCATATTTTGCTATAGCAGTCCGTCAATTTTTGGATAATCGGTTTCCTGAGCGATGGATTGGAAGAAAAGGTCCTGTGGAGTGGTCCGCTAGGTCACCCGATTTAACTCCCTTGGATTTCTTTATGTGGGGACATTTGAAATCGAAGGTATTTGCAACAAGACCCGCATATCTGGAAGAGTCACGTGAAAGAATTGTTCGAGAATGCCGTTTATTGACTCCAGATGTGTTCAGAAATGTTCATACAGAATTTCAAGATAGATTATACTACTGTATGGAATTCGGTGGGGGTCATTTTGAACAATACATACGATAATTTAAACTGCTTCTTTTATTTTTATTTCCCGAACCTAGAATAATGAAACAATTATAAAAGTTAAAAAAAAATGCACAGTTGTGTAGAGAATTGAAAGACCTTTCAAAAGATGTATCGACCCCCTTTGCCATTTGCATTGTTTGAGGGGGTGGCCGTGTAGGGTAGATGGATGATGATAGGTATACAAGTATTACATTAAAATATGTCCCCCCTTGGAACCAAGATCTACATGTTTCACCAATTTTTCAAAAAATTTTTATCTCCAAAGTTATTCAGGGTGCCTACTTTTGGTTGGGACACTCTGTATGTTTATACATATATAAAAATATATGTATCAATATAACTGAACGTCGTTGTATTGAATAGTACTATTTGCCATTTCCGAGGCTTAAGAACTGGCAAATAGTACTAGTTTTTTTAAACATTGGACCTTTTACCCAAAAAAACCTTTCCAGCTATTATGTGTAATATTTGATAGGGTCTCTTAGAATTTTCGGTTGATATACATGTACTTTCTAACGTTTCGGTTTATTAAACCATCATTACAGAACTATAATTAAAACTAAAAACTATTTGGTAACCCTTATTTATATATTTTGCTTGAGTATTGTATGATGGTTGAGAATTGGTAAAAAAACTGATTTTAAAAGATCGACGTTTCGTCTTTTTCTAAAGACATCCTCAGAGCTATTTAATTTAGATTTCTCTTATAAATATTAATAATTTTAAAATACGTAAATATAAACCAGGTATAATTTATAAAAAATTAAAGGAAACAGCAGCATAAAACAAACAAACCAAAACATTTCAATGATTCGGTTTATTTGTTGAATCCTCAGTTACATCCGGCTCTGTGGAGTAATTGGCTAGAGCACGCGAAGGCAAGTGTGACTAGATAATCTCTCCATCGTCCTATGGGTTCGAATCCCGTAACCGACACTTGCAATGTCGGTGGGAATGGTTGTATGTTCGCGTTTTTTCATAAGTGTAACCCCCGTCCGGTGTTTATTATTATTATTATTATTTTTATTACTTGATGAAATAAGATGAATTTCTTACCGAATTCATTCTTTGAAGTCTTCTATGTTGTTAAATTTATCATTGTAGACCTTACCCTTTAAGTAAACCCACAATAAAATCAAGTGAGGTTAAGTCTGGTGACCATCAGACCACTCAATGGTTCTTCTTCTACCAACCGATCTATTTGAGAAAGTTCAGTGCAAGTATAGGCGAACATTGGCCGTGAGGAGGAGCACCGTCTTGCTGATTACTAAAGATTGTTGTGAGATAAATCTGTATACTGGTTAATAAAATTAAAATACTTAATAAAATGTTTGACATTTCTGTCCTTGTTAAAAGAAAGAAATGCTTATTCAATATTTGACGCAAACTTAAGTTGCGGAAATCGAGAGTCGACTAATTAAAATTATTAGATATAGATATATTATTAACATCGATACCATTTTGTTTTACTTAGTTATTTCAAAAAGCGTTCATTTAAGTGTGAGATCTTATTTAGTTATTAATAGCTCAAAACCAAAATATCTATTGTTGTACTGTTTCAAAAAATGTACAAATTGATCAGTTACATAAAGTAACTAGCCATTCTGAAAACGACTGCTCATTTGCCATTTATTATGAGTAAGCAGTAGATCGATTAGCCTTCTAGTCTGTTACAACTTTTGAGTTAATTTTTTATGAGAAATTTAAAATCAAAATATGTACACTTATTTGAAAACCATTCATTCTCTATATATTACTAAATTACATTCTTGTTATATATGTTTGTTGTTGTGGATTCTCTTGCAGATAAGTTGAGCCAATTGCGCAAATAACATTATTATTCAATCACGGCAAGCGGTTTCAGAGCTTCTCTAAAAAGTAGTTATTACTATCATGGATTTAGCGGGGTAATTTTTTTTCGCAGTTAACAATGAGTTCATTATTTATAACTAACACCCAAATGCATTTAAAACACAATATACAAAGATATGAATAAAATATTCTAAATGTTGTAATCTAATTAGTAATTAATTATGGTGAATAATAAATAATTTAGGAAATCATTTATTTATAGTAAGAATGAAACACTTTATTCTTTTACTTACCCGAGCCATACAAACATTTTATTTCCTTGTCACAAAATGTAAAACTGTCACTGTTACCAGGATGTATGGTAATTGTGAAAAATTTTGACCTATTTCCCATGTTTCACCATATGTTGCTATTGAAACTAAACGTGTTGGAGTGTAACAATGTACCACTCCTATAGGCACGAATACCGACTGATTGTGAGATGAATTAATCGAAAATCCAAACATCATCTTCAGTAGACAAATTATACAAAATTCAGATTTATAGAATAATTATAAGGGATCTTTTTTACATAATTGTATGCCTATAATCTACCATTATACGAAACTCTATATATAGTCGATAGACAACCTTTCAGGTAAACAATGTCAGAATAATAGTTTATTTTTATTATTTGCACCGAGTAGGCTTACGGCATACTTGCATTTCAGTAAAAAACAATTGCAGTTAAACGGTTGCTTTTAGCGACTTCAAACAAGTATACATTTTTTACTTAAAATTAGCAAATACATCATTTCAATTAAAAATATACATACATATGTTCTGAAAAATAAAAATAGATTACATTTTTATCAATTAATGTATTATATTGGACGCCCTGTATAACTTAGGTTAAAACTAATTTGAAATTATGATTTCTCATCACAAGAAACCTACTATACTAATTTTGAACGTGATCCATCAAGCACTTTTTGAGTTGCACCCAAAAAATCATTTAAAAAATATTTCAACACCCTGTATCTCATTAATTAAGCACATTTTACTGAAGCATGTTTGATTAAATCTGTATATTTTGAACCAAAGAATCTCACACTATGCACTTGAATACAAAGTATGAAATAGAAATGGATCATTATGATGAATTTATACTTGATAATATCGTTTTTAGCATTACCATTTTTACCTGATATGATACGACATTGAACTATTTTGCTATCTATGTTCATATGAATAATTTAGAGTTGCGACTTATTTATTTAATTCTATACTTGACTGTATTAGATCAACCTTAACAATTATTATTCTTATTTCAAATATACAACTTGCAAATGGCTGTTCCATCTTTATTTGTCTGTATCACGTTTCTGTATCTTACAATTAGATTAATGTCATTATTAGATGTATCTAAAAAACAAAGTCTTCTTCGAATTTTACCAATCGTGATTAAATTTTTTTTGCTACCATTTATATTTACGTATACGATCCAACGGACAACCCGCCTCAGCATCAAATGTCAAATAGCTAGCTAATATCAGACCGGCTTTATCGTCAAAGCACATTTCCCATTCGTCACTTTAATAGCACTGTCATAACATTAATCATATTATTAAAATTTAAAAAAAGTTGATATTTCAAGTTTTTAAAATTAATATTTGTGGCCCTTCAGAGCTTTCGCACTTTTCTGATATTATCTGCTTTATAAATAATATTTTCTAAGGACTGTCTTTCTATCTTCGCAGAACAATGCTACCTAATTTCCGATGGTCCATTAACCACGACATTAATGTTTTAACAATTAAATAATTTAAGTCCATACATATAGGTGACTCAGTGGTCGTTAAATAATGATATAAAAGGGACTCATATAGAATATTCATCATGTTAAATAACTTTGCAATTTATTACCTTTCATTATTTATTGTTGGTTTATATCAACATTACATCACATCGCATCGCATAAGAGATATAATATACAACCGTGTAAAAACTTAAAATTGCAATTTTAATAAATTTTGATCTTTAGGATTAAGAGAACATGTTGGTATGTTTTAAGAAATGACTAAAATTTCGTTTTTTAAACATGCACTGAAATTGCAAATTAACTGGTAATTAGGCAAATTTGCAAAACGGCTTACATATTTTAGACAGTTACAGAATATTTGGTATTAGATGAAAAATAATAAAAATATAACCTCAATTTATCTAGATATTTTGTAATCTATTGTGTGGAAACGACATAACTGGAAAAAACCTCAGAAAAGTCGAATTTAAAGTGTAATAGTCGGTGTTACACATCATTTGCTTGCAAAAACAAATGATAATTAGTTTTTTTTTATATTAGCTTATTTGGTTAATTTTAATACATAATTATTATAAAATTAATTACTATACAACAATCAGAAAAATGATATAGGTACTAACATATTGCGATACAAAACAATAATTACTAGAATTAGGCCCAAAATACTTCTCTAACCGAATGGGCAGCATATCATCCATCCCTCAATAATTCCCACACATGCTCAATGGGACTCAAGTCGAGAGAATGCGGTGGAAGAGGTGTACAATTCTGTAAATTTTAAAAATGTTGAATACCTGCTTAGTACGATGACGGCGATCATTATCATTAATAAAAATAAAATTTACACAATGTTACTGACAATATAATTGACATACATTTGTCCAGTCATGGTCGTCCTGCAGATGGGCAGATCGGTGTGTCCTCCAACATATATTCCTCCATAATACTGCCTCCTCTAAAAAGCTACTGTGAGTTGGATAAATCTTTGACTGTATCTCTACCGGATCATTAGAAAAACCAAGAATGCGATGAAAAAGAGACATATTTTTTATTCAAGACATCTAAAATCCATGCAGAAGAATATCTATCTATCCTTAACTTTCTGTGCACAGTGTATTTATAACTACATTTTTGGTTCTTTTAAATATGTAAGTTGACTAATACGGAGTAAATGAACATATATTAATTAAAAAAAATTACAGAACGTGCTACGAATACAATTGTACACATTAAAATAAAAAAGTTCAACGACCTCTATACTTATAAAAATGTAAAAATGCACAAATATTTCGTTTTGTATCTATTTTAACTTGATTAACCTAGAATAGTCTGTCTATTATATTAAATTTTTATTGCACCTTACATAATCTTTTAAATTAGTCCCCAATAAACTTTTTACAGTTAGTCGTAATTCAGCTTGGCATCCGTAATTGTATTAACTGACAGCAGGCAGTACACAATCTTCAAACAGATCAATTTTTAGCTTTTATTGGAACAACTTGTTCATTATTGCCATTTTTATTAGCTATATGTATGTCTATAAATCTCAGTTGCTCTAAACATACATCATGTACAGTCATTTAATTACTATTTCTGATTCTATATCAGCGATAATTAATTTACGACAATCTTATCACATTTTTATCTCGAGAGAGGTGGTTCAGCTATACTATCGTCTTTACCCAAAAATTAAGCTGTATACTGATAACCAGTTTCATATACAACATTTAGAGCTTGCTGTATTTTTGACATAATTTTATTTAATCAGGGTAGTCCAATTTAATGAGGGTATATATGCAGTTTTTTTTTAATGGGACGCCCTGTAATATACCTATCGTTTAATATGTCTATGACTGCTAGTATATTTGTAATTTTGATATATTATCTTTAGCTAGAAAACATTACTTCCCATCTGTTCTTAGTTGTTAGTCTACTTCATGTAAGGAAATATTTTGTTAGGAACAGTGTTTTTGTCGATTTTTCTAGAGCGTTTGATCTTGTTGATCATCAGTTGCTGAAAGCTAAACTTGCACTTTATGGTGTTCGTGGAAATGCTCTTCAAATATTTGCATCTTATCTGGAGAATAGAACGCAAATTGTAAGAATGTCGAGGGAAGTGCAGAGCAATATTTGTGACATTAGACAAGGTGTTCCTCAAGGCTCAATTTTGGGACCCCTCTTGTATATATTATTTGCCAATGACCTAATCACTTTCTTAGAGAAAATTCCAAACGTTCATGTGGTCTGTTATGCCGACGATACCAACATTTTAGTTATAGAGAACGATTTAACTGAAGCTAAAGTGACAACGGAAATAGTTTATGAAAGAATAATATGCTGGGCCCAAAAAAACAAACTAAATTTAAACAAGAGTAAGACTGTCTCTACTCAATTTTCATTAAATAGTAATTCTGAGATTTTAACACTTTTTGAAGGCACCGACTACGATACAAAAACTTGTGATTCTAATAAACTATTAGGTGTTACTTTTGATAGTCATATGCAATGGACTCAGCACATTGATAATTTATGTATTAAATTAAGGACAAGTTGCTATGCCCTAAAATTTATGTCTAAGCACTGTAGTCAGGAGGTCCTCATGACTCTCTATTATGCCAGTTTTCACTCTCATCTGAGGTATGGAATTGTGAACTGGGGTAATAGTAGTAATGTTAAAAGAGTTTTTATATTACAGAAATATGCAGTTCGAATTTTAGCAAATTTGAATTACAGAGAGACTTGTCGAAATGCCTTTAAAAACTTAAAAATTCTAACAGTTCCTTGCTTGTATATTTTTGAGGTATGTTCATATATTTTCAAACATAATAGCTTTTTTTCAAGGAATCAAATATGTCATTTATACGAAACCAGAGCCAAAGGTATATTACGTCCTGATCTCCACAGAACTAGTATGTACCAGAAAAGTTTTCTCTATCAAGGATGTAAATTTTATAATGCTCTAACTGAAGACCTTAAAGTTTCCGGAAGTATTCACATTTTTAAGTCAAAACTTAAAAAACTATTGCTAGAAAAAAATTGTTATACTATCCAAGAATTCTTCTAAATGATGTTTTTTTGCGCTCTAGGCATAGTAGTAATAGTACTACGCCTAGGTCTTATAATAGATACACAATGTTTTTTTCTGTTTTTTTATATCTATACATCTTTTAATTAAGTTTGTCCTGACATTTTTTTTTATGACATATTCATGTTATACTTTGTTGTAAACGTTTTAGTTTTTACTCTTTTAAATTGTTTATTTGACATTTTCTACACTGTTTTTGTATGCCACTGTGTATATTTTTTTCAGTGAAGAAATAAAATTATTATTATTATTATTATTATTATTATTATATAATAAATGAAAGGAAATATTTGTTGTATTCAAAAAACTCTTTTTTTCATATACCTACTTACAGGATGTCTCATTTAAAAAATATAACGCTAAGTGTTTCGTAAAATAAACCATCCCTAAATTAAATTGTACAGGCTAAGCGGCATAACATGTAAGAACCACTAGAACTTTTTTTATGAACGGAAGAATAGTAATTCTACAGCTATTGACAAAGTTAAAAATAATTTAAATATAGGATAAGAAAGAGACTGGCATCCCGCCCAATTGACAGCCAAAATTTCTGGTCCATGGTCAAAGCTGTTGCGTTGAATTTGACTATAGTTTTCTTACTGAGAGAATTCAGGTGTAGAAAATTAGTACCTATAGTATATTTACTGGTAATAAGCAGCAAGCAGTTTCATATAATGCAATCCAATCAATATTTTAGTACTTCTTAAGAAGGAACCTTACGTTACTGCTTTATCCAATCTTGTATTTTCAAGAGTCTTGAAAGCCAAAATTAATCTCATCCTCTTATAAAATTATCTAAGCGTATTGTGAAATAATAAAACCCATTTATATTTTAGTTTTTTATTGAAGTGCGCTGGAATTATATTATCATAGTCGATTCCCTCTATTTTACTAAGTTTATATGTAGATATCTTTTTTTGTTTTAATTTAGGGAATTAAATAAAATTTGTCAATTAAAGACAAATTAATATAGTGTTAGATATAGTATGTAAGGCAATATTTAAAAAATATGACATCGACAATTTGAACAAAATATATTCACATCGAACTAAATAAAACTTCACGTTTTAAGATTTTCACAAAAAAAATTTTTTCACAAAAAAATTTTTATATTCATATATTTACGAAATATATATAAACATGACAATTGTTTCGCCAACACAGTGGCTTCGTCAGATGTGAGTACTAGACTAGTACTCTAGTACTCACATCTGACGAAGCCACTGTGTTGGCGAAACAATTGTCATGTTTATATATATTTCGTAAATATATGAATATAAAAATTTTTTGTGAAAAAATTTTTTTGTGAAAATCTTAAAACGTGAAGTTTTATTTAGTTCGATGTTAAAAAATGGATTTTCATCAAGTAAAGGTCGAATCAATCAACTAAATATATTCACTGTTTATACATTTCCCTAGTCAAGTGTCTATTCTCTACACTACCCTCGTTTTTGGGTGTCCCTGTCGTCAATGGCTTATAGCTATGTTTATGTTTTGACTTACTACCAGATACCAGATTTTTTATCTTAGATTAGCAACGTTCATAATGTTCTCTTCGTCTATTAAGTTTTAAGTTTCATGATTCATTATTATTTTATTTAACAGTAAAAGAAGTGTTCTTCTCATCTTCTATATGTTATTAATTAATGTGCTTGTAAACATGTATTTCTCGTATAATAAAAAGAGAAGTCATTTTTAAATCACTAAAAACTATTATTTGTCATATTGTTATTAATTTTAGATACGATGTAACTTAAAGACTCCTAGCAATAAAATGTGGTGTTGTCTGCATTCAAAACTGTGAATCCAGTGTGAATATGGGGGTGAGCATATTTAGTTAATTTGAATCATTTATGAAATACGCTCGTAGCGTGAAGTGTTTTTGAACAGGTGTGGGCCATTTCAAAAGCCGATAATCTTGACATGTATATGTAAATCATTTATGATTTAGAGCCTCGCCATAAATATTATGAGTATGAGCTTTAAACTAACCGAGGAATTAACTAGTTCACCCAATCGGAAATCCTTTGTCAACGGTCAGATGATTCTCAGATAGGTTTTGAATTTTCTTTGATTTTTAATTCTCTTGTTACTTGGTTGTAAGAAAGCGATTGCATACCTAGCACCTAGCATCTGTCACTGTGGAAGCATTTCGGAGAATATGTTACAAATTAGTAATAATAGAGGTTGTTTGTTTGATCCATATTTATGTGAAAAGAACATTCTGTTTATATTATAGGTCACTAGCATTTATTTAAAAATTGTTGTCGAAAAACATGTTGGAATCATCATTTTATATCATAAACATTTTTGACAAAAATCCATGCGTGTGTTGAAAAATGAATGGTGTGGAAACGAACATTTCTAGAGATATCTTCTCAAAGTCTTACTTATCTCTGCACAAAATATGTTTTATAATAAAACTAACTAGTACACTGAACTGATTCTGCGGGTGGCTCCTTGTGAAACATCATTAAATATTTTAAATATATGAAAGAAATTTGCTTTGTAATGTTTCAAAAATATTTTGTTAAAAACTCTACACGTGTTTCGGCTTTTTTAGGCCTTTGTCAAGAGTACAGAGTATTCCCTGTACTCTTGACAAAGGCCTAAAAGCCGAAACACGTGTAGAGTTTCTAATAAAATATTTTTGAAACATTAAAAAAGCAAATTTCTTTCATATATTTAAAAAAAAAAAAAAAAAAAAAACTAACTAGTTTTGTCTTAGGCCGTCATCAGGTGTAACATAATTGTAGCCAGTGCACACGTGAAGCACAATAGGTTTTAAAAAATTCAAGTGTCTTTTAAAGTATTTTAAGCAATATGGTAAAATTTAAAATAAACTTTCTATTGATATGGAGTCTAAAACAAATTTGGACGAAACCCGGCACCTCCGGCACCTAGTTTGTCGATTATGTTGTCACATATGTTGTCACACATGTTTTTGTTTAAATTCGATAAAATATCGATGTTATTTTAACGAGATCTGTTGTTTGAAAGTATAATATTATTATCGATGCAATTCGATGCAAAAAATATTGTAAGAAATAGCATAGAGTACATTGATTTTCTGTCCTTAATTATTTGACAAACTACTAATAGCAGTCGATTATTTAGTTTGTTCCTTGCTCCTGCTGGTACTTTTAACACTGCAAAATAATTACATTTATTGAATAAGCCAAACCGTAACACCAAACTGATATTCCAGGTTGCTAACAGTTTATTTACAAATAATTATATACCTAATAAAAAATGTTCAGTAAGCAATGTAATAAAGGAGAACTATTTTCAGTATAATAATAAACACTCTTGATAGTCCTACACCAACACGATTTTTTTGACCTCAACGATATAGGCGGAAACACTATCGTTACGTTAAGGAGAAAATGGATAAGTGTAGACATTTACGTCATATCACCGCCAGTAAGACAAGTGCGGGGGTGTTATTTATGACGACAGAGGAATAGTGACGTTAAATAATATACTGAATTAAAATTAATATTCAGTTATGAGTGTGTCCATTTAATTTTCAATAAATGAATTTTCTATATTATAAGCGGACCTATCATAATGTTCTTTACTTTTTATTTGTGAAATCAAGAAATTTATCGTTATATCATGTAAAATATTAAACTGTCTTAAAATAATAATAACATTTATTAAAAAATATATAACGCATATATAGTTTACTATATAAATATTATGCACATAAAAAAGGCTACAAAAAATTGCCATAAAAGCTCCAAAGCCAGCGCTCTCACATGCCGACAAGACTTAATTAGCGGCATACAGAACCGTACCTCAAATTTCTGCGTATTACAATGAACACAATAATATAACAGATTTGAAGGTAGTGTCTTAGATAAATAAATATTTGATACCGCTTCTGTTAAATTAAAAAATCTTACTCTGTTTTACTATAACTTAAAATCTACCTCTAAATTAAAATTGGCAGGTAATTCTCTTGTTGCTCACTTTCGCCAATAACAATTTAAGATTAAATTATTATTGATGCCTAGCGCTTTGTTCATATTGCCCTTCCCGAATTAATTTATAAACAGTTCGTTCTGGAACTTCTGTCAAACAGACTGTTTTTAAACTATTTTTTGTGACTGCTGGCTGGCTGTTTTGAAACTATCTTTGTAATTTGTGAGATATTACCATTTTTTACATCTTCCTGATATTATTTGCTAGGTGGTGGGTTGAGGATCCTCCCAAGGGCCTGAACATTTTTTCAGTATTATTTTACCACAGCTAATTGTAAACAGGAAACACCCTAATAGTCACCGCTCGCTAAAATATTTATAAAAACACAACTGTATATAATACACTTAAATACAGAAATTTCACCTACATACTTGGTAAAACACTTTAAATTGTCACAAACTGCTAAGATATATAATGCGCAGTTTGTTTCAAACTTATTTGTAACATAAAAAATGGGCGGCTTCTCTTTACAGCCGTCAAAGAAGCCGAGGTTTCTTATGTTGCAAATGAGTATAAATTAAACTGAAACACATACTGTATAAAATACACTTATAGCACTGACACACCAATGAAAGTTCTTAATTTAATTCTTAAAAGCAATATAAAAATACCCTCGAAAATACCACCTACTGACCTATTTTATTAACCCACCTAGTACTGATACACTTCGGTCGATTTTCGTGAGACTGAAAAAATTCGAAATTCGACCCTGTATCCAAAGGATGACGCAGGATAAGAAGCAAAGAGACCGCGAAGATAATCAGCGTGTTGTTTATAGGTGCGAATCGCGCACTATTATTACAAGGCTTAGGAGGAATCTTAATTAAAACAAGTATGCTTCTGTTAATTTCTTATTTTCATCATGTCAGAACATACTTTGCATAAGAATAATGATGTTTTATATATTAAGTAATATTATTTAACATGGTGTAAAAATTAAGTATGCTCCACTCTCCCTTCAAATAACTGTCATATCGGTAGCTGGGTTGGCAGCCCGTGAATTTTTTTATGTGCACAATATTTCTATAATAAACTATACATACATACATTTTTAGGGAAGGTGCATTTCATATTTTCCACATAAACTTATAAAACTAATTTACAACTAAACATAGTGTTACGTTATTTTGACTTTACACCTTACAGAATCGAAAATGGCATATTTTATCAACTATTTATTTATTCATGGTTGTAGAACTTCCGTTAATCTAATAAGAAACATTTGAAAAAAAAATCATTTTCATACATCCTTTATGCAGAGACGCTTTTAATCCGAAATATAAGAGGTCTACCGCCTATGCACAATTGTCTGAAAATCCAAATGAGTATATTCCTTGAAATCATATGAAAAAGTTTTAGCGATTTCTTGCAACCTTAGGAGATATTTCAATTTTCTTAGGTCGCTGGTTGCGTGCTCGTAAATAGAGATAAAGATATCCACCTAATACGCGTGAAAAATATATTACATTTATGAAAGAGTTTTGATAAAAAGACAGATCTTTTATGTAAACGAAAGTTATTCTTCAATGAACAAAAGTAACTAGAAAAGTTTGCATAACTAACAAATTATATTAAATGTAACGAAATTAATAAAAGTATCCGGAATTGTCGTTTACGACAAGAGTAAAAGTTTTCGTACTCTTTTTGTACTAAACAAGTGTTTACACTTAATGTCGTATTACAAGACTATTTATTTATTTTAATCTGTTAGACACAGAATGAAAGAAATCCAAGAGTTTAGGAAAAATACCTATAAAATAATTTAAAAACTAATTAAGTTCCTCTTCTTGTGTTTTATTTATTTTTGGTTTTATTAGACAGAATAGTTGAAATTAAAAATAACATTATTAAGTCAGTAGTACTGAACATAATGTGCATATTATCTTTTTTGTAATCCAAGTTTCAGCGTTTTGGCAAATAGCCGGGAAAATAATTGTCTAAAAAGATATATGTTATACTTATCTGTGATAAGATTTGTAAAAGTTAGTAAATAATAATTAACAAAAATTTTCAGTTAATATTATTTTTCATTCCACTCTACCTATAAAATATTATAGAACTTCATACAAGAAAATATTCAAAAATATTTGGGAATATATCGAGCTCGGTAGCGCAGTGGGCCAGGAGAGTTAAATCACAAACGTTGCTGGTTTAATGCCTATCGACTCCCGGGTTCAAATTCCGGTTTCGATTCTGACAAAGTCGAAGGTATTGGTTGTGTATGTCAGCGTTTTCTTCAACTGTGTAATCTCCGTCCGTGCAGCTCCGGCTTTGGTTTGGGGGTCGTCTAATTTATGGGATGGTAGTGTGGTGTGTTTTATGTTATTAGATTTATTGAACAATTCCTAAATGGGTCAAATTTCCTCATTTATTCAGTTACAAAAATGCTCGAGAAAAAGTGCGCGTCACTCACCGCAGACATTTTAAATTTGTTCAATCAAACCGAAATGTCAGTCACACGTCCACCGCTTCCGGTAGTGACACTGCTGATAAATATCATTTTTGTAATTATTCACGATTCCTTGAAAAAGTATCCTCAGAATCCAGGGCCTTACTATAACGCCAGGAAAATTCTTACTAAGTTACCTAATAAATTTGATGCAGCACCAAATACCAGCCCCAAAATACATTCCTGGGCTACAATTTCTTCTGCGATGGGATTTTTTTCTGTATTTTTTCCTGCATTTTCTGAATAGTTTTAAAGCTGTCTATGTCAAATTTAGAATTCAGGCCACTTTTTTGGATTTTAGGACCACTGTGCCATGTAAGCGAATTATTTGTTTTCCGTCCTAGATTTATTGGATTATATTCTAAAATGGCATAAATATATTTAAAAATTATTATGTGGTGAAACGTTTATTTAATAGTTAATATCTTGTAGGCTTATTAACGAAACTAAATGATTACTGGTTAATAAAATCACGTTTAAATATTTGTTTTATAATGAGGAAATTACTTACATTTTATTTAATCTCATATTATTATTCCAAAATCGTCATATCTCAAATTTTTCTCTTAAATACACTCATCTTCATCTGTCTTCATGAAGCTGTAATTGAAGTGCAACTTGTATTGTTTCTGAAACCTTATGCGTAGCTATTACTGAAACTGAAGTACCTATTGAAATGTCCGATTATTTTCACATATAAATTCATACACTAGAAAAAGTAAATATTTAATAATCGAAAGGTAAATAATAAATCTGTTGTGACCTAGAATCTATTTATAGGTAAATAATAAATTTTATTTACTATCGCTGTCTTACTGTTACGTTATTGTTGATTATTTTAGGATAAAAATAAGTTGGCGTAATTACGTTGCTCTGTAATTTATTATATGTTTTTTTTAATTATTTGCATGCATTGATTATACATAGTTATTTATTTGTTTATTTTTATTTGTTAGGTGATAGTTACACGATTAGTTTCATTACACACGAATATCTTAATAAGAATACTAGGTACTTGTATGTATTTTGTGTTTATATTTGTACATATTATTGCCTGTGTATATACATGCAATAATGTACATATCTTGTTTAGATTTTCAGTTACTTAAATTTTGTTATATTATCAAATATACTAATAACGTATGATTTGTAATGATTCTCGATACAAGAGGTACTAGAGTGACCGCTTATCACTCTTGAATTTTTCAGGCTATCAGTTCTCAAGTTATTGCCCTACATAATATTGTATCAACAATTCCATTATTCTATAACGAACAATCCATCGAAGGAGCTTTTTACATTTTAATATGAATTTTAAACTAAATAAATGTAGTCATATGAAATTGTTTTCCAGAACATCAACTGATTGTCACATCAAATCGATCTTCAATGAAATGAAATGAGGTTCGAGCAATTTCGAGTTTCTTTACTTAATTACAACTACATAGGTAAGAAACTCATTTAAAAACGGCAACCTTCTTTCTGTACTACTTGCAAATCAAGCAGTGACTTACATAATATATGGCTAAGAATTAGGGGTACGTACTCCTAATTATTGATCTATAAGTTCTGATTTCCTGCTAGGGTACCCTAGTTGGAAAACAAAACTTATAGATCAAGATTTTTGCCATTATAATACACAAACAGGGACAAAAACAGTGCAATATCATTAAGAGAAAAATAACTAATAACTAAATATATAACTAAAGAAAACAAGTATCAATCGAAATTAAATCCGAAGAGGCATGCAAAAAGATAAGAGAACAACGAAGACTACGAAGAGCTTATTTTGCTTCGGAAGAAAACTACGTGAATATGATGGTAATACCAAGAAAGCAGAGTAACAAAATACAAAAAGTGAACACCTACGTTCCTTTATCAAGCACAATTTTTCCACCCACAAGGGATTGGATGAGAGGAAACGCCATTAGAAAATATAAGGACCAGAGCAGTGGCCGAGGTGTTTTTTTTTCTGTTTATTTATTGCATGTACATAAAATTATTTATTATTTTATGAGTTTCTTGAATGTTTGAATAATAATGGTCACTGACTATTCAGGAACTACATTTCATTTTTTGTATTCTAATAAATAACTCCATTATATTTAATGGTTTTATTTATTATTTATTACTTACTAATTGTAATTAATGACCTAAAAATAAAGTTAAATAAAATAAGTTTAATATACATGTCAGTATTTGTAACATTTTTATGTTTAATTTCTTTTGACTATCATTTACAAAGGAAGTGCGACCGATTATATACAGACATTAGAATTTCTACAGTTCTATAATTATCACGCATTATAGATATAGCATCTTAATTTGGATCTCAGCTCTATAGGTGGCCCAGATGGAAGGTTTCAAATTCTTAGGAGTACTGTTAACATCTTACCGGGCAGCATTAGATTAATTTTATAGTTCTAATACTGTCAGGTAAAGATGTCCTCGGACTCCGTATACGTCGCGCGTGATTACAGAAGAGGAGAGGACATATTTAGTAATTTATGGAAAGAAGAACAGGATCAGAATATATATATACAAGTCATACTGTTAAATTGTTTAAATATAAATTGTCACTTGAGTTGTTTAATGTTTTCGCGGATAAATGTGTGAGAAAGTCGTGCAAGCATGTGAGGCATCTAACTGAGGATTGTCGATACACGCGTGCATTTGAATACGTTGACATGTAAGATAGTCCACAAAAAATTCGAATAAGTTGCATAGATAGAAAATAACATAGGTAATTAGTTTAATTTTATATTTTTGTGTTCTTACGAATTCTCAAAAGATTTGCAAATACCTTCTTGATGACTTAAAAGGTGACGTAGCACTGATTTTTTATTAAATGTACAAAATTCTTGAAATCGAGCGTGAAATCTTTTACATCAGGTTACAGTTTGACTTATTGAGAACATATAGTACCAGCTTGTAAAAGTTGACATATTGTAAATTAACTTCAAGCATAGATAATAATAATTTATTACCTAACATCAACGTTTTCAATTGCATACAGATAATAGTATTTAAATTTATAGTTAACTCCTTGTAGATACAGTAGTTTCACTGCTTAAGGCGGCAGGTGCGCGAGAGTTATAGTCCAGTAAATGTCGAAAATGAAAACAGATTTTAAACTTTTGAAATGTGGATGGAGGTACATATCTACTGTATAGTAACAGTAACCTGATTTTTTTATTCCTAATATGGTATTACATAGT
Organism: Rhamnusium bicolor; assembly: GCA_029963845.1. Classification (NCBI taxonomy): domain Eukaryota; kingdom Metazoa; phylum Arthropoda; class Insecta; order Coleoptera; family Cerambycidae; genus Rhamnusium; species Rhamnusium bicolor. Next base: position 6,835,131 of record JANEYF010001344.1, read on the forward strand.
GAACGAATGTAAACTGACTTGATCACTTTTAGCTCTATCTTTCTTTCTTTGTGATAGATATATTTAAGACAAACTTTGTTTACCCCTGGATATTCGTAAAAGATGAAAGTATATAGGAAGTGAATATATCAAAATATTGCTTTTAAACAATTTAAATACTAGTAACTCCTTTTCTAGTTTCCAGTGATAGGTTGTCCTTTATTTAAAACCATATTTCTAAAAACACATTAAAGTTTGCAATAATTATAACAGTATATTTCAGACTCATGTTTATCACCGATACAAGGATTGACAAAGGGGTAAAGATACATTATTGGACTCGATTTCATGCAAAACCTGCGTTTAATGTAGCAGACAATGATGGAACAATAGAAAACTGGTAGACGACAAAGACAGTTGCTTTGCGCCACTGCTGAATTGGATATTCGCTTGCCCATTGCATCGCACTGGGCACCCTTAGAGGTAACGGTAACCCTTAGTGGTAAGGGTAAATTCTTCTGGGATAGAGATATCTAACTCTTTTTTAAACATTATCAACTTCTTACTTATATAATGAATCTGTCTATAGAACAAGGTACATATCCTGACAAATTAAAAGAATCCATTGTAATACCTCTTTTTAAAAAAGGTGATCCAAACTTGGTAGTGTATCTAAAATTTTTGAATCGGCTATTAATGTACAACAAGTAAATTTTCTTACCATTAATAATATGATGTCTCAAAATCAATACGGGTTTACAAAACAAAAAAAGTATAGATTCGGCATTCGGCGAATTTGTAAATGGTGTGGTAAGTACACTTGACAAATCCCAAATTGCCCTGGGACTGTTTGTAGATTTCTCCAGAGCTTTTGACTGTGTTGATCATTCTTTATTATTATTGAAGTTGAAAAAATATGGCGTTAAGGGAATTGCTCATGAATGGTTTAAGTCCTATTTATCTAACCGCTCTCAGCAGGTAAAAATTAAAGACGCTTTTTCCACCCTAGCTGTTGTCACCACGGGAGTTCCTCAGGGATCTATTTTGGGTCCAACCCTATTTATCATATTCATTAATGATATGCTAAATTATTTAGGAAAACTGATTGTGTATAAACCATGATGACAGCTGCCATAATTTTTAGAACATCACAGTCTACTCTGATTGTGAACGACTGTACAGAATTAAACAATAAAGTGAATCTGAAACACTCGACAGATTCGAAAATGTTAGGATTAAGGATAGATTGTCATCTTAAATGGTCGAAACACATACATGATATCTGCAATAAATCATCTAAAGTATGTTATGCGTTAGCTAGAACATTTAAACAGTGCATCTCATCAATAATAAGGCAATTGTACTTTGCTTCTTTTTATTCCAGCATTAAGTATGCTATAGTTCATTGGGGTCAGTCACCTGCTGCGCATAGTGTGTTCCCTTTACAAACACGAGCTGTGCGCATCATGGCCAATTTAAAATATTATGAGTCGTGCAGGGAGGCGTTTAAATCGTTGAACATACTCACTATGATCTCGGTTTAAATTTATGAAATAACATGTTTTGTATACAAAAATGAAACAAAATTTTCTGAAAATAGAGCTCAACATCTTCATAATACTCGAAAGAAGAAGCTTCTTATACCACAGAAGCACGAGACAGGCCTCTATCAAAAAAGTTTTTTTTTTTATGAGTGTAAATTTTTCAGTAGTCTCCCCGATAACATTAAAAGCTTACCAACGATTCATAAATTTAAAGCGATGGATGGTGAAATTATTATTATTAAATAAAAATTGCTACACCATAGATGAATTTTTCTCTAGTTTTTAATATGTTTGTGTTACTTTTTATGTTACCTTATTAATTTATTAATTTTTTAATTTGTACATATTTTATTCTTAAGTAGGTTATTTTCAAAATTCTCACATTAAATTACCTACATATTTTGATGACAAAATAATCCTTAAGAAAGATTATTTTTTACATTTTACTTTTACATTTATTATACATTTTATACTAAATGTTTTTACGTGTTGTAATTGTTTTATTATATTATATTGTTTTTTTTACACATCTTGTAAAAATATTGACAAGATTTCTTAAACTGACCTTGTTGTAGTTTTTTGAAATTAATAATTATATCTATCTATCTATCTATCTATCTATCTATCTATCTATCTATCTATCTATCTATCTATACAATAAACTCCCTCCCCCATATTTAAATTCTCCTACTTTTTATCGCATTAAACGCAGGATTTGCATGAAATCGAATCTAGTAGTGTATATTTACACTTTTGTCAATATACAGGGTAAGGCAATAGTGCGTCGGACCTCGATATCTCGAGTTCTACGATAGCTAGACATTTTTTAAAAAATTGTAAGTAAACTAGATAAAAAAGTCTATAACTGGAAATTATTTTCGAACATACAGGGCGAGCCAAGACGAATTACAGAGACCACTTAAATAATACGTACCCTCATCAATGGATTGGAAGAAATGGACCCACTAAATGGTCTGCTAGATCCCCAGATGTTAGAAAAATGGATTTCTTTTTATGGGGATACGTGAAGGAAATTGTTTATAGAGACACACCAACAACAGTATAAAATATGAAGGAAAGAATAATAACTGCCTTTAGATCTATCACATCGGCAGTTTTAGGAACAGTGGGAACCTCATTTCAAAAGCGCATAGAGATGTGTGTCAATCAAAATGGCCAACATGTGGAACATTTATTATAATTTTTTCTGAGTTATTTGAAGAAACCTCTTTTTTTAAGTTTATTTTTGAATGTTGTAATTATTACTCAATAAAACTAAAATGGTTGCAATTAGCCATAGGGAAGTACTTACAGAAAATGGTCATTTTTCATTTTTACATCACATCGTTGAAAAATATACAGGTTGTTCATTTGAAAAAATTGAGAAAATTCAATTTAATTGAATACTAATTTTTGGCCACCCTGTACATTTTTAGAAAATTAAAATGATTCAAAAATATTAATTAGATGTCTCGTAACTGGTATTCACATAAGTTTTTCTTAAAACCCATAATTGTGACTGTGGTGATTTTTTTAATATCCATCTGCAGATGGCATTATTTCAACAAAAAAATTCATTACATCAAAGTGGTTGGGAGATAGCCAATAATAATATAGGAATGAATAGAGCCTGGAAAGAGGCCTCAAAAAATGTACTGATATACATAGCACTCCATTTAAAATAAAGGCACTTGGTCCTGTAATTTCGTCTTGGCTCGCCCTGTATGTTCGAAAATAATTTCCAGTTATAGACTTTTTTATCTAGTTTACTTGCAATTTTTTAAAAAATTTCTAGCTATCGTAGAACTCGAGATATCGAGGTCCGACGCACTATTGCCCCACCCTGTATATCAAATGGAAGAAAATATTTGTACATACAGGGTGATCCGAACTTTAATTCGGAAACTTAGTCAACTGTTAGAAGTGACAATAATTATGTTATATGTATAAATTTATTTCGAAATATCAACCGGCTCGGATATACAGCGTTTAACAGGATTTTTAATCGCCTCTCTCCGGAAATAACGGAGATATTTCAGTAAAATTTGATGTGTGATTATTTCTTAATTACTACAATTTTCTTGATTTTCAACTTTCTACTTTAACCAGAGGAGTAACAGTGGTGGTGTTGACGTTTTTTATAAAAAAATTGTACTGCGTTCAATTTTTTTAAAGATTTAAGGTAATTTAAATGATTAAACAATCTGTGGATGATTTGTAATAGTACAAATCATCAGAGAATCAATTTAACTAACACTTGTTACCTTAGCCTGGCTCTGATTTGTTTGGTTCGTTTGGTGTTTATATCGTACGATCAAACAAGCACTTGATGTAAAACTCGGATGACTTTAAAAGATTCTAAAATTATCAAATAGTAAAAGGAATTTTTGATGAAACCACTTTGTAAACTATTATATTTTCAAACATATACGGTGCTTTTATTTCTCGGTATCTGAATTCCTACAATCCATGAATAAATTTGAATATCAAGAAAATAAATACACGGAATACAAAATTACCCGCAACAATTTAAATGAATACTTCACAATCAATTGTGTAGAAAAACTTCTTCTACAAAATTGCATGTTGTTACATGACAAGACAATTTTATTTCTATAAATAGAGATATATGTATAATTTTGAATTATGTCACCATACAATTTATTCAGAGATTATGTTATCTTAGAGTACCTATTGTTTCAGATGAACGAATGATAGTAGCTAATGCTGGTGCTAACACGATAATTGATAACCCTCCTAGTCCTAAATAAGCAATCGTAAAAAAATATATTTAAATATTGATTAAAGGGTTAAAATTAGTGTTTCACAACCGATTGTTAAATGCTACTATGAAAAATCATCTTGCTCCCTGTTTTTAGTGTAGAATAAAGTGCTAATCACACGTTCGATAAAACTGAGCGAATTATCTGTACAAACTGATCTGCTTGTGCATATGAATCTTTCAGTTTTATCGTAACGTGTGTAGCGGTAGCGGCCTTAAATTTTAAATATTTGCAAATATAGATTTATTACTCCTAATGTCAGTCAGAGGTAATTTTTTTTCCGTATTGATGTTTGAATTTGTAATGCCAAGTTTCGTATATAACTCAGAAATTAAACTAGAATAATTTTTACAGAAATATTTATATCATCATAGTAAAATGCGTTTGATTCGTTTCTAAAGTGTGTTTAATTATTAAAAAATGTAATGTATTGTATTTAATAACCTGAATATCGCTTTGTTTTGTTGGATATTAACTTTTGTTTCATAAAGAATTATAGTGCTCTACTAAAAGATGTGTGATTGTGTGATGTGATGTGATTCGATTTGCATAGTATTGAATTTTATGGTAATGTAATAAATTAATCGAATTTAAATTTGATATCTTCAATGTAATTTATTTATTTCATTAAATTGATATATTAAAAGTTACAGGCATTGTACGTTACTTTTCTGCAATTTTATATTTAATCAAAATACGTAAATGCACAAGTAGGGGCAGTAGTTGATAATATAATATGTCATTTGCTACATAATTGCTAATAATAATAATTGTATTTATTACGTTATCTTACAACTATCCGCATATAACCTTCGTATTTATTTTCAGTGTTTATTATCAACCACGTTTATATCATGTTTTATAATCCGTTATTACACGTATTCAAAAAAATGTATCAATAATAATTAATTGTCAATCATATTTGGGTACTGGGAAATGGGGAGGTAAAAAATTTAACATTAATGAAAACCTCTAGTACAAAAAAACAATAATTACTAAAAATCGACTACAGCCGTTATTTTGAAAAAAATGTTTTGTTAGTAACCACGCTGCAGAATATTAGTGTTTTTTTTGTTATTTTCTTATTTATTTTCATTAGTTGGACACTTCTGGTCTGATCGGTTATAAACAAAAGAAGGACATTTCCCAGATATTTTTTTTATTTCATTATTGATAGTATTTATAAATATGAGAGAATTTCTTTTAGCCCCGGAAACGGGGAAAAAAACATTTTGAATTTTAGTCTTATGACATCATCCGACTAGGTTTGTCGCCAAACACAAGCAGCCAGTGAAATCGAAGACGGCACCGCAGAATTGCCAGTTTTACATTTTGTTTGAAAGCGTGATAACTGATAAGTGATCACTTATTCAATTAAAAATATATCTATAAATTCATTCACATCGATTTTTCTTTACCTTAGTACGAAGAGAGAATTTTATTTGTACGTTTTTTAAACATCAACATTTAAATATTAAAAAAAATCAGCAGAAATCAAATAAGTTAGGTTATGTTATAGATTTATTCTACGTTGCAGTTACGGAATTGACGATTGAAAACAAATATTAATTAATTATTATAATCATTCTTATATATTTTTAACTTTCACCTGATTATGATGACTTATTTTAATGGTATTAAAGTGTGCATTTTATTAAAAAATCGTAAAAAGTTTCACCGTTCCAAAAAGAATTTAAATTATAATTAATGAAATAGCAATAGTAAATCAATAATAGAATCATTTTCTTTGCAATTCTTTAAGTGAAATATAAATTTTAATAAAAACTACCAAAAATACACGATTATTGAAAATATTTATATACTATAATATATACATTAAGTTTATAAATACGTAAATCCTTACCTTTTATTTTGTATCCAAATTAAAATAGTCTTGAAAATGTTTAATATAACGCAAAAATTAATGTACAAATTCACGAAATCGTTCAAAATCACAAATGTTCTCAAATAGTTTTCAGCTACCAAAACAATACTAAAATAAAGAAAACATGGCAACACAGGATCGGCCGTATCACAGGGCGCATTATTTCATTGGTTGATTAACTGGCGGCAATTTTAAATTAATCCAAACATTTTATAATTTTTTTGTAGTACATTTTTTTTTAAATCCCACCACTTATAGATATTGATTACATAAATGGTGTAGAATCATGTACAATAAAAAGAAATCTAACTTTTAATAGTGGGACATCCCCATTAGGGACATCTTCAATCGATAATTTTCAGTACGTAATTTAAATGTACTCATCTAAAATAAAAATATGACACAATACTTATACAAAAATATAGTAAGATGCTTATCAGCAAGTTAAACATACATTTACATCCATCTTAGCAGTAACGGGAATAATATTTGTCTTTTTTTGCAACCTAGGTTAGATGTTAATCGATAAACAAACATTGTACGTAAAAGGTAATAGATGCCAAACAGCTTTTTGTTATCCATTTTCTAGACAAAGTGTTTTAGCCTCATCAAATAAACACAACAATGTAATTAATTAAAATACCTATACAGGGTGATTCACTTTTAATACCAAACATTTTAATAGCCAATAGATCTCGACAAAATAAGGTGTGGTATAAAATGTTTCTGCAGGGCCGTCGTTTTCGAGATACAGGGCGTTTTTGTCAGTATCTAAACTGTAAAGGAATAATATTTGATGGCGTTTCTTGGGATTTTCGGTCAGATGATCAATCACGTACATTTTTTTTTTATTATTCTAACGTTTAAGTTTATTAAACTAACGTCAACTATAATTGTTTAGTGCAGTATATGGTGTTTTGATGTTTCGTGGAAAACTACGTCAGTGTTAACTAAAAACACAGTTTTAAATGTAAATGTAAAACTGAGTTTTAAAAAAAATCTTTAAATTGTAGTTATCTGATGATGGTTTAATAAATCAAAACGTTAGAAAATTTAAAAAAATTACGTGTATGTCTGACCTACAATTCCAATAAACAATAGTAAATATTGTTTGATATCAACGGTCAAGAAAAATAAAAAAAACAACTGTAAACAGTTACTATCCGCAAACGCACGAGGCATCGGGCAATTCTTGGTCGAATTACACGAGAAAATATTGTATGAACAGAAATAAAATAAAGGCGTAAACCTATAGAAAGCTAGTTTATTGCCAATTAAGTTTACCTTAAGGTTGTTTTTGTTATCTATACAGTAAGTTGGAAGTTTATCTTAACGTTCTTTTTTGTTATTTTTACAATGAGTTGATAAAGTTCAAAATCTCGATAAATGTTTAATTTTTGAAAAATTCGGGACCCCTAACTTGATTAAAATTATTGCACTTCTTTTAACGGTTTTGGCAAATCAGTGATGTCATCCATGTTAGATGGACATTTTTTCAAATTCCATGTTATTATAATATTACCGTTGACTGAGTGAACGGCACATAGTCAGAGGTACTATAAAATGAAAAACTGATATCAGTGATATCGTCACATGTTACATGTAGTGTCTTGAACACTACATAATTAACTGAATTTTATAGGTGTCAAAATTGAAACATCCTGATTATTACACAACATCAAAAATGTACAAATAATATAGCTATATTTTTGTGGGATTAAAGTTCGTCTAAATAGAAAAGACACAAAAAAAATCATGAATCATAATAAACCATGGTTTTAGTTGAAATATAATCTATTCATATGATCATCAGATCATATTTGATGTGTTGTCACTTTGTTGTTTTAATCAACATCGGTGGCGATTACTTTTTTGTATTCAATCCATCGACCAGTTTCAACCTCATCGTCTTTTTATCTGGTAGGTATATCATACATGAAACCATTCTAAAAAAAATGTCAGTGTATCAAAAATTTTGCCATAGGTGTAACTTATTTCTATTTTTCTAGACATGAAAGTAATTAAATGTGAGAATACGTAAAACAATTTCTATTATTATTATCGCTACATTAATATCAATGCATATTTTTTTATCCATACTAATTTTAATCTGTTTCAAAAGATCAACTATGACTTCTGTTTTATCAGGTGCTTCCATCGATAACCTGAATAAAGTTACGTGCGAAATCTTAAAATACTTCTAGCTACAGGTTGTTTTGCTGTTGCGAATTTACAGCACAGATGTCGGATGTCATCCATCAGTCATTATTGACGACATGCTACTATTTACGAGTAACAGTAACAATAAGTGCTGTAGAACGGCACATATCTGCATTGTACCTAAACAGATAAAAGAATAAAATTTTATTCAGTTAGGAACTTCTTATTTTAATAAATAATAAAATATTCAATTGTGAATTATTGAAAATAAAATTTAATCATAATTGTTATGAGTTATTTATTTCTATATGTTTGGTAGTGCAGTACTGCAGCACCTCGAGGCGGCTCTTTCGAGGACAACTGCAGCAACATCTAATCGCTATAAAAGATGGAAATTCCTCGAAAGTAAGTAAAACTATGCAGTGCTATAACTTTAGACATTTTATATCAGGTAAACATTATTATTTATAACTTACATTTGCAACTTAGAATGTAGGTTATTGATAATTGTGGCACCACATTCATAACAACCTCACTTGAGAATACTTATTTCTATTCCAAACATTATAATTTAGCATTACATTTTATAAACAGTGATAAAAGCATACAGTACTTCATTCCAAATTAAGATATACACAGGGATATGTAAACGAAGCTTTGTTTATACAGACCTATACGAGACTCCGCTCTGAGTCCCACCATGGCAACCAAGTAGAAATTATAGAAGTCTGTAACACAATGTTCTTGATTCGATAGACATTTATTTTACAATATATCATAAAATAAATACGACAGACTAGTTATCGAGAAGCTTGCTAAATTTAGCTGACTATGGTTAGCTGTGATATTCGGTATTTTTTGTCAGTTTCTATTATTTTTTCATCAGAGGTTTAAATGAGACAGAAAATATATTGGCACTTAGGCAAAATATGTTAGATCGTGGCATCCTTGCTAGATGAATAAATAATTGGAAGAAAGTGAAAATTTATTATCTAATGATCTACATGTATAGAAACATACATATACAGTTTGGAAGTAAATTGTGTGCCCGGTCCGAGTAAAGGATGGAATAATGAGATAGATATACGATGCAACGTATTGGCTGTGGTAATAAAATTTAATCCACATTCCTCCGCTCTTCGAGACTTAGTTATAACGCAGTCACACAGCCCCATGCAAAAGTCATTGAGCGCTCCCCACTAGATTGACCGCATATTTATCTCATTATTCCAACTTTCACTAGGACCGGAGCGCACAATTGGCTTCCAAACTGTATATTTGCATTATCGTAAACTTATAAAGGTACTAAACACTTACAAGTCTAATCAGTTTTTAGTAAAGACCGCGATTAAATCGTACAGGTCCGTACAAATCGTATCGTACATAGGTATACAACATGATGAAAAATAGATGTTTTGCAGAAACACAATTTTAATCCTTTCACTGCGTTACTCGATGTCGCTATACGGGTGGTCAGAACAGTTGCGGTAACCGCTTACCGCAGTTAACCCTCAAAATGGTGCTTGTTATTTTTTGTTCTAAGAAAAATATTGAACGCCGACTTGAAAAACAATACAGGACGTGTGTTATTTTATGTAACCGACGCGCGACGCAACTTCCTATATGAAGGAATCTGCAGTGCAAACATATACAAGTGTGTAAATTTATCACGTATAACATGATTAGCACACGGGCTCCATCGCATTGCAGAAACTGTTAGAGACTGCTATCCCACAATAGACCAGTTAATAGCCAGCGTGAAGAAAACATTTTCAAAAGCGCCGTCTCGAAGAAAATTATTTGAAGACAAACTGTCGAATACGCCATTACCACTACTCATCACGGCATGTTGTGACGCGTTGGAGCATATTATTAGAGGCGACAAGCTGTTATTGATGATTGACAAATTAAATTCAACTGACGCACTCTCCACTTCACACGCTCAGCAGGCGTTTAATGACTGAACTGTTCGGGAAGATTTAATGTATATCCTCAGTCTTTTTTCAAGAATTTGTCAATAAGGTACCTCGACTACTTCACCTGGATATGCAATAGTTAACGCAGTAAACATTGTGTCAATCTGTGCCAGTTCATTTTTCAGTTATCAGGAGACTCTACTGAACGTAGGAAAAATAAATTTAAAAGAGTTTTACAATACAATCCCGGATTTCGTACACTCTGTGGTTCTCCTTATAGGTTAAGAGGTAGACTTTTCTCAACCCAATGCAAACGTGCGCTCCTTAAAAAACTTCATAATATGTAAATCAAATATGCTCCTGTTGCCTCTGCAGACGTTGAAAGGTCATTTTCCTCGGATAAATGGATTTTGATCGACAAGTTAACTCCTGAATATCTAGAACAGATGCTGTTAATTTACTGGAACTCTAGAAATTACTAGTGTGCAGTGTTGTATGTTCAGTGAAATATTGATAGCGCCTGTTATTTTGGATAATACAAAATCGCCAATTTAAAGGTAATATCATTTATCATATCTTCATACGTGTATATCGACGCAGTGTCCTGGATCAGCTCCTGGTTTTTACGTCCTGTACGATTTACTCGCGGACCTTCGTTTTTAGTCATGATTTGTGAAAACACCTTATAAATAAATAATAAGAGATAAACGAAAAAAGTACAAGACATGTAGAAAGAAGGGCAGTTAACTAAAATCTTCTGCTGTAAAATTAATGCAAGTAGTTAATATTTTCGTAAGTTATCACTATTTAAATAAGAATTCACAGAGATTAAACGAAATTGCGTACAAATTTCCATTTAAAAAAAATATATTTAATCTATCATGTGTTACACCATTGAAATAACGCCAGAAGCCATAAATTAAATTTTAAAGCAGCTACGTTGTGTCCCAAATGTGAGAAAACATGTCAGCTATCAAGGACCTTACAAGTGAGGCAAAATTTTAAAGTTTAAGTGGAGTAAGTACCGCAATTTAGACAAGTGCTATTATATAATAAAAACAATTTAATGTTCTTTTCACTTAACACTTTATATTTTTGGACTGGTTATTTAAAGTATTCTTAATCTGTGTCGTTCTATGAATACAACGAGCTAAAAAGATATCTTAACGGCATGTTATTTTCAGGCAATACAAAAACAAACTTTATTTTTGTAGAAACATTCTTCTAATACCACTTATACAACTTCTCTGTCTAGCGACACGTGAGAAGAAAATAAAATATATTAGAGTGCTGTAGTTTTATACAGGTTAAATCTTTCTTTACATAACATTGTGTATCATTGTTTTAAAAATAAACAATACACTGGTCCCAAAAGTAGGTGTAAATATATTTATTGTCTTAAGCTAAAATCATTCATGTATATACTTTTTTTGTATAATGTCAAAATGATAAACTTTTTTTTTTTTTTTTCAGAAAATGTATACAAACAATGAAGTATTAACTTTAAATAAGAATGTTTTTTATGTAGCAAGTAGTTAACATAAACCCATAAATAAGAGCCCATAAATAAAATTCGAATGGTGTAATGTCAAGTGACGTTTTTCTCCAAATCACCTCTTCTTGAAATGAGTCTATTTGAGAATTTATCCCCAAAATGAGATACATATATTGGCAATGTAGGAATTAAACCATCTTGTAGGTTTAAAAGGTTAAACTGTTGAAGTTGTGGATATAAGAAACATCTTCCAACATCTGCAGGTATTCTTTAGGGTTTACATTATTCCCATAGAAATATGGACCGATAACTTTTGACCCACGAATATCAACCCAAAAGGTCACTTTCGGGAAGGTGAAGGTTTGGTGAAATGTTCATTTAGTTTTTCTGCTCTAGAATCAAACAGCTTTCAAACAGGTCTGTACTGCTCATGAATGTTCATGAATACACCATGAACCATTCCATGAAGTGTCATGAACTTCCCATGAATGAATGGGATGTTACAGAGCCGTACTTACTGTATGGTAGGTTAGGTCAAGACATGCGTGTCTTGATCTAACCTATCATACAGTAAGAACTTATTCATGAACATTCATGAGCAGTACTGTTTAGAAAGCAACAGACTTGTTTGAAAGCTCTCTAAACTTGTACATGAACATTAGAAGCCTCTGGTTATTTTCGACGAACCTCGAAAAATCCATCCATGGTCACTCCTGATGGACACATGCCATCCGAGGCAAAATAAGAGACGCGACGTTGGTGGGTAGCGCTATATGTTAATAGTTCAAATTTTTTTTTAATTTTCCCGTTTAAAAGTGCCGATCATTTTTTGTCTTATGCCTCGGGTAAATTTTTTCATTTTTAAAAATTTACAGAAAACCATAATTTTGTTCTGGTTAATCGTAGAGATCTGAATCAAAAACCGGTATTATTGGCATAATATAGACTAAATTTTTTTGTCTTCATCGATTGGCTATCTACTTTCTTATGCCTGAAATTTCATCCCGAACTTGATTCTTGTGTTTGTAGAATAATTAAATTTCTGATAAGAATTTTCTTGAGAAGTTAAACTACCAGGCCTCAATTTTTTTCCAAATACATATGTTAGGGTAGTTTATGAAGAAAAAACCTGATTTCTGTCCCTTGTTTGTTACAGGGCCTCACGAATATGATAGTTTGTCATTTTTGCTAAATATAGGACGGAATATCTCTGGTGGGAGATCTGATGAAAATCTAAGTTTTGTACACAGTAAAATATTATATGGTAGTAAACTACAGTAAAAAATGTTAGTTTGATATTCCACTAGGAACAGAGTTATGCCAGGTACCAAACTTGGAAAAAACACATACAAAATGTGCGCATTAATTACAGCAAAATATACTTTATTTATTTTTTACAGATATATTATTTGTTATCAATGCTTTATGGGTATCTATATTATCGAACAGCATCATAAGCGTTTTCATAGTGTTGTAGCCAAAAAATAAAAGCTATTTGTGATTATGGAGAAGATAATCAAAGACGTTTTATTTAAGAGTGTGTTCGGAGGTTTCAACTGTTTGTAAGCGGCCATACAAATGATGATATTTAGTCAAATATTTTGCTTCATAGTAGTTACAAATAGTTGAACCTCCAACCACACTCTTAAAAAACCTTTGATCCTCTTGTGTGCTGTCAACGTGGCAACTCTGTATACCGTCTATTGTGTAGATAGTTTGATATTTGTCGCAATTAGATGCAAGTATTAAAAAGGAAAGTCGTCTTTTTCCATTATACCCCACTCGATTTATTTGCCAATAAGATAGGCCCAAACAGATGATAAATAACTCATATTCTTTCATCAGGAGCAGGCTTGAAGCATACATATTCCTTTCATTTTCATAATTTTAGTAACTATTTGAATTGATACTAATGAACAATAGGTGGTAGATTATAAATCATTTTCTAAATTCTTGCTATTCCTACAATGTATTTCGATGTTTTAACGGTTCTACTTCACGATAAAATAATGAACTTTAAATTATTTGTTTTTTTTCAATGCTTACCTCACTGAATTAACTAAGTATGGTACTGATGCCGACTTATATTCACCAATAATGTGTATTTTTAAATGCCTTGGCATTCAATACAAAGAACAACATGTGCCGCCAAAATTCGGTACGAGCATCTTGTCAAATTGTGAAATACTCGAAATTATAGGTACCCTGTAATGTACAGAGTTTCTAATCTATTTAAAAGACATATTTTTTCCCAAACTGTTGTGTTATTTACGCTTTAAATGCATATTATTCTGCAATGGTTATATTATTTATATTCAGTACCCACAGTAATAACATACGTAACGTTATTAGAAATTTCTAGTAATGTATAACCAGTTTAACAAGGTGCTAACTTTTATAATATTGCTTGTTACATCACTGAAAATCGAAATAATTAACAAATCATCGCCGTATATGTATATATTTTTAAGTATTAAGTATTGGGTTGAATATATAATCTACCAATGAAACAAAAAATTTTAATTAAATTTTGAATTTAAATAATTATTAATGAAATTGCGGTTAAAAGTATTGATTTTTTTCTCTCATATGCCCTTTGTGTAACGTGCACATATTCGTGATAATTTCTAGTTTATCATAATGAATTTTTAAGGCAGCCCTACCCCTATGTTAATAAAAAATGGAAATATGAATAGATATTACTTTTTTTGCGTGTATTTTTAAATTAAATATTCACGTTCACATCCACATGTTTTGCGTTTTATGAAATAATGGTGCATTATAGCACAGTTTTTTTACACATAAAAGGAAGGTATACATATTCTATAAATGACAACAATTTAAAGGGTACTTTAAGTGAATTATTGTGGCGCAGTAATCAAGGTGTGGGGTTTTTATTTAAATCAAAGAATTAATCCGACATTGACAAACAACATATATAGTTTTAAAATTATAGGATCAGTTTTGAGTGTTGGACCCAAATATGGAATACATGTGACACAATGATCATGTGATTATTATTTCACTGCAATCCTAAATTAATTGGTAACAAATTACCGGCTCAGTATTCAGATAAACTTTTTCTTAAATCAAAAGTTATTCAAGAGGTCATATTCAAACGCCTTTAGGGTAGTATTTTTTCGAGAAGTGTATACAAAACATTTTTTGTTTTAGTTTTAACCTATATTATGCCCTCTTCTGGAGGGCACCATTTTTCTGAGTACTCTGTGTGTATATCAAATTAAGTTAATTTCGCTATTTTTATTGTTTCATAATTTTAGTTAAATATTTCTAATAAAAGAATAATCATATTTTATCTTGGCAACGATAAATGTCTGAAATGTGACTTATTAGATTAAATACCAATCGCAGAGAAATATAAAATCTATAATTATTATTAGCGTTATTAAATTACACTGTGATCCAATATTTTAGGTTTGTAATATAAGTACCACCACTTTGTATTAAAATTATTTCGATCTTTAAAAATTCTCGATAAAATGAATTCAGTTCGAAAAATAAGAGAAAAAAGGATAAAGGGCAGTAATATTCACAAAAATTACGGGCAATTATAAACTCTGAGACATTACCATGGAATCACTACTTTGTTACCAGTTTCATCTTTTTACTATAATAGTACCTACTCGTATTTTCAAGTCGTCAGTTAAGTTTTATTAGGTCTGGAGACTAAAAAATTTTGTTCGATTATTGATTGAATGAAGTTCAAAAATCATAAACAGTTGGCCGAATAAAGACTTGACAATTGGAATTCATTAGAAGCCACACATCTCTATGGATAAATGTACCTTCAACGTCGGCTTCCTAAACAACGGACATTTCCAAATATTCCTACAGCAATCATTGAGTTTTTAATCCCCAAACTGGATGAACTGAGACTGGAGGACATGTGGTTCTGACAAGACAGGGCCACTGCACATACAGCGTGAGAAACGATAGCTCTTTTGTGTGACACTTTTCCAGTTTAATATTCGGTTTCGGTAATTTGTCATGGCCGGCCAAATCCTAAGATTTAACAGCTCCAGATTTCTTTATTTGGGGCTAGTTGAAGGTTTATGTGAATAAGCCACAGACGTTACAGCAACTAAAGGTCAATATTTAACATGAAATTGAAAATCTATCCTCACAAATTCTTCGCAGTACCATGACGAGGCAGAGCTACGCTCGCCCCATTATAAGAGTTGGTTTATATCAATGGCCAAATAAATCCGTAGATGCCATCTCTGCATACAATTAATATATGGACCAAAGAGAACCTGAATGAAACAGTAGGTAGTGAAACATTTTCATTATCAGTTTTCGAGAAACGAACGTATGATACGTATGGGTGTTGGAATTGTTGGTAATTTTCTCATTGTGCCTTGTCAAAATGTCAAAATGAACGTGACAATTAAGGTACGTGATTTCATTGTAAGGTATTATAATGTTTTATCAATTTTAAATAATACAGCTCATTTTAAAAACATAATTATAATTAACATTTTAATTTTTGTTATGATTTACAATGTTTTGTCACCATGATAACCATCTTTCTGGTATTTTAATATTCCACGGCTTACTTACTATTCAAATTACTATTAAAACTGTCACAATGCCAATACTAGTTTTTTTTATATTAGAGGTCGTAGAAAAAAATCATATGTATAACATAGGAAGAAAGTGACATTTCATCCCTCGGATGATTACTGCCCTACTTCATCCGCGGATATGAAATGTTACACTTTCCTCCCTTATTATACAAATAGCTATTTCTTCGCCTGCCAGGTGCTTAAAACCATTCAATTGGCCTGCCATGTCGCCAACACATTATAGAGAATGAAACGTGCCGTATAAATTTCAAATTTTCCAAAAATTTTTTCTATACATTTTTTTAATACAACTTTAGACACGCCTGCCAATTTTTTTATAATCGAAAGGACATAAAATTTCATATATATATATATATATATATATATATATATATATATATATATATATATATATATATATATATATATATATATATATATATATATATATATATATATATATATATATATATAAATTTTAGTTTTTATCAAGAACCTCTCCATAACAATAAGTAATAAGTATTAGCCAACTTAGCAATACCATGAATTAGTTTTTTGACCTTCGCACCTACTTAATGAAATGAAATTTTCTTCGATTACTTGAATGTTATTTTACTCTTTATATTTTACCCACTGTAGATAACGATAACATGGAGTATTGATGATAAACATATTACATTCACCGGTGAACTAACACAAATATTGGTTATTTTAGAGACAAATAATATTTATCGCCATATGCAAAGTCTGCCAGTCGTTATACAAACGAATACATCAAGGCAGATAAAAATGGAGATGGGACGATAATAATTATTAAATAACTTTTGTTGCACTGAAACGGTCCCTTAGGGTAGCGATTCTGAAGAGGCGTTCTTCACGTTCAGTGATTCTTCGAACAGCCTCGTTACCTCTGCGATGTTGATGCCTCGCTGTTCTTCATTTCACGTATTTCAACATCGCATCACTGTTAATGCTATCCGCAATATCCCAGCTTCTGCTTACCCTACGATTCTACCCCTTTCAAACCCTCTTATTTGGTGAAAATTAAAAAGTATTGGTTTTGACTATATAAACGTACCAGAAAATGCTTCAATAGTTCAGAAATAAAATGTCACGTATTAGTTTTTGTGAGACCTATTCTTAACTAAATTTCCACCTAAATTCTTTATGTACTACTGAGTGTTGCAATTGCAATATCTCGCAGTATATTTAACCGACAATGTTTTTCTTAGTTACATTAATATATCTTATAAAAACCATCAGTGAGTCAATTTAATTGAACAGTATCCATTATCTTTTCAAAAAATGTACAGATAAATGACTGACATACCAGGTATGTGATCGAATTAATAAAAATTTTGCCAGAGCTGATTTGCACTAAAACACGTGGTGATAATTTGTTTCTAGATATAAATAATGTTAACAACTGTTAGTGAGACAGTTTAAATGAACTGTATCCTACATATTTTTCAAAAATGCGGCTACATATTGTTAACCTTCCAGAACTGTGAGTTAATAAACATTTTGCTTATTATATCTTATAATGGGCATACGTTTTATCTCTCAATGGTAGTTTATTATATAAATTACACTGGACAGATAGAAATCTTTTTTGTTCTGTTATTTGCAATGTGTAATTTTATATATTTTTTTATTTATGTGTAAAAACGCATTTATTCTTGTATATTTCATAATCCAATTTCGAAACTAGACTAGAGATATGTAGACATTGATTAATATTAATTTATAATATATATTAATTATTATTGTTCTTATACGTCGTGTTGTTTTTTTAAGAGCCATTATTTGTTTATTATTTGTATTAAATGTAGACTAAAAAAGTCTTTGTGGTATTTTTACTAATCTGCCATTTGATTTATGATTTAAAAGTAAAATGACATTTTATGAGGGTTGGGCAGATAGTTAATTAAATAGGTTGTGTTTGTCATAGACACCCAAAGCGAGTAGAGGTGTTTCAAAACCTTATGAGCCATGAAATGCGCAAAAGGCGAAGCCTATTTCGCGGTATAAATATATTTTGAAAACATTGACTCAGATACCTGCCTCGTTACATTGCCATGTTTCTAAGAAGTTGTGTAACTGAGCTGATGGCCGGAGTTATGCCTCTGCACATATGGAGGTCGAAGCTCATAATGTTTTGAAACACCTTCTAAATCTAGATAAAGATAGCGATGGGTAGAACCATTACTTAAATTTGTCAGTTTACAGCAAGTTTTCCTTTCAAAATTATACCTCAATGTAAACAAAATATTCTGCAGGACTACAAAGACCAAGTACCAGATATTTTCGTATAATGATTTGACACAAAATTTCAATTATAAATATTCTCACAGGATAATAAAAGAACAACATATATCTCTATCAGGCTCATAAGTCATAAGTTAACTTCAAACTGGCTCAACTAGTCAAACTGCAGATAGCGCACACTGAACAACAAAGTCAACAGAGAGAAGAAGTATGTATGTCAATTGCATGGTGAGTGTGCACGATGTTTATTCTCATAGGCACCAGATGATGTGGGGCACTTTCATTGGTCGGGATCTTGCTCGAAAATGTGCTGAATATTCTAGGATCGTGCTCTGAGAAGAATGTTAGCGCACGAACTTTTTTTTGTTTGCGTGAACGTTCGCGAAAGATCTCGGGACCATAATGGCAATGTTCCCTTTTTCACGTCACTACTAAATATATTAAACAAGCCTTAATAAGAATTGGTGAACTGCCGACTTAAAGCTGTAAATAAAATTTTCATTTTTGTGAACGCAGGAAGAAATTGTTAAAACTATGTTAACAATGAGGGCTCTTGTCATAGAGACGCCTCAATTGCGAAGTAGCTAACTCCTCTTTACGGTTGAGAGAATATTGAAGTTTTGCGCAGAAACAATTATACAGTGTGTCCGTAAAGTATGGAATAAATTCATGATTTCTTAAACCAAAAATATTTAGAAAAAATTCTCGGACACGTTTACGTTTTGTGGATACTATGTGTGCTGCGTCCGCATCCATCGATGGTTTTCCCTTGCGCAGTATCTACAATTCTGACGATTCGCTTCACCGCATTTAATTGAAAGTGCATTCATCCGAGAAAAAAATACTTTTCATCAAAAAGAGGATCACCATTGCACATATTCATCATTGTTTCACAAAATTGTATCCTCCGATCTGGATCATCATCACTTAGTTCTTGCACAAACTAAATCTTAAAGGGATCGCATTTTTCTAATTTTAATACTGCATGAACTGAAGTTTTAGTAAGATAATCGAGACTAACCTGGCGAACGCTGATATGTGGATTTTCTTCAACAGCCAGTAAAATATTTAATTTTTTTTCTTGTCAACACCTAGGCGACCTCTTTTAGGTAAATCTTCCACCGTACCAGTCTCTCTAATTTTTTTTCAATTTTACTCACTGTCGATTGAGTTATGGGTCGTTCTGGATATTTAGTATTAAATAAATTACATACTTCTTGTTGAGTTCGCATCCTATCACCATACCCAATCATCGCAAGAATTTCAATTCTATGCTTTACAGAGACACTCATGTTTTAAATTAAAATAAATCGACAATTATTGAGAAACCATACATACTACTGGGGTAAAGTATTATTAAGTGATTCACTATCAAGGACGACTTAACAATTATAAACTTGATGCAGAATTTCAATTCAAATGGGGAAATATATAAGGTGTTCCATTTAAAAAATATATCGATGACGTCATAACGGAAACAGTGATGATGTCATAGCCAAAAAATTAAGGATAAGGTGCGCAATTGAAATAGAAAATCGACGTGTCCGAGAATTTATTCTAAATATTTTCGGTTTAAGAAATAATAAATTTATTCCATACTTTACGGACACACTGTATTTTGTTTGTACAAATTTGTATAAAGAATGATTTTAAAAAAATTTAGCCACTAATTCCTCTAAATGGCTTGACTATCAAACTTTTATTAATGAATTTGGTGTAAGGTCGTATATCCAATTCATTAGATTAACCTTCCTCATTAAATAAAAACAAGCAGTTTTCGTGTATAAAGACAAAAATTATCATGTTTGTTCTTTTTGTTTTGGCGTATATTCTGTTAAGAATAGTTTGAACCAAACTTATAAATTAAATATAAAACACGGGTTCTGGGGTTCAAGCTATGAAGCATATACCTGTCACATTGATTTATTTTATTAGCAACTACAAACTGGTTTAATTATAATTAGTTTATTAAGTTAACCTTATTACAAAGCCACAGGTTCCGCTGGCGATTTTATTGATTTGATAAACGTTACTCATTTTATTATGCTGTGGTAGTGCAGTACAAAAATACATCTTTGCAAGATTCAAAGCAGTGGCGTATTCGTATGAACCATTTTCATTTCTTTTAATTTTCTTATAGACAGATGAGGTCTAGTGCACCTCTCTTTGCACTTTGAAGGCCATCTTTTTCACACAAGTTTACCGGTTCGTACGAATTGACAAAAAATAGAAATAAATAGGTACCTACCACAAAAAAAAAGTGATTAATAGGAAATTTCTTATTTATTATCAGCTACCTCAAATGTCAACTTAAGTAGGTATACAAAGCCGCTATCACACTACATAGGCGATTTGGATGACATGGATGGCATCTATCCATCAGGAGGGACCATAGATGAGTTCTTCGGTGGTCTTCCTCAATAACCAGAGACTTCTGAAGAGTTCTTCGGATGTCATGTTCATGTTCAACAGGTCTGTACTGTGCATGAATGTTCATGAAGACACCATGAACCATTTTTTGAAGTGCCATGAAGTGTCATGAACTTCCCATGAATGGACCATGAGATGTCACAGAGCCGTTCTTACTATATAATATGTTAGGTCAAGACACGCGTGCCTTGACCTAACGCCAACCAACTACAAAAATAAAGAATTTGTTTGTATAACCGGAAATTCTAACTAATATCCAGCAAAGTTAAAAAATTACGATTCGGCACAGTTATAGATATTACCCACATGGACATTAACCCTCAGGCAATAGAAATAGTTAAAACTCTTCAAATTTGTAGTGATGGTAAGAAATAGGAGTTCAAAACTCTACTACTAATAAAGATAAGCAGTTGAAATTTGGCACTCTTGCAAATATTTGTTTAGACCACCTTCAGGCACATTTTTGAAACGATTTTAAATTAATGTTAGCTCGATCCGTCTCATTATATAATAATTATTATAATGTTATTTTATGTTCTTATTTTAGAATAAATTGTTAATAAACAATTTTATCACAGTAGTGTCAAATGTTAGAGATTATACATTTTTCCTGATAGTCGCTAATTAAAATTATGTTCATGTTTACACAAAACATTTTAAGCAAAATAGTTTCCTGATAAAATGGAATCGTACATGAATCTAATATTAAAAATAATTGTATTTTCAACAACGCCAATGTATAAATTTGACTGAATAAATAAGCGCAATTTGTTCAGTAAACAAAGTTAAATTTATGATTATATTACGCTTCCCTCAAAATATTTATCTGGAGAATGAAAATATTATTTTTTTGTATAATTTGTGTTTTATTAAATGTGTAAATTGAAATTGTTACACGTCCTTAATAATAATAATGAAACCTTAGTTATATTTATAAATTTGGCTGTCTAATACATAATAATCTTTTTAAATGTGGCATAAAGTCCTGTTGGCAAATTTCCACAAGTTTTAAACTCCTTAATTGAGAAGTTATATGTTCCAAGTATTTTGTCTATTTGAAAATGAAGCTTAATATACATAATAATTTACACATTAGCAGATGCTCGTGATAGCTTAATTAGAAATATTTTTGGAACTTATTCAGACAAGCTCATCAAAAACAATAACGATGCTAGATATAATTACACTATTTTGTATTCGATTGTAGGAAGAAGATAATAAATTTAATTTATTATATTTATTTTAATTGAAAAATCTTTTCGTAATCGACTTCATGTCACTTTGACATAATCTAATAAGAATAGCATGACAGTTTGTTTCAATTGTTTATGGTATCCATTATTTTGTTTTTATTCGATTGTATTGAAAAGTGATTGGTTCTAATATCTGGACGAAAAGATCACCTTTTTTATAATAGGTATTATTTTTTGTTGTGGTTGTTAGGCGACTACTCTTCCCGGCCGAAAAGTACTGTACTTGTATCAAAGTGACGTGTAGTCGATTACTATCAGATTTTTCAATTAAAATAAATAGGAAGAAATACAAATTTTTTTAGTTTCTTACAATCGAATAAAAAATTGTGTGTGACATATGGACGAAAATGTTTTTCGTACTCATAATGTTGCCGTAATTGTACGAAAAAGTACGTTTTTCGTCCTTGTGTTATAAATAACTATTATAATTGTTTACCGTCTGAAAAGTACTTTTCGACCAGGAATAGTAGTCGCCTAGAAACCACAACAAGAAGTAATATCTATTATAAAAAGGTGATCTTTGCATCCAGATATTCGAACCAAAAAACGCCACTTTTCTATACAATCGAATAAAAACGTATTTTCAACTTTTATTCACCAGAGATATGGATTGTTTCTTAGCTCCTTTAGCCAAGCATCTAATCATAGAAACGTAATGAAACTTGGTGATGAGGTGTAACATCACAACACCTTTATCGATATAGACTACGAGAAACAAAACTAAAAAAAAAATAAAAAAAAAATTTAAGACTTGCTTTTCTTAGTCGTACTAAAAAGTAAAAAATAATTTCTTTGCCAAAAAAAAGCAAGGCGTGCACACTTTGTATGATTGTACGCAGATTGTACAAAGTGCGCACGCTTTGCTTTTTTTGGTTTTTTTTTTTGGCAAAGAAATTATTTTTTACTTTTTAGTACGACTAAGAAAAGCAAGTTTTTAAAAAAAAAATATTTTTTTATTTTATACTTTTTAGTCATACATTAAATTATTATCATACTTTTGCAGATTTTTCAATTTTCATCCCCGCGCCCTCTACGTGGGGATTATTTGCAAGAAGTGTGTTAAATGATGCATGCAAGATTTGAAGACAAACATTCTGGAAAAAACTACATTGTCAGTTAAAGTAAATTAAAATAAAACGTAAATAATTGTTATCCTTTAGATTTTTTTCAGACATGAATTGAACATTATTCGACTATAAGCTACTTGGGTTGTAAAAACTTTCCTCAAATTTTCTGATAGAGCATTCAGTTGATATTTCAGACTTTAAACAAAACGTCAATCGTATTAATGAAAATGAACTATCCAATTACTCTCATGAAACATTAAAATATAATTTTAATTTGTATCGCTGTTTTTTTATTATGAATGCATTAATATTCCTCTAATTAATAGGAGCGATATGTTAATAAAATTTACGTATGAACAAATAATATTTATTGTGAAATTAAATTGAGAAATCGTTGCTTATCGACTGTTGACAAATACGCAAAATATAAATAGATAAGTTTTACAATAATATATTCACATTATTAGGTTAACGATGGCATAAACATTTTAATAACTTGTGACATTGAGATTTCATAATTAAAAAGTGTGTTAGAATTAATAATTCCACCATAATATTTAAGTGATTTTAAAAACGATATTCTCCTATATGTATACTGGTAATAAAATAATATAACATGCAAATAACAATAAAGTACAATACGTTTTACAATGGGCATTTTCCAAATTTGTTGAGCTTTATAAAAGGGTAAAAAAAATAGCAAAGTTTTGAATTTTAGTTTTTTTAACATCATGCGACTACTTTCGCGCTGAAACACAAGCAGCCAGTGAAAATAAAGATGCTACTGTCGTGTTGCCAGTTTTATTTACTAGCGTGCTTATCCTTAATTAGTTACACCGTATTTATTCCAACAAACTTGAATAACGTTTTCCATTATAAGAACATATATATGCATTTTCGAATAACATCTTCCAGAAACCAATAACAACACATATTTAAGAACTTTCAGTTACCATGTACCATGCACAGAGCATGTGAAAAAGAAAAAAAAAAATATATATATATATATATATATATATATATATATATATATATATATATATATATATATATATATATATATATATATATATATATATATATATATTACAATTATAACACATTATGGAAACTTGTATTATTAATATAATTACAATGACGCGCGTTCCGCCAACCAAATTGGCATCATCTGGAGATGGCGAAACGCGCGTCGTGTGCAGTATATAGTGTTTTGGTGTTTGGCGGAAAACAATAGGAGTAGAGTCAAAAATTAATATTGCTGCTAACTTCATCAATCATCATTCTTCCAACTTGCTTGTTGAAATATTTCAATCGACACGTGTTATAACCTAACTTTCATATATTCAAGTTCAAGTGTTATCGATTTAAAAATACGTTTTTGTGCTAATTTTGAACTATGGGTTTATCATACGTAGATGTCAAAATATATAGAAAAACCCTGTACATACAAAAATGCTGTTCGATTTATTTGAAATGATTATAAATAGGTGGATTATTTATCATTTTTGACTCCAAGAATACAAAACTCGCACGTATTGGATTTAACAACACATTGCAACTGATTGGAAACCACAATTTGGTTAAATATGTTCTACATCAGTATAACTGCAACTAGTCAGACAAGTTAAAAGTTCAGAAATAAACAATAACACGGAATTTTCCTCGTTCTACAAGAATTAGTTATGTCTAGGTCTATTGTAAACAGGAACGGTAAACAGTTTGATAAATTACCATGTTTATTGAATTACAATATTTATCGAGGAGTTAAATTTAGAACAAATCATAAAAATTACAGACATAATATTATTAGGTCTAAATGAGAATCGTTGATAACCCTTTGTCTATTTGCGTGTACTCGATATCAATAAATAATAAAAAATAAATATAATTTGATAAATTTGTGTTAAAGGTTAAGTTGGGAATAAAATATATAATATATAATGTATAAGCCCTAAAGTGATAACGGAGCAATCTTGTGTTTGATTTGTACGATTTGTTTGTTTTATATAAGCCAAGTATAACCGTTGTGGTAACAATCTGAAAAAAAAGTATCACATGAGTAAGTGAAATAAAAAGGGGGTAGAAAAATATTAAATTGAAAATAAAACATCATAGGATTTAATAATAAACATCAGGCATTAGGATATAATATTTGGGGTAAATATGATACCTAATTGTGTATGTATGTGCATGTATATAACTGTAATAACTAATTTATTTATTTTATTTATTTATACATAATGATTAATGTACACACAATCAACTGCTGAAAACCTTAAACATATATTTTATGTAACTTGGGCAATAAATTATTATTATTATTATTATTATTATTCCGGTTTCCCGATACCGGTCAGTCCTCCCGTGGCCTCTGACGCCTCACGGGGAGTCGCGCCGGTGGATCAACTACAGCCACTCCCCACATCCCGCAGGGTTAGTGACTGTAGATACCAGAATCGTGTGCTCTAAGCAGACGGAGAGAACCCAGAATGACCGCCTTCTGCATTTGGCCTGCCAGCCACTCGGCTGATTTTTGGCAGGCCGGTATGATCTTCAGTTCCGAGAGCAGCGTAGGCTTTATCCCTCCGAGTACACCGATTATTAGGAGGACCATTTTGACCGAGTAGCCTGGGTACAGCACTTGGAGCTCGTACCGGAGATCGCGATATTTGGTCCGTTTCTCCTTCTCCTTCAAGGTGATGTTTTTCTCCGCAGGTGCCGAGAACTCGATGACATATATCACTTTGAGTTGATGGTCGAGGAGGACTATATCAGGCTTGTTGGCTTGGATTAGCCTGACAGTCGGGAACGAGTAGTTCCAGTATATCGGCATTTCTCGTTCTCGACAACGGACTCAATATCTTCGGGGACGTAAGACAGCACTGGTGTCTGGTCTAGCCCATACGAGTGCCTCAGATGGTAATATAGCACTCGTAAAACCGTGTTATGTCAGTGGATGTAGACCGAAATCACGTATATGGGGCATGCAGATAGTAAGTGCATGAGCGATTCCGGCGCCTGATGGCAGGTCCTGCAGTTGATATCAGGAACCTCTACACGCCACATGCGGCTCCTATAGACCAAGGTGTTGATAACACCATCTTGGCAGGCCATAATAAATCCCTCGGTCTCCGACTTAAGCCCTGCTGACCTTAGAAAGGCGAAGGTCAGCCTGGTCAATAAACCCAGTGTTTCTATGTTCTTATAGAAGACACCATGAAGTTCGGTGACTGACTCAACATCAGCACCTCGCCGGCCTCCTCGCCTGATGTCAAATGCGAGACCGAGTTCATCTGCGGCTCTTTTTGCTGCCTTGAACAATCCTGCTCCCACTCCTACAGTTTCGTGATGTTTTACGAACCGCAAGAGGGGATCTGCGCTCCTGAGTATGTTACATGCCATACTCAGTACTACTCTGCCATGCGTACACTCCAGGCTCAAGAGTCCTCGGCCCCCCGTTGACGTGGGAGGTACACATGAGGAACAGACGATCTAGGATGAATACTTTTATGAATATTCATCATCTTGCGGGTATCTCTATCTAATTGGCGCAGCTCCTCTACTGTCCACTTTACTACTCCGAAGGAGTAGAGCAGAACCGGAACGGCAAGCATATTGGTTGCAGACACCTTGTTCTTCCCCGAAAGTTCGGAAGACCAAATCTTTCGGAGGCGGTGTCTGTACTTGCCGCGGAGAGAATCTTTTTATTTGTGATACATCTTGGATGTGCCGTTGTTGCACACCCAGATATGTATAGGTCTCTCCGGCATCCAGATGTCTTAGGATGCTTCCGTCTGCGAGCTGCGCATCTTCAGGAAATTCCCCGCATCGTCCTCTCTCGAGGTGGACGACTGCACATTTGTCCAACCCGAACTCCATACCAATTGCCCGCGTATATTCTTCGACCACCCTAAGAGCGTTTTGTAGTTCGCGCTCTCCGGACGCATAAAGTTTAAGGTCATCCATATAAAATAGATGGGTGTTATTATTATTATAATTTGTAAATGTTTTAAGTAATCATATCTTTGGACAAATTAACCAGTGACAATTACTAGAATAAATAAGGGAATGGACCTGTTAATTTTCATTGTAAGTTTCACATTAGTTTATTTATTAAGAAATGACATTTACACATGAAACGAAAACATAATTAATTATTCTAGTGTTTATGTTTACTCAAAAATTGGTTTATACCATATATTTCAACCTAAATAAGAATAAATTATAGTAGACAGTCATTCACGATAAACATATGGATATGCAAAAAGACAATGACATTTATAAGTAGAAATAAATAATTTTATGTAATCTAAATGTAAGATCAGTTCATATCTAAAGTCTTAAAGCATAGCAAACAAAAACCCTCGTCGTAAATAAGCTAGTGTTAATGATTATCATCTGAAAATCCCTCAGGCAAACATCTGGACATGTGGTTTCTCCTTTGTGATTCTAAACCCAAACACATTTTTGTGTTTTAGTTGATGGTCTCTTCCATTTGAAACTAATAAAAAGTGAAACATTGGGAAGAGATGTTTATGTTTATTATAACCATTCAGTCGGAAAAATAATCGTCCAAAAAGATAAAGATTTGACAATCATGTACGTTTCAGTTTTATTTAAGTATGATTTTTAAATATATCAGTCTATCCGTCATCGTGCTGCAATTCTTACCACCCCTTAAGATTTTCATTAAATTTTAAGCACATTTATTATACATATACCGATGAAGATGAAATTGTTTATAACCATTAAATAGCTTAATGTCAGTGTTAACTACTAACATCCAACAAAAGATCAAGATGAAAACGATTTGCTTTGTCTTAAATTATTTTATATGCGGAGATATCGAGGACAAATCGAGGCAAATCTTGTATCGCAATCTGTAGAAAATCTTGTATACATAATATTGTTTTATGGTGTATTTCAAATTAAATTCATCCTTTGTTCCATCGATATTTTTTTTTAATCATTAATTTAACGTCGGCATATTTCCGCTACCAAGACATATCATTGAGCCAGGTGATAATTAATAATAACGTAACGAACTTTTATACATCTTTTATTTTATTGCCCTGTATCGTTATTACGGCTTCGTTGAACCGTCATTTTATTTGTGCAAAAAATATTAAAGATAAAATGTGGGAAATATTTTGTGAGGATCAAAGTTCTCTAGGTAATTAGATTAAGACCTCAAAACTCGATGTAATATGTAAAATCGAACTTATGTTTGCATGTGAAATATGAGATATATAATTTTATATAATAGAACCCTTAAAAAAGGTGTTTTATAAAAATACCGGAAATTTAAAGCTATCGTAGTTAATATTTTTGTATATAGAGAACAACAAAACAGTCAATGAAAAAAGAATAGCGCCTTTGAAACGTATGTTTATATTTTTATATTTTTCTGTATTTAGTAAATAATATGTCGCTAATAACAAAGACAAATAAATATGAAATACCCAAGTATACCGCATTGCCGAACTCGGAGTTTAAAGCTCTATCCAAAGTATAAAACCATATTATGTTTTCTGATGAACCTACATTTCATCTTAGCAGAATGATTAATAAAGAAATTATCGTTATTGGACTCCCCAGAATACTCACTGGATGATGGAGTCTCATCCCAGAAAAGTTGGGGCTGCCATTGTTGGGATTGGAATTTGAACACCTTATTTTATTGAAGAAACACTAACAGGTGACAAATATTTGGAAATACTTAAGCTTGGGTCACACTGATCCAGCCGGAATCGGCTTCGGAACAGTAGCAGAATTTCCGGATGCCGATGGTTGAACGTGCATTCTTTTATGCAAAGAGCATAAAAATATTTTAGTTTAAATAATTTAGTGTTCTATTCAGTCAATTTCGATTATATGTCGACCACTTTACATTCCATCCGAAATGTTGCGATGAAATGCTCTTAGAAAATTCCGAAACAGCCATCCGGTGCCGACCGGTCAAGTGTAGGTTTATGCATTTAAATCCATTTATTTTATTCTTTGGACAATTTTCTTTTCCGTCCGAATCGATTCCGACCGGATCAGTGAGGTCAATCTTTAGGGACCATCACGTTTCTACTCTAGCCGTGTTGTACCCAAATCACGACGACCCCGATATTCCAATAATACTTTGTGGTTCCAACAAGATGGTGCACCGCATTGCTGTACGGAATTACTTATAGAACATTTTCTTGGTTGCTGGAATGGGAGACGAAGGTCACGGTCACCTGACCTCACACTCTAAGATTTTCTTTGTGGGGTTATCTTAAGAGTAAGGTCTACTTTAACAGTCCAAATTCCATTGAAGCCTTAAAAGAAAGAATCCAAAATGTAGTCCTGGCGATTGCTCCAGAGATGTTTCAGAATGTTAGGCAGGATTTCACCCATGGACTTGCATTCTGTCAAGATGTAAATGGGGCCCAATTTGAACAATTAATATGATAGTTTAGTATTTTTTGAACTGATATTATTTATTTGGCGTTCTGTAAACTTATTATTCATTTGTTTCAAATAAATTGTTCGGTGATTTTTTTATTTGAAGCGTTCCACAGCCAAAGTTTGCACTATATAATATCAAGTAAATTGTGCAATGGAGAAATAATTCATTATATGAGTGGGTCGCAATGATGACTAGTAATCGTGCTTTAATTTAATAAATTGTTAAATTTAGAATGATTTTGCATGCAGTAATTACATGTTTACTTTTATGTGCGACATATAACATTGTAAAAGCAAATGAAATGTTTGAAAGCAAGCAAGAAAGTAGGTATAACAAACATTTAATAGATTAGTTGTTAGAGACATTATATGCGACACGAAACGATATGACTATCCACACCTGCACAAATAATGCGAAAATATATGCAAAACTATTTCTTTCATTTTTTTAATTACTAATCAAAATAAAAATGTTCATCGATAATATAAACTAAAAGTTTAATATCTTTTAAAATCTGAGAAAATCAGTTTCAAAGTGGTAAACTGATATACAACAACAAAGGCTTTTCGAAGAAAACTATTGACATGGATTTTAAATATCCTCCCCTCTTACTTTATATCACTAGTTTCCTTAACTTCTTCATGTTAGAAGATACTATATGTACTTAAATTAACACTATTTGTCAGTTGTGTCCTATATAATGTTTCGTTCCTTCTAAATCAAAACTCGACGTCGCAAGTAACCGTAAGAGTAGTTGTAAACTGTTTAGAACTTTTACCAAGAAAACTCCTCATCCGATTGGATAAATGTCAACTGATTCATGCAAGATCTTTTAATATAAATAATATCGGCGCTATATTACTTTCAAACTAGTTGTGATCGAGCACATACCATTCCGGTTTGTTTATAAGTTATAAATAGAGTTGGCAAAATGCGCCGAAGGACACAGACGTATAATAAGTGTAATAAAAGAAATTAACTAGTAATAAACGCAATAAACTGTTACAATTTATAACAATGTATGCACAACTTACCCTCTTAACTAGCTTGGTTATCACAAACTGGAAAAGATCCATAAAAAGTAAAAACTTTGCAGCATCATGTATGCTATGAAATGCGCGAAGACGTTTAGGAGATTTAAGAAACACTTTTTTTGTATTTGCTATTAATGCATCTACCTCTGGAAAACCTTGTCGAAGAGTTTTTGCCACAAGGTGTAAAGCATGCACTTTACACGTAACATGTACCAACCTACAACCGTGTTTTTGAAGAGAACCAAACGTATTGTCGCGGCACCATCGGTCACAAACATCACACTTGACTTTTTGACAGGTCAAATTTTTCTAACGTCTCCAGCACCACCCGCGTAATTGGATGGTCAGTAAACTCAGTTAATCTTTTGCTAGCTAGTAACAGTGGAGACATCGATTTAAGAGGGTCCAGTACACGTACTATAACATTTAAAATAGAATTTATTTTTCAATCTGTCGTCTCGTCAACACATAACCACAGCCGTGTATTTTTTTGTACACATTTGATCTTATTTACAATGTCTTCGCTTACAGTTAATACATAGTTACGCAATGTTGTGCGACTTGGTAACGTCACCTTGGGATTGTATTTATTCCAGAACTCCTGAAATGGTTGTTTATCGAATATGTGCAACGGAACATCACAGGTAATCAGCATTAAGAGTAAATCGAACATAAACTGTGCTGTCGAAGGCACACTCTTTTTTTTTGTTTTATGTTGCGCAGAAACAAACGTGACGTTTACAATTACGTTTATCCTAGCATATCAGGTCTGTCTCGCACATCCTACAAATTATTATAGCACCATTATAGAATAAATCCGGGAATTACCGCCTTACAATTCGTAGACACGCCTTTCCTACTCCAAACCCGACCGCGGACGTAAAGTCAAAAAAAATCATTATTTTTAGCAGGTTTTCTTGGAATTTTCCCTGTATACATACAATCACCCATATGTTCTCTGTAAAATGACTTTTTTAATTACTAAATTTTTTTTATGTTTTATGAATTATAATGCATTGTTTGTTTCTGTGCAGGGAAATGTCTCTATGTACAATGATAAAAGAAGAAAAATGACATGAGCTGCCACAACACCGGCAACCAGGAGGGCCCAGCCGTACCGGGACGGTATTGTGTCCTGGCTGGATATCATTTTTTGTCAACTTTGTCTCTCATGTTATATTGTTTGTTTGTTTTTATATGTTTATATATGAAATAAATAAAATAAAAAAGTAGCCCTAATTACAAATGTATAAGAAATAGGAAATAGAGCTGATTGAATTGGAATTGGAATTGGGAATATCAAGAATAAAATACAGCAAATAAAGTTACCACCAATACAACGGAGAGGAATAAATTACGTTGTACACACCACGTGGCATAACAATAGACTAAAATTAAATGTTAGTCTTTGCTAAAATAGTAAACAAGCCTCGCTTACGTATTTGGGTATTTCTCTACCTGGCACCGCCCATGACTTGCGGACCGGAATGCCGACTCTAGTTATAAATAACAAATGTGCAACCATCAACGGCGATTAGAAGAGCACTCGACACATGGGTAGTACTTTAGAAGGAAAATCCGATTATGTGCCATTTACAATCAATTTGCAACAGATAGGCGGGGTATTTATGTAGTGACTCCGGGGTCGGCCCAAGTATTCAAGGAGTGGGTCCACCTTACCAAGTCACAGACCGAATAATGTAGCCGGTTACCGTACATAGGCGTCCCGATTAATCGATTCCCTGCTTTTACATTTTGGTTTCATGATTTCGACGGAAAGTATCACCATTTATTTGTTTAACTTTGAGACGTGAATGTCGGTGTTTTTTGCATCTCTCTAAAATAATACCAAAGCAGATTTAATAAATTAATTTTGATTATTTGCTTTAATTTTTTATATCGTCAAT
Organism: Rhamnusium bicolor; assembly: GCA_029963845.1. Lineage (NCBI taxonomy): Eukaryota > Metazoa > Arthropoda > Insecta > Coleoptera > Cerambycidae > Rhamnusium > Rhamnusium bicolor. The sequence goes on from JANEYF010001344.1 coordinate 6,867,877, forward strand.
TGGTTTTACATAAATGACTCCAAAAGAGTAAAGTAAGTTTGAATTAAAACAGCCGAGAAACCACCATAATGAGAGTTATTACTGTATTTTTACATGTATTAAGTTTTAGGAATTCACTGTCCAATCTGTGTTCCCCAAGACTCATTTCTCAGGAGGTAAGGTCGAAATACGATATAAGTTCTTCGTTCAATCCGATAATTTTCATAGTTCCACTGGAGATTGTAAGAAGTGAAGTAAAAAATACAATAAACCTAATAAAAAATGATTTTCTACGAACATGCATAAAGTAGGCCTTTATTTACCAATTTTCAGTTTAAAAAAATTTGCTTTTCATTGCACTAGTGCAATAAAAATTTTGCTGCATTCTAATGTCATCTTGACATTGACAAATGGAATGTTCTCTTTAACTTTTAAATCCACAGCGTAAGTTTTTCGCTTTTTACATGATCGTAGAAAAAACAACGTACAGTCATCACGCGGAAATGTATTTTTTTTGAAATAACTTAGTTATTTTTGAAGCTGTCAAAAAGATGTAGAGACCTTCCTACCTAATTTTTTTCGCAGAATCCAAACTTTACATCAAAAAAACAAAGCGCATCGTGTTTAAAAAATACTATTGCACTTGACGTATTGTCCAACTCGGTCTAATGGTCTCATTGGACAATTGTCACGTCGCGTGCAATAAACACCCAAGTAACAACTCTAAGATACTTTTGATTTATTTAGGTTTTAAAAGTGCTTTAACATGTTCAATAAAATGATAGTGGTTTTAAAATTACCTTAAGATAAACTAAAAGTTCTTAAAGACCACTGATTCTTATGCAAAGGATTTAATGCACTCTTAAATTAAAATAAAAAAACTGTTTGCTCCTAATGCCCTATTGATCTTATACTAGTTTTATAATACTCTTGACATTGGCTATTTTGAAACTAATTTGCCTTTTTAAAGAATTAAATAGCAAAGTTGGTTTTAAAACAATCTATTTTGGAACAAATGGTTTTAATGTAGTTTTATGGAGTATCCTTGATGTAGTCATTAAAACCCATTAAGAAAACTATTTTATCTTAAGCCTATATGCTGAATGAAATTCCACATTAAATCCTAAAACATAGTTTTTACTTTTTAAAGAGTAAATTAAGAATATTTTAAAGTTCAAAGGTTTTAATTTAGTCAATTTGATTAAAAGAAATGCCTGTTGGATTTTTGAAGACTTTATTAAAACTAATTCTACCCCCTCCATAATCGGAGAAAACACGCCATCTGCTCAATAAACTGATTGCTGATTTAGTGAACCAGTGCAGTCCGTGTACCTACTTTATGCATGAATGAAAACTAGAAGACATATTTAAAATGGAAAATATTAGTGACAAGTATTTTAAATTAAAACGAAGTCACTAAATCCAGCAATCACAAAACCGGCACAATTTTAAGGTTAGGATTTCATACGCGCGCCAGATCCCTTTAAATCAATAAGGCCACGAGTTTGAACATATTAAAGCAACTCAGTTTTAAAAGGAAGAGTAAATAAATGTCTGGGAGAGTAATTGTACTTAAAGTGGTAAATAAAACGCTATTTTAAGTCTTGTAAGATTTAAAATGTTCTATTAACTTGCAATCAGTTTTTATCTAGACCACGCCATTTTTTATATAAGATACAGACCCGCCATGATGAATATTTTCAATAGCCAAAGAAAAAATATATATATGCGCTTTACATCCTCTTAAATAACTGAAGGACGGTGTGTCCAAACATGCAATTTAATAAAAAAAATGCATTTGGATGTTTAGATGCAAAATAAAAATTGACGATATTTTTAAAAAAATTTTTAGGTAATAAAAAAAAACATTATATTGGTGGCGCTCTAGTTATGTAGAAGTATTTTATTATATTTTGTCAGAAAAGTGCCATCCGTTGGTAATTTTTACCAGAATAGTTTGCATTTGAATATTATTTTTGATCAGCTTTATATGCGTTACGTTTAAAATATTACCACTCTGCCCCATTAGAGACTTGCCGTTGTTTTAACTATTTCACGCATAAAGTTGTCTGACTTTAAAACAAAATAAAACCCTTTTAGGATTAATTATATTGATTCTCAAGGCAATTTAGTCTGCTGCAATTTTATTTTAAATGCAAAACGTTTTAATACATAAATTTAAGGTTGCCTTGAAGAACTCTTTAAGAATATGAAATTAAAACTAAATGGTTTTTAATATAGTTTTAAAATTTAGTCTTCAAGACCCTTTTAGGATGGGCCCTTTTTGGCTAGAAGCTGCTTTATGGTGATCCTAAGCTTGTCTTGAAGATCATTTGGTTTTATTCGAAGTTTTATTGTATAATTTTAAAGCGACCTTGGAGATCTTAATAAGAGCATTAGTGTTACCTGGGCACTCACTTTTGACACTTGTTGCATAAATAACTTTTTTTTCTTAACATTTTCCTAGATAGTATTCGAAATACATTTCTGCATCAATTTTTAAATCGGAAAAAAAAGGGGGCATAGCAGATACACCTATTCAAAAAGGAAAGATGCGTCACCACAATACGGTTGACCAAAATTACAATATTAATCGATACGAAAACATACTGAAGTGTTATGAGTTTCCTATTTACTCATATCGCATGTAGAGAGCTAAGATGATGTAGATCCTGGAGCGTGGCGTACATAAATACAGCTGTAGTGTATATATTCTTATTTTAGTTCCTACTTATTTTTTGAATAATTCTATTTACCTCAATTTTGCATCCATTTTAAACATATTCCAGTATATACTTCAGAATGTTAAGAAATACGTACATGTTAAATTATAATTACTCATAATTATCATCTGAACATGAAACATGCTTCATTTGTTTTGTTACCAATTTAAAGTGGTTCTGTGATCTTGTTTATTGATTGATAAATCATGACCCAAATTATCTTGCTCTAATCGATTGCATTCATTTCGTTTGGTGCGCCAATGATCCAATGCAACCGGTCGGACTTGGTGTAAAATAGGCTGGAGGTAGGTGGTGCAAGCGTTCAACCGGCCAAATGTGAGGAAATTCTAACGAGAAAACATCAAAAATGATCATAAAATTTTAAATGCAAAACTGCATCAGATTGTATACCGGACGACATCAGCGATTCAATTAAACTCAATCAATATATATTAATACATCCTCAAGTTACCTGGTAAATTGCATCCGAAATCCGTATATAAATTTAATATTTTGCTGATTTATAAGGATAATTATTATTAGTTCCAGGTTAAGAATAAAATAAAACCTAAAATATTTTAAACATGTTTTAACGAGGAAAAAACAAACTATAAAATAAAAGAGTTGCGTGTTAGGGCTGATTTATCGAATTGTAACAAAAGGGTTCTGTCTACTGACTATCAAAGTGATCTTACACATCCATGACAATCACCTTTGGCTTTATATCAAAAATGTGATCTCATTTTCTTGGAATCACTAAAAAAATGTAAATCGAATCGATCAATGAATCAAGGCATTTTGAGGCGTCAAAAATTCGAATTATTAAACATTGTGTAAAATATGATGTGTCGAACAAATGCCTCCCTCCCCCGTTTGAAATCAGATCGTACATATTTAACTGTTTTTTTTTTGTCACAGAAAAAAATTAAATCTAATGATGTATGGGATATTATTTTTTGTATATCGCACCTTCCCATTTGAGAAATGGAAAGTGCCGAACTAAAATATGAACACTTTCTATAAAATACATTTCAAAGTTTAATTTTACATGATGTACGGGGTGATCATTTTAAGTGTCTCACTCGATTTCATTGTTTTATTTTTCACCTAGGAAAAAAATTCAAAAACTGTACTTACGTATTTTTTTCTGAGGAATCCAAACCCTGCATATTAATGCTGAAAAGAACATCTGATATTTTAATGACTATAAATGCGTATCACATTCATATTTTTCAATTCCGGTTTAACATGAAATTACTGGAACTTTTTTATTTTAAGTGATACACCCTGTATATTCAGGTTAATTTAAAGACAATTTCTTTCTGAGTTCAGTAACATATGATATATTATCATTATCTTTCGTATTTAATAAGATATTGAGGTTTAAATTTAAAATAACAGCAAAGTGTTTTTTTAAAACAAAATCATCTGTGAGAACGAATAAGAACATTTAAATAATTTATTTATTTTAGAAACTAAAGTAATTCCATAGATTTTAATTTGACGTCCCTCGGATATTTAATTTTTTTTTCACAAAATTTTGTTGATATAAACTCACATTGGAAAACTGAAAAGTATGGATGAAGCTATTCATTAAAATAACGTTTTAAACATCCAAATCAGTATTTCAATTTAATTTTGAAACATTTTGAAACTAAATATATTGGGAGGTTAGGCCTAGTCTTTCGCACAAAAAAATATAATCAAGCAAATCATTTATTTTTTCTCAAATGTGGAACTGGTGATTGGTACATTGATAAATGATAAGTTTGGGCTAGTATTATTTAGCAATGGGTTGCTATCGCACAGAAAGCAACCACATGCTGTCTGATATCTTTTAAAATATGTGTCTGTATCCGGTACAGATACCACACATGGATGTTTGCCGTGAATAAAAACAGAACAGCTCTATTACATTACACAAATTATCTAACTAACGCCGTAACTTTTATTTTATACATGTAAATGTAATTTAAATTTGATTGCATTGCTTGTTTATATGTACTATTAAGTTGTTAACTACAACTTGCGTAAAATAATATTATTGATAAAATGTTACGATATATTGCAATTTGATGAAGTGACTATGCTCAGGTATTATAGGCTCTAAGTGTATATAAACAAATAATAATCAAAATAGAACAAAAAATATTGAAACGAAAATGTGATTACACAAGATCTTGGCGTTTTAGGCAATTTTTTGGCTGAAGAATGACGACAAATTCCGTGAAAAGTTTTCATAAAAAAAGCACATTATTTTATAACAAGAAAATAAACCTGCATTTGTAATAATAATAATAACAATAACAATAATAATAACGCTGCTCTCGGAACTGAAGATCATACCGGCCTGCCAAAAACCAGCCGAGTGGCTGGCAGGTCAAATGCAGAAGGCGGTCATTCTGGGTTCTCTCCGTCTGCTTAGGGCACACGATTCTGGTATCTACAGTCACTAACCCTGCGGGATGCGGGGAGTGGTTGTAGTTGATGCGCCGGCGCGACTCCCGTGAGGCGTCGGAGGCCACGAGAGGACTGACTGGCATCGGGAAACCGAAAAAAAAAAAAAAATGATGTAGAGGTTCCTGATATCAACTGCAGGACCTGCCATCAGGCGCCGGAATCGCTCATGCACTTATTATTTGCATGCCGCATATATGCGATTTCGGCCTACATCCACCAACATAACGCGGCGTTACGAGTGCTATACTACCATCTAAGGCACTCGTACGGGGTAGACCGGATTTACTGTAACTACTCGTTCCCGACGGTCAGGCTAATCCAAGCCAACAAGCCTGATATAGTCCTCCTCGACTATCAACTCAAGGTGAAGTATGTCATCGAGTTCTCGGCACCTGCGGAGAAAAACATCACCTTGAAGGAGGAGGAGAAACGAACCAAATGCCGCGATCTCCGGTACGAGCTCCAAGTGCTGTACCCAGGCTATTCGGTAAAAATGGTCGTCCTTATAATCGGTGTACTCGGAGGGATAAAGCCTACGCTGCTCTCGGAACTGAAGATCGTACCGGCCGCGGCCTGTCAAAAATCAGCCGAGTGGCTGGCAGGTCAAATGCAGAAGGCGGTCATTCTGGGTTCTCTCCGTCTGCTTAGGGCACACGATTCTGATATCTACAGTCACTAACCCTGCAGGATGTGGGGAGTGGCTGTAGTCGATGCGCCGGCGCGACTCCCGTGAGGAGTTGGAGGCCATGGGAGGACTGACCGGCATCGGATATTCCGAAAAAAAAAAAATAATAATAAGAAAAACATCACCTTGAAGGAGGAGGAGAAACGGACCAAATGCCGCGATCTCCGGTACGAGCTCCAAGTGCTGTACCCACGCTACTCGATAAAAATGGTCATCTTTATAATCTGTGTACTCGGAGGGATAAAGCCTACGCTGCTCTCGGAACTGAGGACCATACCGGCCATCCAAAAATCAGCCGAGTAGCTGGCAGGCCAAATGCAGAAGGCGGTCATTCTGGGTTCTCTCCGTCTGCTTAGGGCACAAGATACCGCAATCTACAGTCACTAACCCTGCAGGATGTGGGGAGTGACTGTGGTTAATGTACTGGCGCGAGTTCCGTGAGGCGTCGGAGGCCACGGGGGGAACTGTCCAGCGTCAGGAAACCGAAAAAAAATAATAATAATAGTAAGGGGTGCAAATGACCGGCAACCTCCACGCGGTGCACCCTGGACAGGTAGAGGGAACTCTGCCTGACAGATGTCGGCCGGGGGATACCAAGGCTAACCACCTGGTACCCCTACTACTTCTGGTTATGAGCAAAAGAAGACAGGCCCCTCACAATCGACCTCAGTCGGATGGAGGTCAACGACAGATAGGAAGGGCCTTACCGGATGGTCCGAACGATGACGACAATGCAATTGCACATGGATGCATTAAATGGACGAAGGAACTAAAGGATGACTTGCTGACCTGCCGTGAGAGTAGCGAACCTGAGCGAAAGGGATACATGGCGCGATTTCATGCACTTTGGTGCGAAATGCATTCAGAGCATCGCACCTTCTTTCAACAACACCTGAGAGATCAAATCAAGTATCCTTCTTGCGCAGGACAGGTTACGTAAGGGCACCCCATCAGCTGGAAAAACTGCCAGCGCAGTCCCACAACAGCAAGTAGCAGCTGACGGGGATCCTCTAGAGTTCACCGATGTAGGACGAGGGTTAGCCTTAACACCAGGGCTAACCTAAAGCCACAAGTCATAGCTAGAATGGACGTGGTCATCAATGAGGAACTTCCAGAAGATGCAGACATCTGGCAAGTCAACTGTGTCGTATACAACGCCGCGAAGCAACTCGTCCCCATGAGAGGTCAACCAATCACGGGGTCGAGAAAGCCAAGCGACATGTACAAAAAAATCGAAGGCAAGATACAGTCGGCCAGACAACACGCTTCTCGGATCCAGAGTGTTGTAGAATACAAGACGAGTGGTAGAGCATTTACTTCCAGAATCCGGCGCATGGCAGCCGGATTAAAACATTAAAACCACACTCTAAATCTGACAGTGATGCTTACCATCAAGCAGCACTGTCTAGATAGGATCCGAGCGCTCATGGCTGTAAAGAAAACGTTGAAGAGGCGGGTGAGGAGTATGGAGCAAAACAATTTGTTCCGTACGAATCCTTTCCGCATCTCTCAAGAGCCACAGCGTGTTGTAGATAATCCGCCGACTGTAGAAGATGTCGAAACCTTCTGGAAGGGAATCTACGAAACGTCGCGTCCATTCAATAGCGATACTCTGGCACACTTCGAGGCTCTGTGCCACAAACTCATGGTTGAACGAGGGGCAGCAGATTCTGGACTGGTTCGTCGAGGGACGTACTGTGCTTATCCCAAAAAAGGGGGATATTTCCGACCCGAAAAATTATAGGCCGATCACTTGCCTCAACTCCTGCTACAAGATATTTACACGTATCTGGTACGCAAGGACACTGAGGTCTGTTGATCCGGTCTTCCAGCAGATACACGAACAGCGTGGTGCCAAGAAGGGCATGGCAGGTTGCAAGGACAGCCTGCTGATAGACCGCTGTTTTACACAGGATTGTGTGTAATACACCCGGAATCTATTGGATTGGATTGATTACCGCAAGACATTTGATACGACATCGCCTCAAGCTATTGTTGCACTTGCTCAAATGTCTTGCGGTACCAGCACCACTAGTGAGATGCATAGAACAGCTCTGCCACTCTGGAAGACTCGCTTCACCATAACATCAGGTGCACAGCGGGTCACGACAGAGCAGGTGGCATTTAGGAGAAGAGTTTTCCAGGGTGATTCTCTGAGTTCTCTACTCTTCTGCATCTCACTGCTGCCGTTGTCTGTTGGGCTCCGCCAAACCCGCGGATATCAGTGTGGATCACCCAGCGACCAGAGGCATAAGATCACCCATCTATTTTATATGGATGACCTTAAACTTTATGCCTCCGTAGAGTGCGACCTACAAAACGCTCTTAGGGTGGTCGAAGAATACACGGGGACCATTGGTATGGAGTTCGGGTTGGCAAATGTGCAGTCGTCCACCTCAAGAGAGGACGATGCGGGGAATTCTCTGAAGATACGCAGCTCGCAGACGGAAGCATCCTAAGACATCTGGATGCCGGAGAGACCTATACATATCTGGGTGTGCAGCAAAGGCACATCCAGGATGTATCATAAATAAAGGATTCTCTCCGCGGCAAGTACAGACACCGCCTCCGAAAGATTTGGCCTTCCGAACTTTTGGGGAAAAACAAGGTGTCTGCAACTAATATGCTTGCCGGTTCGGTTCTGCTGTACTTCTTCGGAGTAGTAAAGTGGATGGTAGATGAGCTGCGCCAATTAGATAGAGATACCCGCAAGATGATGAACATTCACAGAAGTATTTATCCTAGATCGTCCGTTCCTCGTGTGTACCTCCCACGTCAACGGGAGGGGGCGGGAACTCTTGAGGATGGAGTGTACGCATAGCAGAGTAGTACTGAATATGGCATGTATCATCCTCAAGAGCTCAGACCCCCTCTTACGGTTTGTAAAACATCACGAAACTGTAGAAGTGGGAGCAGGATTATTCAACGCAGCAAAAAGAGCCACAGATGAACTCGGTCTCGCATTTGACATCAGGCGAGTAGGCGGTCGAGGTGCTGAGGTAGAGTCAGTCGCTGAACTTCAGCCAAATCGTCTGAAAGCCCAAATCAGAGCTGCTGAACAGGAAATACTGTTTCGGCAGCATGTCGATAAACCCCAGCATGGTGTCTTCTATAAGAATATAGAAACGCTGGGTTTATCAACTAGGCTAACATTCGCCTTTTTTAGGGTCATCCGGGCTTAAGTCAGATACCGAGGGATTCATTACGGTCTGCCAGGATGGTGTTATCAACACCTTGGTCTATCGTAGCCACGTGTGGCGTGTAGAGGTTCCTGATATCAACTGCAGGACCTGCCGTCAGGCGCCGGTTGTCCTAATAATCGGTGTACTCGGAGGGACAAAGCCTACGCTGCTCTCGGACTGAAAACCATACCGGCCTACCAAAAATCAGCCGAGTGGCTGGCAGACTAAATGCAGAAAGCGATCATTCTGGGTTCTCTCCGTCTGCTTAAGGCACACGATTCTGGTATCTACAGGCACTAACCCTGCGGGACGTGGGGAGTGGCTGTGGTTAATGTGCTGGCGCGACTCCCATGAGGCGTCGGAGGCCAAGGGAGGATTGTCCAACGACGGGCAACCAAAAAAATAATAATAATAACAGTAATATTCTCCAGCATCTTTAACCGCTGTGAGGGATTCTATAAATTGATTTTAGGAACCTTGATGGAAGGCAACAGTACATAATTATCTACATATATTTTTGAAATTGACATCTGGATCATGGTACATTATACAAAAGATACGACCGTTTTTAAAGTTATTGATTCCTATGACACACTAGGGTTACAAATTCTTAAAAAATAGTATAGGTTCCAGACTTAATGTCATGTGTGATATTGTGTATTTGTTAATAATTATTTCAGTACAACATGCAACTCCGAGCGACTCGAAATGATAAACGATAACACTAATTAAAGTTCGGTAGATTAAGTCGAAAAAACTCATTTAAATATATTTGCAATCCTAATATAGACATCTGTTATCTAAATTTGTATCTGCGTTATTATATAAATAAATAATTATGACTATAAATAATAACTACCTATTTCTAACTGCTTAACTTTTAACATCACTATCTCTTAGTAATGAGATTCCCCATCTATATCCACCTCCTATCTAATTTCAAACCTAAATTATGTATATATTGGTACTAATTATATGTTTCCAGATCTAACCACAAAGTGCGTGATATTTTCAAAATGAAAAATATTCGGAAAAATTGCACGAGACTTTTCATCAAACATAGATTTGTTCAATAATAACAATTAAACCAATCTTACAAACACTATATAAATGTTGCCTATGCATTTTCGCTCTTTGTATGGGTAAGAACAAAAAATGCAAATGAAAAGTTACATGATGATACAAGATGGCAAAGAAATTACATAGTGGTTAATATCTGGAATTTTGGTTAGAACATTCAGGGATAAGAGGACCTCTTTTATCTGGATTATGAACTTGGACCTAATTACGGAAAGGCCGGAATGGTGACAATAAGGCAGTATCACAGTACACACAACAATAAGGGCTTATTTTGCATAAATTATAAGAAGCTTCTAGTACACAATACTCCATCTTAAACGTACTTTTGGTATTAAGAACGACTTCCAGTACCAACGAAGTTGATTCTAAATTTACGGCGCATGATCCGTCACAGCGAGATATCCATCAATGGTCAGTGATGATCATGCGTCAACATAGTTATACTGATATTAAATCTATTCTTTTACTGCACCACTAAAGACTCAGTTTCTTAATCATTTTAATGTGACTTTGTTTAAAAATATTTTAAGTAAAATTGAAATTAAAAAACTGCAAACATTTTCTTTTTTACCGACTAGTCGTTTATATATTCATTGTGTTGGGTTGCCTAATCATTTAAATAAGTAAATAAATAAATAAATATTAGGAAAAACCAACTAATTCGGCCTTTTCCAATTTTAAATAAAGATACAAACTACCGATCCACTGCTGATCCAAAAAATATAGTTATTTATTTGTTTGCTGGAATAAAATTATTTTATATATGCTTGTTGCAAATTAATCATTCCCAAATTGATATTAATTATAAAAATTACACACCGTATAGAGATGTAATTTAGCAGTTTAAAGAAATACCAGTCACCATTGTGTAAAATATGCGGAGGTTATTACCTTATATACCTATATGGATTATTTCATTACTATAATTATTGTTTAGCTGAGGAATGTATCATTTTAGTTTTTACAGTCACATTTCGAAGAATCCAATCTATTTATTTGCATTAATTTGTCTTCATTTTATATGTAAAATAATAGTAATTAAATTTGCAACAAATCATTACATATTTCTATAAATGAAGTTAAGGAAATCGCCTCGTTTGTGAAGTTTGTCTATTGTTTTAAAAGGAATTAAAGTGTTTCTTTCTATTCACGTTTTTTATTTTATACTTTACAGGTTGTATTATTAAAAACAGTTAACGTACAAACACGTTTTTCTAAGAGAGAATCCGAAAATAATACATTTTTTCTCAAAAATCAATAGGTAGTAGTTGACTAAAAAAGGGGTTCATATTCCCTGTATCCAAGCCACGCACTGGAACTAAAACTTTATCATTTTATCAACTCTTAGTCTCGTCTAATCAACCCATAAATGAATGAAAAAAAATTTATTTTAAAATGCATAAATTATGTGACGAAAACGTGTCTGGAAAAAACTTCCACTTATATCTCAGAAATTAAACTCTTCCAAAAAGTGTTATAAGGAAAATTACAATTATTTTTCACTGGTCTGTCGATTTCTGAAGTTTCTGTATTTAAAATTAAATCACCCTATGTATATACAGGATTTTATTAGTTTAGAAACTTCAGATATATTATAACAGATCATTTGTACGTATCCGCTAAGTCAATAAAATTAACAATATAGTAAATAGGCGTTGTTTGTGTCTCGATTTTAAAAAAACGGGGTCCTGGGATTTAGAGCGATGAATATTTACATAAGAACGGACTATCTATGCATATTTAATCGATGGTTTGTATATATACAGGATGTTTCAAAAAAAACCTACCAAGATTTATGGGCGAAGTTTAATTAGCAAACGTCCTAATATGAACAGTTTTCGATATTTAATTTTTTTTAATAGATTTTTTTATTATAAAATGAAAGCTACAATATACATCGGATTGAAATTAGGTACGTATATTTTAGAGATCGACAAACACGATTAGTAAGCAAACTCCGCTTATTTCTTGATGTATTACCTGTCTTAGAAATGTTGATACGTTTTTCTGAAACACCCTGTATATATACAAACCATCGATTAAATATGCATAGATAGTCCGTTCTTATGTAAATATTCATCGCTCTAAATCCCAGGACCCCGAATTTTTTAATCGAGACACAAACAACGCCTATTTACGACATTGTCGATTTGGACTTAGCGGATACGTACAAATGATCTGCTATAATATATCTGCAGTTTCTAAACTAATAAAATCCTAAACAGGCACTATTCATAACGATATAAGAATTTTGGGGTTCAGATTTTAGAGCGACAAATTTTAAAATGGGATGAAATTGTATAATTAATCTATGTACAAACTATAAAAATTTGAGGACAGAAAAAATGTAGCATATTTTGAGCATTGTTTCGTCGAGTTAATATTGAATCTCATATAATGACACTTACCCTGAGTTCTAAAACGGAACAAAAAGTCATTTGAGGCTGTTAATTTAATCTAATTAATTTAGCATGGTTCCATCTGTCATTTCTCTAGACAAAGCAATTAATTCCTTTACGTATGAGGTATACGGCTATTTTTTTAGCAAGATATTTTCTGTAACCCAAATATCTCTGGGATCCAAGTGTTATGATGAAAATTTACGATTGCTACGTAACCCTAGGACATACATACATATTTAAAAGTAAGCCAGCAGGTTTTATTTTGGATGCTATAATTGAATATAAATTTGACACCCACTGAAAAGCTGAAAGAGGCTGATGCTGAAACACGGTCTTAAATTTTGTGTTCCACCCACACCTCTCAACTTTTTATACACGGTGCCAAAACTTATAATTTGAAAATATATGTGTTTATGTTTATAGTCGTTACATTTATTCATATGTATGTATTATACATTTTGACGAATATTTCCTTGGCCCTTTAGATTACCTTCTGATCTCGTCATGCCACAGAAAATAGGCCACGTCTTGTAAAACGGTAGAGGAATTCGGTGGAAGGCTCTTTAAATAAATAAGCATTAGTCAATTATATATGTATACATTATACATACATATAATAATCAAGTTGGTTTTATGGAGGGTTAGAACGTTAAATGACACATAGTGCCTGCTGCCACCCTCTTCATCATTCTCCTTCACCACTTGCTTTAACATTGATACACATGTTGGAACTTAAGTATAGCTATCTTTCATCTATTTAATAGTATGTGACAAACACGTGTGAAATTTGTAAAGCCTTGTAAAGCCAATACATTTCCATTTTTGTTTTTTTTTTAAGTTTTTGCCGCCTAAATCTTAATACGCTGTTAATATTGAAATATTTCAAATGTGGAGGCTTAAAAATGTCTAATTTTTAATCTTAGTTTTAAATGATGATAATAAATTACATTAATTTATTTTAGGGTTCAGTAATAATATTTATAATGGTGTCAGAGTTTGTAGAATTTTATACCGAAGAATGTAAGTATCGATAAAGGTAAAGACTGCGAAGAGAGACGATCAAGATGAGAATTAAAAAAAATTGTTTTCATCTTCAAATGAAAGCCGAAATTTAGGCAATTCTCATTTAGAGCGCATTAACTCACTTTATCAATATTTTTTTGGCACAAACAACAAAGTTATGGAATTCATTAGATATTCTTTATTCTTTCTAGTATACTTAGATCTTTAAGATTTGAATGAAGAAGTACCTTTCTCAATCTTATCGGATTTATACAATTTTATTTGTAATAAATAAAAGTAATATAAAAAATGTTATCGAAACAAAATGTTATTCAAATAAGTAATCGCAGTTGACAAGGTCCGAGTACACTAAATAATTATTATTAATACAAACATAAGTCTATCATAAACTGACACATGGACATAACCTTCATATCGACGTTCACGTCATCATTTTATAAATTATAGAAATATAAATAAATAGTCTTTTTCATATCTTTTTTCATTAAAAAATACTTTATTGTCGTCTGCAAACATTTTACAACCGTTTCGAACCCCTTTTCATTGATAAGCCAATGCGCGCCGTTCTGTGTGATCTGATTTAGGAATTTAAAACTGACGACGTGAACGCCAACATTCGTGGTATGAAGTATACATGACAATGTACAATCAAAAAATAGAAAAATTTTGTTTTATTATGTTCATTGACTGAATGAGAATATAAAATACGAGTAGATTGTTTATTTATTATAGCTTGATTTCAAATAAAATGTTGGTGAGGAACAGATTTAAATCTATTTTTAAAGTGACATCTACGTCTGTTGAAACATGCAGATAATAATGTACCTCTAATAAAAAGGATTATTTTTGTAGACGTTGTTATAAATACTGAAACAATTCGGTGGGCGCCAAAACTGAGGAATTAGGTCATTCAGGCTCACTATTTTGTAATTCGTAATTTTCAGGTATATGCTCTGGATTATTTAATATAGCCTGCCGGTCTGTTAAAACTTCTATTTTATTTAGAAACTTTTATTGGATAATTTTCTGTTGAAAATGAACTTTGATGAATAGAATTTCTGCATAATGACAAATGTTTTTTATGCTTTAAGCAGTCAAGAATCATCATGAATATTTTCCATGTAGATATTTTAACTGTAAATATGTTAGAGCCATCGTGACAGTATTGTGCAATGTAAATATTTTTTGAAACTCTCGCAAATAACACAACTTGTCTAAAAGAGGGGTTCAACGGAGGCAACATTTTGGAAACATATTTTGCATGCAACAAAGTTTGCACAAAGAAGTCATGTAATATCGGGGATGTTGAACGCAACAAAATGGAGTGGTGTCAAGAAAAACATTTGATTTTATACAAGAATACCGGAAATTTGAGTTTTTATTAGATATCCGAATAATTTTTGGAATAGATATGAAGAAATCTTAAAAATGTACCTCAGCTATTTGCAACTCTCCCCAGTAGCCAAAAAGTGCAACGTCACCAAAACCTAATTATTGCTAGTATGGCTTCCCGATAACTGGTGTCGGATTTCGAAATGGTGGGAGCAACTTTTTTGTAGAAGACGAAGCACCAAGACACTATATACTGCACTCGACGCGCGTTTCGCCAACCAAGTTGACATCATCTGGAGATGATTAAAACTTTCAATTTATCGTCATCTCCAGATGATGCCAACTTGGTTGGCGAAACGCGCGTCGAGTACAGTATATAGTGTTTTGGTGTTTCGAGAAAACTATGCCAGCGTTATCATCGCATCAAAGGTTCCAACCCATTTCAAGTTTCTGTAGGATGTAAATAAAATCACTCAAACTCAATCGAGAAAAAAATCTAAACAATTTCATCATCAGCTAATCTATTTTGAGCATCCTAATTTCCAGTCAAAAATTTCCCTCTGCCACTGATGCCTTATTTTCTTTTTTTTTTTTTTTTTATTAGCATTGAGAACCAAAAATTATGCAGCGGCGACTGTATCACACGACATCGCGTCGATGATTGGCACAGTTTTTTGTAGAATTAAGGGTGGGCTGGGACCCATCCTAAAAAAACTATGGCCCACCCTGGTGCCCACTTGCTCGTCAAGTAAAATACCTTTACTGTTTTGTCGCCCATAGACCGAGAAAGTTGTTTGCCGCCCTTGTAGCTGATGGAACGGGGAATTCTATTTTTTTCTTGGTGACAATTTCTGTTTCTAGTGCCGCATGCGAAAGAACATATTCTAGTATGAAGCAATTGAAGACACATATTCACATTTCCATGAAAAATGATATACTGCATTGAATACATTGAATCGGAAATTGCAAAGTAATTAAAAATTAAGGAAGCTGTGACAAAATTTGAGTCTCGACGAATTTTACTTCATTAAAATTAGTGAGTAAATATTTAATTCATATTCATCATCACATATGTTTGTTTTTAGTTGGCCCAATAGAAATATTTGTTGCCTACCGAGCGACCCACCTTTAAATTTGAGCTAGCTGCGTCACTGGATACACCCGTTGTTAAAGGTTACTTATATTTCAGTTTTTTCAACATATCTCCGAAACGACTTTAGCAATTTGAATGATATTTAGATGTGAAAGTACTTAAAAATACATATTTCAGTATTAAAATGGTGTGGATAGCTTCATCAATGATCAATGATTTTGTTAAAAAAAATTACGCCACGGACTCTTTTACTTTTTGATGAACACCCTGTAAATCATTATCAGTACACAGTACATACATCGTAGGTATTTTCAGCTACTGCAGCGACGTATATAATTTGCCATGTTGCAATAAATTTGTATTCTATAATAATTTAACCACATTATTACACTGACTACCCTCTGTTATGAGTGTTGACTTGTGACTTGGGAGGGTTGATAATTAAATAGATGTTTCCAATTAAAACCCGCATGACGTCAAGAACAGTGGCTCCAAAAATATATAGTATCGTAAACTATATAACAAGTGAGGTAAAAGAGGTTTAATGGTATAATAAAAAATGTGACCTTAACAAAAGTGTCTTGCAGATACTATCAAACAATTTATATATGTTCCATATACAGCGTCTTCCTAAAATCATTCGATAAAATTCTTACAAGAAGTTTTTCGAAAAAACACTGTAACACGTCCAATGTTGTTTTGATACATTTTAACATAAATAAAATCCAAATTAATGGAATTTATTTAATTAGATTAAAAACTTACACATAACAACTATGTTATCTCTAAATGTGCCCCATTGAACACTTGAGAGTATCTAAAGCAAAAAATAAACTCCTCCTGACTGTTAATATTCCATTTGGCGGGATAAGATAATTTTCATGCTAAATTCGTTCTTTTAAGTCTCCTACATTATAAGACCAATTGCTGTCGTATCATACTACCAAGAAATCGTGTATATACCCTGGTAATTTGTACGATACTTGTTTGTATTTGTATTTTAATAGAAAAACACATAGACAGAACAAAAATAAATATTGCTGCAATGAAACAGATGTACCCTGCCAAGGGCTAACAACAACTCCTAAGCACGAGTCTACAGAAAATTGGACAGTTCGCAACAACAGTTCCGCCACATGTAAAACATTTCATTAAAATAAAGTCTTAAGCATAAACAGCTATAGATCTTACTCTCTAAGTAACCTCATAAGCAAAAATCGAGAGAAGTTTGGTCTGACGACCTTGTAGGCCACTCTATATGGCATCTCCAACCAATCTACCTATTTGGAAAAGTTCGATCCAGGCATTGGCATATGTTGGCATCATAGTGAGGAGGAGCACCACCTTGTTGATACCAAGGATTGTTATGAGGAAAATCTGAATCTTTTTGATTGGGGTATAAAATGTCTAAAGCGGAAATAAGTTTAAATTGAAACAATTTCAAATAACGAGGCACAGTCAGTGTTTCGTCGAAGAAATAAGATCTTAGAACTTAATTACCTACTATGCGGCTCGTATATTCACCTTCTAAATATGTTGGATATGCGCCTACAGCATCAAGTGTGGGTCCTCTATCGGTCAATAACAAAAATTCTATCTGTTGACAGTGCCATGTAAACAAAAAGTTGCCTCTCGTGAAAAAAATATTTGTAGCAAACATTTTTTAGCAAAATTTTCAAGCAAATATTAGAAATAATGATACACTGAACTGATTCCGCGGTTGGCTGCTTGTGAAACATTTTTAAAATTATTAAAAATAAAGAAACCTTTTACTTTTAATGTTTCAAAAATATTTTTTCAAATTTTTACACGTGTTTCGGCTTGTTAGGCTTTTCTCAGGACTACAGATTATACTAAGATCTAAAAAGCCGAAACAGGAGTATAGTTTTAATAAAATATTTTTGAAACATTTAAAAGCAAAAGGTTTCTTTATTTTTAATAAACTCAAATCTTTTTAACTAGTACTTAAAGTAGCCAAATAATATAGTTAGTTCATAAACTAGCCTAGCTTACATATTAATTATAGACATTTTCGTAAATTAGGTTTAATCAATTGTCTGTTTGAAAATATGGCGAAGTTGCTAGGGAAATCGTATAAGCGGCTGCAATAAGAATAACAATCTCATACGAAATGTAGTAACCAATTACGTATGTATAAATATAAATATATTAATACTAATACCAAAGAAACTAACAAAACGCTTTTAATTGAAAATTAATGATCACAAATTAACTTAATACGTTTAAATTTTTAGGATTTTTATAAAATTGCACGTTTCATTGTGGCATTTAGAAAGACAATTTCTACAACCGGCCAGCTCTAATTAACAATAGAGCCCTGATATTTAGAACATTCTAGACGCCACTGTCAATTTTCATTGTTTCTTTACGTAATCCGAAAATAAATTTTATGAATTTATTTGCACAAGAGTTGTACCATTGTATATTATCCGTATTTTAACATTTTCTCTGTCATATCTAAAGTAAATCTATAATATTAATTATACTTTCCAATATTACTAATAAAATTGTCGGTCCCTTAACCAGGAAAAGTGGAATACAGGTAATTGTTAGGATTAGAAAGGTGTATCGTAAATTAAATTGTCAGCTCGTAAATTCCCCATTTTAATTAATAAGAGATTAACAACGAGATGAGAATAAATATATTTTTTTGTCATGTAATATTAGCATAAAAGTCAATTCTTATTTTGATAAATGGTTTGAAAAATTGAGAGATTTTTGGAAAATAAGAAATCTTTCAAAGCAAAGTAAACGAAATATATGTTATGTACGGAAAAAGAATCTAAACGCATTTTTTTTTACAAAAAAATCAGGTGACAGTGGCTAGATATGAACTCTTGAGAGAATCATTCTCGTGATGATAACAACATTTTTGTTAATAAAAAATAAAATAAAGTAGGCCAAATCATTTTTCATAAATATTGCGCAATCTGAATTATTAATAAATACAGTTATGATATTTTTTAGGATTTATAAGTACATAATGACAGATCATAGGCAATACCGTTTTACTTTTACTTCAAACAAAGCTGTAGATGTATAAATAATTTATTATAGAAAAATCTGAAGTACGTGCAATTTTACTCCCGCGAAGTTAATGTCCCCTTAAAACACGCCACATAAATTAGACAACCCCAAATCCAAAGCCGGAACCGAACGGGCGGCGGTTATACTGTTGAAAAAGCGCCGACACACAACCACTCCTCTCGACTTTGTCAAGGTCGAGGCGGAGATTTCAACCCGGAAGCTGGTAGACAGTAAAACCAGCTACGTTCGTCACTCAACGTTCTAGCTACCGCGCTCGGTGGCTTAGAACGTGTTTCCTTTTTGGCAGAAATACCTCAAAGGTTCTCATTTAAAAAAAAATGTCATTGATATTGGTTGATAAAAACGGAAAAAGACACATTATAAATGAGTTTCCTCCCCAAATCGGTTAAAATTATAACTGATAATTAATTATGTAGAAGCACAAACCATTTCTTCTCATCGCCTGTTTGAGGACCTCTGCTTTTTACCCTATGAGGAACAAAGTGTCCATTTAATGAGAGTATAGTTCTGCCCCGCCCATGAAATTCATCAGCTTGTCGTGTAGATAAAAGCTGTATAGGAAGCCCTCTTTGCTTTTATTCCTAAATGCTATATAATAGATGAACTATCCGAGCATATGTATGTATATTTTTACATGAATTATTCATTATGATTCTCTAATATGTTTACCGTAATTAAAGGAAACAGGAAGTAAGTGCCTAAATATCTTTCATAAGGTTATAATGACGTTAGAATTAGAGAATAATGATACCATAAAGTGAAATAAATATTCTGATTTTATTTCACTTTATTTAAGAGAAGAAATAGGGGATCTCTGGTGTTTGTACAACTATAGAAATAAATAAGCAATGTAGTTGCATTTTGTTAGGAAAAAAAGAAATATTCGGATTAGAACTAAAACTAGAAATGTATATCGTCTTATAAAATAAGCCCCCACATGCACGACCGGCGCGGCGGCGCTCCCTGTAATTTAATAATATACATATAAAGTCACGACATTCGTGTTTATATTTGGTGAATAACAGTCTGAAAAACATACATTTTTTTAGGCTGAAAATTATCAGAAAATCTTATTTTTAATTTTCTTGTTGAAAAATGAGCCAACTCAAGTTGAAATAAATGTTAATGATATTCACTTCAATTATAAAATTTTCTAATTTAAATGTTAAATTCTTTTTAATTAATGTACTTGTTAAAATTATAGTGTGATATATTATTACATAGGAGCGTTCCATTAGAATTAATTAATTGTCGTCTGCACCCCCGAACAACGCCTACCAATACAGGATGTTTCTAAAGAGAAGATAAGAGATTCAACACGATATTTTAGACATTTTAAATAATGACAATTTGATCAGATTCATCTACCTATACATTTTCCGAAAAAAATACATAGTTGGGGAGTTACAGCGTCTGTATTTCTGTTTTCGAATTTTTCCAGAAAAATTGTTTATTGCTAATCAAAGAACAATCGAGCGTTTGAGATATTTTTTTCATGTTACCTGGAAATAGAGGATTAAATAAGTGGCAGGCAAAATTTCAATGTGCTTTAGGACTTAGAATGAAATAGGGGAGATGTCACTGTTTTTATCACAAAAGATTCTTTTTTTACATACTTTATTAAACATGAATTAGTGGAATAATAAAAATGTCGGAACATCCCTTGCTACGCACCTTTTAAAAGGTGAAGAATAACGCAGTTAGTGGGTTGCAGCGTAGGCACGTAACAAAAGTTCCACGCTAGCTCAGTCAGTGGGGGGAGGGGGGTGGTCAAGCTAATTTATTTATTTAAGCGCCAATGGTTTCCCTTGCCAATCCAAACCAGAAGATCACCTTTATTAAAGAAATCCCTTTTACGAGGTACAAAATTCAATAAATTACCATACCACCAGCACAACTGAATAAATATTCAGTTTTTAAGAGTATATCCAGCAAATCCGATTTCCAAATCGAAAAATTATTTCCCTCATACATTTTCCTCTAGAAGAATAAAAGCTCCCCTATGTCATTCAAACAATTCCTTTCTTTAAACGTGCCTACTTATACAATTAGGAAAAATACGGATTTGATTTTAAAATTAGTCAGACTAGGCAACCCATAATACATATATTATTATGTATCAAAGAAAAAGGAACCGTTACACCCTTTGAGTCGGTAACTCCAGTTACTCAAATAAATTACAGTAAACTTATTTTGTTTACTATTTTATATGATTGTCAAAACATACGAATTTATAAACTGTCGAGTAAACGTTAATTTATTAGATACTGTCGTGATATTTCATAGGAGTTTGGTTCTGGAAGTACCGCCGGCGCCGCCCTTCCAGGCGGTAACTCCTGATGCAAACACCTATGAAACAGTACAATAATAATCAAAAAACCATCGATAATTGACAATAAAAGCTTACAACAACCACAACAATTTTCTAGGTTTTCTCATATTTCGATCGAAAACATTTTGTAGCAAAATTAGTTGACGCCGCCTTAATATTTGATAGGGGACTGAATTATTCCGCACTGACCCATGAGGTAAGTGTACCGCTTGTAAGCACAAACGTAAATGTAAAAAAATGCAAATGAAATGCACTTATTATGCGCGTGACACATTTCCAATTTTTATTTTTTATGAATAATGCAAACCTCAAAAACAATTATACTGTTTGTCTCTGTCACAAGATAAATCATTAGACTTGTGAAAGTTAGAAGTTTATAGATCCCCATTTGTTATTTTAATGGCTTCAGTCGAGTCCAATAGCATAATAATAATTATCGATTTTATCGTAATCTGATCTAAGTCTGTTTAAACTAGGTAATTGGGCATATTTACAAGAATCGATTAAAATTACATTTCTTTAAATAGAACGGCTGCCTAATTAGTCTTGCTTTGTTCTCTTCACTCTAAAAGTAACTCAAATGATATGCAACTGACTGAAATTTCCATATATTTTCAAAATATGAGTCATCCGTGCAAATACTACACTCCTGCCCATGACAAATTAGGGTAATTTTAAAGCTGATTTTATTTTTGAACTACCCCGTACATTTCTATGATCTTTTTTATTTTTTTCTTGATTCTTGCTCTATAAGAGAATTTTTAGCCAATTATTTCGAACTTACTGTTTTTGTATACAGGGTGTTTAAATCCAACATGTTCTTGATACTTTAGAAGATACAAAGTACCTTGTAAAAAAATACAAATGAATTACAAGTGTTGCGGTTTTTAGTCAAATCAGTACATATTCTATTGAACGGTTTATGATTTTTACCAGGATATTTTCTAATAGAAGTCCTTTAGAAACAACACTTTTCATCACTTTACTGAAATTAATTTTAGAAGCGACTACCAAAATTTTAATGGAAATTTGGCAAATGTATTTCTATTATAACAGAAAAAGAAGGCGTTAGCAATTATATTTTTTCATAAAGTTGATGTAATCCGCTAAGGCAAGATTTTAGTTAAAAAGTTAAATGTATTTAAAAATACCATACACTGGAACCATGAGATGTATGGCAAATTTTATCTACTGGTTGTATACTGACTTACACGTTTAGTATGTTTGAATTTTCTTCCTTTGATTCAGTTATTAAAAATGTTTCATATATTATCTTACTTTTTATCCAGTTAACTGTCACAATTTTTTAGTAAACGTGAGTGAGTATTTAGTGATGATTCATTGATAAATAGATATCTGAATATGTCAACATTTACTTTTGTATTAGATATTTGCAGTGGCAGATTAAATATATAAAAACCAGTCCAATAATCATTAAAACTCACTGTTCTACATTAATAATAACATTATTAACTTTTTCAAACACGATTTCCTTGCCTTGATTGCTACGGGACAGTATATTATTTAATTTTATTAATATAACAAAAATAATATCAACTATATCTGCTAAGTTAATATAAAATTTTAAAAACAAATTAGGTATCCTCTTCTTGGTAAAAGTTAAAAATATATAGTGACATGAAAAATAGTAACGCTGAAAATTTTTTTGCTAATTATTATTTACAAAACTTTTCACAGTTAAGTATAACATATATCTTTTTAAACATTTATTTTTCCGGCTATTTGCCAAAACGATGAAACTTGGATTACAAAAAAGATAATATGCACATTATCCAATTTTTGGTTTTACTGAACGGAATAGTTGGAATTAAAAATAACATTATTAAGTCAGTCACACCGAATATAATGTGCATATGATTGATTTTGTAATCCAAATTTCAGCGTTTTGGCAAACAGCAGGAAAAATAATTGTTTAAAAAGATATAGGTTGTACTTATCTGTGATAAGTTTTGTAAAAGTTAGTAAATAATAATTAGCAAAAAATTTTCAGCGTTATTATTTTTCATTTCACTCTACATATACAATTTTATTTGGAACAGGAGGGACAGCACGATATTATAAGAGTTTGTGGTTTATTGCTGATTCAACTGGAGGAGATTAAACGTACTGGTGTGTGCATCACTGTCGATATTGCTACGACTCTAAGGGGGTGGAAAAGGACAAAATGTGTTTTCACTGATTCCTCAATATCACTTAGGCCCCGGAGCTGGTCTAGACCCCAAAAAAATAGGGAGGGCCAAGAAATAGATTTACAGTAATTAGTTTCTCAAAATTTTTCTTAGGCAACCTCAGACTTATGATACATTTTTCTAATAAGAAAAATAATCTCTTTCAGAAAATACCAAAAATAACCGACCCTATAACTTTTGCAAATAACGGTGATATAAATTTCAAAATGTCAAACAATGCACAAATGTACCTTATTTATACGCTCCAAATTCAATTATTTTAGCAGTTTACCTTGGATATCACATGAGTCTGTCTATACACTTGCCGCATACTATACACGGTGTTTCAAAAAACATCTGCAAAATTTTAAAGTATGATTTTTTAGCGAAAAGTAAGTCGAAAATTTCATATACACTTATGTCCTAAAGGGCTTCGTGTATAAGATACAAGATGTCGAAAATTAAAAAAAAGAAAAGATTTTTCTAAAAAAGCTCAAAAGCGCTTAGAGAGAATATTTAATTTTGGCATATGTTAGTATCGTATAAGTAGGCGTTTTTACGTATAATCAGTTCTTTTAATTCCACCAGTGGCGTGCGTAGAATCAACATCAATAAAATTTTTATTGAAAAATATGATACGGCACTGTTTTTTATTCAGACTAAGACATTACTCATTAAAACTACATAAAAACTATTCCCTTACGTTTTTTCCATATGAAGTACTGTTTTGGAGAAAACATTAATGAAATGTTTTACTGGTTAATTTCTGACTTCATCTAGATTTGTAAAGCAATTAAAAACGTAGTCAAAGAAATACTCATAGTATGCTATGAATTAAACAAAATTTACACGTTGTTGCTGTCAATTACGAGTTATTAAATTCATTTTAAAAATAATCTTTCATTTTTTATTTTTTGAGATTTCTTTAGTTCTAAGGATTTTTAATTTCTTTGAAAATTTTGTATCTTATAAACGTTTAGGATATGTGTATATGAAGTTTTCGACTTATTTTTCGCCACAATTTAAAATTTGGCGGATGTTTTTTTGAAACACCCTATATATAAAATCATCTAGTCCGTATATCCTAGCTCCTGACAATTTCATGTTGCAATTTATTTATTTAATTTATAAATGCAGCTCATAGCATAGCAAATAATAATATTTAGTATTTGCAATATTTGGGCATAATGCGGTATTTTACATTGCACTTTGTTAAATGTTGCTATAAACATTAAGCCAGCGCATAAATAATATTACATAATATCACTAATTATCTTTCAACTGTCTCAAGGGTCCCCACACTTTTTTATCTGTAGAGAAACGTAAACATCTCAATAAGCATTCTTATGGATTTTTATTATGGTTTATAAAAGTAACTTTACAAAAACATTAGAGAACTATTTATTTTTATGATTTACAATTGATTATAGAATAGTTTACTAATAATGGCGATGGCATGGAAAAATTAATAATAATAATAATAATAATAATAAGCCGAGTGGCTGGCAGGCCAAATGCAGAAGGCGGTCATTCTGGGTTCTCTCCGTCTACTTAGGGCACACGATTCTAGTATCTACAGTCACTAACCCTGCGGGATGTGGGGAGTGGCTGTAGTTGATGCGCCGGCGCGACTCCCGTGAGGCGTCGGAGGCCACGGGAGGACTGACCGGCATCGGGAAACCGAAAAAAAAAAAAAAAACTTTATTTGCACTGATATAGATTTTTTAATCCTGCATTAGCATTTTAGGTAAAACTCATAAATTGTACTTCAAAATAAAAATATTCTCTACTAGGCTTTAAAAACGAATGTTAATATTTAATATCCGTATTTGACGTGTACAAGTTTAAATACTTTAAAACCTATTAAACTACTGAATTTGTTTCTCTATTATGTATCAGAAAATTGAACACTTTACAAAGCATACCATAAATTAGGTATTCTGAACCTCTTGTTGTAAGCGTCGAAGGTTCACCTAGCCCTCTGCCTATCATGACCGACTGAGGAAAGGTCAACTCATCTTGCAGACCATGGAAACACGGTCATATCGATATCTTGCAGAAACCTCCTGGTTATGAGAGTTGTTTGGCATTATCCTGCTGGAAAATAGAGCTTTCCAATCTTTAAAGAGACGGTAGAATAACTTCCTAGACCCTATGAATGTACTCCTGTGCAATCATGTTCTTTTCTAGGAAGATTAGAGGGCTTTTGCTTCCATATGCTATTGCACCTGAAATTCATCACTGAATACTATCCGATTGCATTCTTCATGCCACTGGGCATGTTCATGGCACCACAACCTCTCGGTCCTCAGGGTCAGTGGCAATATGATCGAGGACCAAAGGAACTTATTAATCGATATTTGGACCTGTTATCAACCATTCATTTACCACAGATCTGATTGTACTGAAACGGACTCTTAGGACTGCAACATTGATGACTCGGTTCTTCATTCCACGCATTCCCACATCACATCGTTTACCAGATTTTTACTTAAATTCTTTACATATTACTAAGTATTGCAATTTTAATATCACACAGTATATTATTATGCGTGTAAACAAAAAATTACTATTACTAATGATTATTACAGAACACATTTCTGTCAAGTAAAGAAATTCAGTGAGTATAATTGCGAAGCTTGATTTCAGTCATTATGTACATAGTAATTAAAATGTTATTTTTAAAAACTGAACGATAAACTAGAATAAAAGCGCAGCTTTATAAACAGGTAAACATACTGCCACAACAAAATAAAATTATATGTGTCTAGTACTTTAACATTTTCTTTTGGCCATAGTACAAAATCAACATTTGGTACAGCAGATGAATTGAAATGAATTAAAAATCTAATATTATTCTTACCAGTGATCAAATAGGTAGGTATCAAAAATACACTGAACATTCCTTGTTAATTACGAACAATTTAGGTTAATCTCATTATTCTTATTATTAAAAGAGGGTGTAATAATTAAAGATAATATATAACTTCAAAGATAATAAAAATAAAAGAAAAACAACATGTCTACATCTGATAAATGATTTCTAGGAAGTCAGTCAGTATTAACACGAAAACTTTTATTTTCGTACGTTGTGTCACTGGCAAAGTTTCAAGTAATATCTTAAGAGGATTTGGTCACTGAAAACATATTGTTCCTTTCTATCCTCTTCCAATATTACTTAAAAACTAATTTCAATAACCACAAAATATTTGTAAATTAAACTGTTAGATATAGGATGTTAGATAATAGGGTAATGTCTTTAATAATAATAAATGAGCTCATTTACAAGAAACGTTTAAAAAATGTTTTCGTAAATAGCCACAAGAAAATGTTATTTTAAAATAAAGCTCATAATCATTTTTATAAAATACAACTGTTGAGCAAAACTCAACTTCCAGGAATATAAATAACATTAATCGCCAAAAATATTATGTGTATTTTCAATCTGATACTCTTTTGAATTTGAATGTGTAAACATAAATTCTCTGACCTTTCACTTACTGCTAATTAACGATTTGGAATTAGGTATTATAATAATTAATAAACTGAATCGAAACTGCATACCTTGTTATTTTTTGAGGAGGCAGGAAATAAACCGCGACACCCTCTCGGTCCCAATACTTATCTAATATTTATAACCTTTAGGAATCAAGACGCCGAGGACAAACTTGTTACAAATTTTACCATCCACATATTTTGATTTATACACCCATTTTATCTTCTATTTGCATCTTTAAAACGCTATCCTTGGTTTGCTTACATAAATATCAGGTATAAAATCCATATTGATATCTAAATAGATACAAATTTTTATGTGTTTAAATTTAACTTACATAAAATATAATGCAATAATCTATATACCTCCATCCTATACAGTGTTTTTAAATAAGTAATTTTGTTTTCGAATACATTATAGCCAAACTTAAAACTTTTGATAAAGTATCGGTTAAGCGTGTGACTTCCCAAAAATCAATTCTTACATTTTGACTCTTCCAATCATCCCTCACCAACAAAATCGTTTTCTCTTGGTGGCTTCTGGTACATTTTTTTGTATTCTAGGAAAGAACTATCAAACAGAAAACAATAATCTACAAAGCCTACTACATACAAAAAGAAACATAAAACAATTTATTATTACTAGGGCATTTTTAGGAAAAACTAAAGCGTTGTGATTTAATAAGGTTTTATTAATAATGAACACCACCACAGAAATAGACAACCCCCGAATCCAGGGTCGAAGCTGCAGGAGATTGCATTTAGAAAAACGTGGACATACAACCTAACCATTCCCATCGACATTGCCAGTGCCGGTGGTGGGATTCGAACTCACAGCTACAATAGATAGATTTCTAGTCACGCTTGCCAATTTCAATTCCAATTCAATCAGAATTATTGCCTATTTAGTACATCTCTAAGTAAGGTTGCTTAAATTATCTTATTTATTTCGTACACACATACAAAACAAACAAAAAATAATACATGAAGGATTAGTTACAATCCATAATATGTCGTATCCAACCAGGACGATAATACCGCCTGTGTACGCTCCAACCAACTATACCAGCGAGTCTGTATCAAGTCGGTTTTTAAAGTACAACTTGTTCTTGTTTTTGTTGTTGGGGAAGTAATGGCTCCGATTTTTTATCCTACTTGTTTACAAGTCTATTTTAATGGTTTTAATATATTTATAAATTGCATAATATATGTTTGTGTTCTCCAAGCTTAATAAACTATTTAAGTTTATTGGAAAATAAATTCCTAATTTTAAAAGGTCTTGGTAGAGATTATTTATATAATGAAAATACTGTGGGCACTCGAGAGCTAGGTGCTGTAGATAGGCAATTTCTCCACATATACATTCTGATGCGTTTGCCAATCCTATTTTGTATTTGTGAGCTTGTATGTATAGGGCATGTTTTGTTCTCATCCTACTTATGGTTCTTATAAACAGGCGACTGGAATGGTCCGAGAATCATGTGCTATTTCGCATATTTGGTTTCCCTTTTGATGATGTTCATATTGGTGTTGCCAGTTACGATTTAGACGTTGTTTGTGTTTGTAAGTGAAATTTGAAGGTGACAACAGATTGTTTCCAATGAAGTTTCCTG
Organism: Rhamnusium bicolor; assembly: GCA_029963845.1. Classification (NCBI taxonomy): domain Eukaryota; kingdom Metazoa; phylum Arthropoda; class Insecta; order Coleoptera; family Cerambycidae; genus Rhamnusium; species Rhamnusium bicolor. Next base: position 6,896,534 of record JANEYF010001344.1, read on the forward strand.
AGCTAGTGGCCGATTTTTCCAAAGCATCAACAATCTCATTGTTATGAATACCTACGTGCCCTTTGATCCATATTAAAGTGACTGATTTTCCTTGTAATCTTATGGCTTTATGAATGGTGAGTATATGTGTAATGGATATTGGTAAATTAGCCGATATCTGTATATTGCTTAGGGCATCTACCGAACTTTTACTGTCGGTGAATATGGCAAATTTCGAGCTATCGTAATTACAAGCATATTCCATGGCTTTACCGATAGTTCTGCTGTATAAATGGAGGCCTCACTGGGCAGTTTGTATTTTTTGCCGACGACGACATCTTCATTGGAATGATAGAATGCACAACCCACTTCATTATTCATTTTTGAACCATCTGTGAATAGATATTGATGATCATTCCATTTTGTTTTTATTTCGCGGTTTAAGAAGTTATTTATTTGGTTTTCTGGTATGTTGTTGGTATGTAAATAATAAGTGGTTACTTTGTACTCATAAGTATTGTAATCTACAGTGAAACAAGGCATTTTATCATTTTTATATATGATTTCAACATATTGCGATATCGTAACTGTAAAGTACAACTTACATGTGTATCAATAAACATAATAAATCAGTAGCTTTCTTAGCCACATGGTATTAAATTTGAGGTGTTTAGTATGTATTTAGAAATTAACAAAATTAAACAACAAGTTGTGGAGATTTTTGGTTGGCAGCTGCAGGAATTCTTATGAATAAAATATTTATAAAATATGGAAATGAGTAAAAATTTGATGTCCTTTATTGTTATTGATGATAATTTACAACATTAGACAGAGTCAAGGGTTTTCTGTAACTGCCAAGACTTTATAAAAATGTGTGTTTACTTTAGAAGAAACAAAAACCAAAATCGAAATATTTTTCGCTATGCGAGATGGTCGTAGATTTCATTTCATTCATCTAATCCGGAATATGTTAATCAAAACCAAAGCTATGTAAACTATTTATTCATACTACAATATTTAGAGTAAAAACATTCATAAAATAAGTCCCCATTTGAACTATTTTTAAACATCAAAATAAATTAACAACAAAAAACGAAAAGACTAAGCAATGTTACATTTGGGCGTAGCCAACTGGCTACAGGTCACTCAAATAATTATAATAACAAAGTCTAAATAGTCTCGGTGGTGGTGTGACGAACAGACGAGCGTTCTTTCACCTATCGGACCCCGTTCACATCCGGTCCCAACCAAATCGGTGAGATATAGTAGATGAGTCTGTTGGTATCTCTCAAAAGATATGTAAAACTGTGGATTTCGTGTCTGCGATGTGAGCACATTAAATAACCTTACCCCATGATGAAGTGGTATTCGGCAAAATTTATAGATTTGGGGTGCCAATGCTCACACAAGCACTTATGATTTATCCCTGGCGACGCGACGGTGTCTAGCCTTGGTAGCGCAAGTTAAAGGAAAGAAAGTCTGGTCTAAAACATTCTTTGAAAATTGTTAAAAATTTAGCAACCTCGCAAATCTTGTTCATTGAAACTCTAAATGTATATGTCGGGTTAGCTATCAAAAATAAAATATACTTATCAATTTAATGCAGAATAAAATACCTTATTCTGATTAGAAATTATGACAATCTAGGTAGAGCCATAATTAAAGGTTTTTGTTAATGTAATTAAGGGTATCCAATTGGAAATAAATAAGTGTCCGACATTGTGTACATATTTATTAAATAAACAAGTAATCGGTGAGTTGATAATTAGAAGTTATAACATATTAGCCAAGAAACTTGTGTAATAAATGTTTGCCTGTGCGCTAAAATCAATAATTCTTCTATCGATTTGTTCTAGCCATGCAAGGCACGCCGCGAAGGCGTAAAAGTAGGTGTGGGAAATATAACACACATTAAACCACCGAAACTAATTAGTTTAATTAAATTCATTTAGGGTGGTTTTAGTTCAGAATAAAGAAATGAGAATAGGGATATTTAATTTTAATTCACCCTTCCAAGTTTATGAAACTTAAAGTCTGTGTCGAAGGCAATGCACTGAACCCTTTGTTCCACAACATTTATAATTATTTAATAGTACAATACTGCAACTTGCAATTTAAATGGCTCTAATTAAAATTTAGAATATATTTAACTCTTTCTAATATAGGATACAATTTTAATTACATCTATTCTATATCACACAAACAAACAATTATTTACAAGATTCGTTCTGGATGTTGAGAGATCATTTCAGATCACAGCCAATTGCCAAACTAACATTTTATATTCACACGAATGATTCAGAGCATTTGAAACATTTACTTCTATACTACTGCTTGGAATAATACATGATTGTCGCAAAGTGTCTTAAAAACTACACAAGTTGTTTTTTCGATAAATTTAGTTTGTTGAAAATTTCTATGGCACAGGTTTCGGTATCCTTAAGATTATTACATGATATTAATATATTATATCATCTGCACAGAGCGCCACGATACTTAAAGGATGTTCTTTGTACTTAAACATATCGTTAATATATCACATGAACAGGGTTGGTCCCAAAACAGAGCCTTGTGAAACTCCTGTAGCAACAATCATACTAATCATACCAACAGATACTCGTTGATAACGATCTGGTAAATATCATGCAAACCATTTATACAGGACGTCCCAGATTTAAAATGACATAGAGGAATGGGAGATAGAGCACACTTAGCTGAGTTCAAAACACCCCCAAACTTACCCTTAAATATTAACCGTTTTAGAGATACAGCGTGTTTTATGGTTTTTGAAAATATTACATTATATACAGTGCAGTGATCCAAAAAAAAATTGAATCACTGCACGCTACATTTAAAGAACTTAATAATATCTACAATTTGATGTACCGGGCATTGCCGATGATTAAAAAATAAAAAATAAGGACCAGGGGGAGTTTAAATTGGCAGGCCTTGTATATTTAAATTTAACATACCTTGCTATCATGGATACTAATAGTGGCGAAGGAATTAAATCTTCAATGCTCAAACATATGAGATTTCTTTGAAATATACAAACCTACATCACACTATAATAAAAGTAACATATCAACACAACAGTTGATGCTCTGTAGGTATCTATCTACTTGATATTATTTCATGAGATATGAATGAGTGACTACTTAGCATATTTTTAATTTTCAATTTAATTCTCTACTAACCTAGACAGTACGTGTGATGAACTGGTGATAGTGTTGCCAGGAGAAAAAATGGAACGGCGTTGATTTTCAACACTTTTAATCCAGATCTTATAATATTATAATCACTTTTTCTAAATTGTTGTAAACACACGTAGTGCCACTTACTGGCATTTTCTATTTAGAGAACTTTCAGCCAACTTTCTTCTCTCCAGATTCTCGGAAAATCTGAAAATAAACACATTTTTTAATAACAACCTAAAATTCAATTAAAGTAAATATCAATTGCCTTTAAAACATCTACAGTTTGTGAGCAACCTTAAGAATGAAATTTCCATTGAAGTTGAAATAAATATTTTTGTACAAGTATCTTTTTTGACAAAATGTGGATTTTTTACTGTTTGTTTTTGTAAAACTATCATTAACTTTTGTTATTTTTGAGCTTTCACACTTTCGCATTATGCCAGCCCTGATTTGTTTTGTTTACTTACCTGTGAAAAGATAAACAACCCCATGGTTTTCCTCTTTGGCCGCACACTACACACTTATTGGTCATTGTTTTTCAATAAATATTCACCATATAAATTTTTATAACTAAAAATCGATTATTAACCAGTTTCAAATAACACAAAACTTTAAAATCACTTAAAAACACAGATTAAAATGACAGACGTCGTCTTACAGAACACGATTTGTTGTCAAGACGGTGATAGATCGGGCATCGATCGGGTTTCTTCGTGCCGCGTTCATGATTCTGACCAATAGGAATAAAACCAGCCATAATATTTACGTACGTCGCGTAGGATGTAGATGAATCGGACAACTTTTTATGTTTTGTTACTCATCTTCTAGTATTATTAATCTGAGGATCTAACGATCTGCCATTATTTTCTATTTCAATATTAAATTTAGGTTTGTTTGATCCCCTAGTAACATTTATAATTACGGTAAACATAGCTTTGTTTTTGTTACTAGAGCTTAATATTAGTTCACCATTTTTTAACTTTGAGGAAGTTGAGAGGATTTTACCGTATTCATTGTTGGCTTCTATGAATAATTGTTTAAACGCACACGATTTTTTGCTTCTACGATTTCAAGAGGTAATTTAATTGTTTTTAAATAATGCGTTTTAGTTATTTTTTTAATGAGAAAACACAATTTTGTATTCAAACAACTTTGGTCAAATACTGACAGAATGTTAAAATATTTTCATTGTTGAAAAAACGTTTATAAATTGTTTTCAGTTCCTGAAGTGGGTTGGAACCTTTGATATGAAGCACCCACTAAGCACTGACGTGGTTTTCCAAAGAATACCAAAACACCATATACTGCACTCGACGCGCGTTTCACCTACCAAGTTGGCATCATCTGGAGATGGTTAAAATTGTCTTAATCATCTCGAGATGATGCCACCTTGAGAGACGAAACGCGCTTTGAGAAACTAGTTATTATTTTCACGTATTGAGCAAAATGACCAGATAAATCACTTTTAATGATACTTTTTAGCTAATAATAATTAAAAGATTCAGCATTCTCAGATTTTGAGCATATGCATTTTATATTAATTAAACTGAGTTTAGTTAGGCGATGTGAAAAAGAACCAATAAGTCTTTAGAATAGGAATTCTTTTAGTTTCCCGAGTTGAAGTAAACGAAAACAAAAATAACAAATAACTAATTCACGGTAGGAACGTGAATGTCTCGTCGCTATTTCCTAACCGCATTCTTTTAGTTATTTTCGAAGTAGACAACGTACCTACATTAGCATTTAGAAATACTATTCTCAAAAAACCTTTGAAGCGTTCCAACTAAAACAGAATCTTAAATGTTTCAACAGAACTGAAAATGTAACTATTACCTAAATCATTTTTATTTTACAGGGTTTTTCCATTTACTGAGGATCTCGAACCAGTCACCGAACCAAGATTAAATTAACTGCTGCGAACTGTAACAATCCAATATCAACGAACCTTAAAGTTGCTCAAACTTACTCACAAAGTTTTTTTAACTTTGAAGAAATAAAAATAAAATCTTATCTACTTATTTTAGGTAAAGATTTTCAAAATCATCAATCATCATACACAATATTTAGACAGATGGAGACGTTACGCCTTATTTTGGTAATGAGAAGAATTTCAGTGTGTTTTAATGGAGTTAGGAAAGATATTTAAAACAATTAATGTGTTAGTATTTATAATAATTTAATTAATACTGCTAAAATTATTAGTAGTTAATTGTCAACATACATGTTAAAAATCGGTCGTAGCTAGGAGCTCCGCGACAGTACGTTCTCATCATCATATTCAACTTAGGAATAAGTTACTTTAATTGACAATGTCATTTCCATTCATTTTATTTATTTACATAAAACAATTAAAACGAACAAAATAAATAAGGTAAATATGATAAATAAGATAAAGGAGATAAATAAGAAGAACGAGCCAAATGAGACAATCGAGATAATTGAGACAAATGGGGCAAATGAGATAAATGAGCCAAATGAGACGTGAGACAAATGAGACAAACGAAATAAAGAATTACTGTCGGAACCGCCTTTATTTTTTTAATCGAATGAAATTAATTTTAAGCCTTTTTTCTCAGTAACGGTTAATCTTACAAGAAATTCTTCTTTTCGGCACATTTCCTCATTATGAACAATTTTTATTTGAAACGTTTTTTATTTGAAGTAAAAAAAATTGTTGCCCCAACTTGAGACAGGGGCTTTTGCATTTATTTTGAAACCATGACCAGCGTTAACTTCCCACTCGAACTGTAGTTATTAACGTATGTACAAACCTAAACAAAATTTTAACTTACCTATGTGTAAAATTACTTATTTCTAATATTTTCCGCTAATTTTAGGCACTAATTTCTCTCGGAGACGATATGTTTTATTTTATTAAATTAAATACACATTATAGAACACATAAGTACCTTTATCTCAATACCCGACAAGTGGACTCTTTTCATAAACACGTACACATTCAACGTACAAATTCTACCTTAACGGTTTAACTTTGATCGATGGTGGTTCGATTACCAGAGATGTAATGAAAGATAATTAATTCTATAATATTTTATTTAAACCACTGCGTCCCTAACAATGTTCATTTTTAACCTTATATCTGGGGATACGGTTACAAAGAAATTGACTTATTTTAAGAGAATTCCATTCGTATCCTTCACACTATTCCTTGAATTAATATGCCTTCCAAACTAGAGATGGGTAATGAAGAGTCTGTCTTAAGATACGTAGCTTCAAAACGGAAGTAGCCTTGTTCCAAAACAATCAGTTTTTTTATAATGAACTTTGAACCTCGGAAGTGTGGGAGAGAGAAAGCAGAATTTTGGTAAAATATGATTGTACAGTGAATTCCATAAATTTTTTGATGATAGAAAAGATATTTGCTAAAGCTGCGTTCGAAAAGGACAGTAGTGGGTCACTACGCTGCGCTGTGAGTTACGGAATAAGTTGCATTACGTGGAGTGAAGTAGCACTGAGCAATTTTCATTGATGAAAATACTGTAAAAAACAGATCTCCAGGAGTACACACATGTTTTAAAAAGCAATCAATATATAAGAAATTATTAATACATACAAGGATGATCCCTTTTTCGCTATGATTATTTTTTGAGTAATTAAAGAAAATAATAACAGTGTTACAATAGGAACAAATATATTTAGAAAACAAACGTATTTTTTATTGAAACCCACCAGTAGAACTCCAGTGACTCACGAAATCTAAAATAGTGTTATAAATTACTAGCTAGTACGTAGGCTAGAGAGGAACCGAATTAATGAAACATGAAATAATATTATGTGGTTTAAGAGTTTGGTATTTGAATTACCGATTATTCGATATGGAAGGTAAATAAATATATCACAAATGTATTCGAAATAGTAAAAGTAGGTATATTCTTACGAAAATACCAGAAATATTACGTGCTACAGACGAAACAACTTTCACTATGTCAAAATTAGAAAATATTTAAATATTTTACAGAAAAGTAAAGTGCTGGTTTACTCAACGATGGCATTAATTAAAAAAGTCATTAAGTGTACCGGTTAAAATTGTCAGGAACCTAAATTCTCTTATCAACCTTCAGATATAAAGCAGAACAATTTAACGATTAAAAATAAATTAATTTGAATGTTTCATGCAGTGTTACAATGAAGTGTAATTTTAGAAATGTTAAAATTTTAAAATAAGTACCATTTCAGTGTAATACTACTTACTATTTGTATTGCTCACAATCCTATAACTTGATTTTCCTTAAAATTTGGTGGCTACACGAAAAACATAATCTGGATACTCTCATTTTTATTCACGATACGTAAACAGATACCCGTTCTTTTGAAATGCCTTAAAATTATATTGTAAGAAAATTGTAGCAATGGTAAATTTCTAAATATATTTGCTTTCAAAATGAAGGAATACCTTTCCATTATGGCCACAGAAGGCCAAAGTTCTTTAAACGAAATTTTGACGAACCGACAAAAGGCCAGTCATAGATTTTCTGACTTAATATGCAAAATCAAAACAAATCGAGGGTTTTACCTAACGTATAAATAAATATTTACCAATAAATTTTATATTCACGAATACCATTTAGCAAAAAGTAAGTCAATATAAGCATTTCTTCTTCCAAATTAGAATTTCAATTTCGTTTGGAATGAAACATTACTAGCAAACGGAATAACAGTGGCCATAAAAATATGTTAATTTTTAATATGTATTAATATTCATCAATGACTATTGTTTAATGGAATTCATTTATACTGGTAAATAAAGGTTAACAGACAAATAAATGCTATCAACTAAACAAACCAGTGGCGCACCCATGAAAATATCATTAGACATTTTTTTCAATATGTATTTAAATGACAATTATTTAATAACAATAAAACTTATTGGCTTTTCCTATTTCTATTAATTATGTTATCTATAGGAAAATATGTTCTACTAAGGATTGTTTTCTGTCATGTAAAGATGAAATTTGTATGTGGAGGTAAGTAACAAAAAATGACGACTTTTAAAAAAAAATATATTTAAAAACAATTCTGAATAACCTGTTGGATCAATGAAAAAAATAATTCCTTTGTGGTAAATTTTAAAAATAAACAATAACGGGAGCAATTAGCACCACACCGTCATCTGCAATGGAAATCCTCCTGGGTTTACCCTCTCTTCATATATATTTGGAGAGAGAGGCTAGGTGGGCAGACTACAGACTGCAACAAGCGGTCATTAATATGCCGCAGACTAGTATCATGGAGCAGAACAGGTTGCTGGATGATATACAGAATCACAGCATCCTGGGAATGCCCTCAGATACTATGCCTACCATGACCAACTACGATCTAACCTTCAACATCCTTTCTCAGGAAAGAGATAAGTGAGATCGGAATAAAGCCGACCTACTGAGGGCAGACAGTTGCTGGTTTACAAACGGCTCCAAAACTTCCGAGGGAACAAGAGCTGGAGTACATAGCTACAGATCAAGAGTGAGGATATCCTCAAGCCTAGGTACTAATGCAACTGTTTTTCAGGCCGAGGTTCTTGCCATTGAACTGTGTGTACGAAGGCTGCAACATATGCATCTTACACGCAGATCATTAAAAATATTCACAGATAGCCAAGCAGCTCTTGGCTCCTACCGGTGTAACTTCGAAACGGTATGGAACTGTCAGAAGGCTCTACATCATTTGAGCAAAAACAACAAAGTGACTCTGGTCTGGATACCCGGCCGGTATGGAAGGTAACGAAATGGCCGACTCCTTGGCCAGAGAAGGAGCGGGATCACGAATCATCGGACCAAAACCGATACTTGGCAGATCTTCAAGTACTGCTAAAATGGCTATCTCAACCTGGGCTGAAAGGAAAACTCTCCAATATTGGCAAGAGTTAGCAGGATTAGTTCATTCGAAGGGGTTTATAAAATACCCTTTGAAATCGAGAGCTAAGAAACTTTTAAAGTTAAACAGGGTAAAACTGAAAACTCTAACAGGCCTATATACCGGGCACTGCCGATTAAACTATCACCTGCATAAACGCTGCTTAGCGGAAAACGCCGAGTGCCGTCTATGCCTGGAGGATGATGAGACGGCAGACCACATCTTATGGATCTGTCCCGCTGTGGAGAGGATCCGATTCTCAATATTTGGCAAAGGGCAACTGCTGCCTGAGGATCTGGACACATTCTCACCCAATAAAGTTACCAGTTTCATTAAGAGACTGAACTTATTGGGTGAAATATAACTAAGAGTGAGCCATAATAAGCTTGCTGATAGCCGCAGTGGAGCGTCCGCGGGGACCCACTCAATGGAAACCTAACCTAACCTCACCAATCTATTTATAGCACCACGGGGCGTAATCTGTATTTGGTTTAGAAGGCCGTACAACTAATATATGGAAGTCGATGTCACTTGTATATACCGGTTGGAGTCCTGCGCATGCGGGTTTATCAAGGCTCTATTATACTACAAGATATTTTTATACATTTCACCTGTAGAAACGAGAGTTTTAATTCCTGTAAAGAATGTGTATGAGATAATACGCACAGAGTGCCTATAGCACTTTTTTGACTTTAGGCCTAGAATCAGTACATTTGGATAACCTACCGCAAAAAGACATCGACCATCTTTTAAACATGAAATGACAAATGGCAAATGTTATACGTTGACATTCTAATTTAATAACCATAGTAGAACACCACTCTGTATGTACGAGTATACTAAATACAAGCTTGGTTCCTGAGGCCGCCATTAATTTACTATTCAAGAAATGGTAAAGATTCAGAGCGTTGGTTTATTTAAATGTGAATACATTAACAACGTTTTGAAATTCTATCGAGATATATTTGGAAACTTCATAATGTGTTATGTATGCTTATAAAATGTATGAACATTTTAAATATTTTATTTATTCTTGGGTCACTGCTGGGTTAATTTGCCGGAAACAGTTTTAATACAATGTGAGGAAGCGGCTTACGTTCGTTAAACTGACATTAAGTACTTTTGATGGTTATTATTGCCGTTGGTCACTTTGTGAATTATTAAATTAGCCTTTTCTTCCAATCTCTCCGAATGATAAATTTAATTTGTCCAGATTTAAATAATATTTTAATCGACTCGTTTTATGTTTTAACTTGTAATATATTAATATATTAATAATGTGACAGCTAATATATCACACAACGGCTATTCACGATACCGTTATTATGCAAATCAAGTTATTGAATAACTGAATATTGTACACGAAACGTCTAACCTCTATGATTTCTCATACTAGTTGTAATAATAATTAGTGACGTTTTCACAATTAGCCGATTCGCATAACAGGAGGTTCTGATGCCAATACTTACAGATTAAGCATATTTTATTTGCGATAATGTTATGCACGGTTAATTCTATGAGGTCTCAGTGCTCAGCCTAACCGATGCGCATGTTTAAATCCGTCGTACATCTCGGCACCGTGCAGCAATAACAGCGTTCTCATTGGTTAAAAGACGTGTGCCGAGATCGCGGTCGGAAATAATTCTTTAAAAATTGCTTATTACAAATGTATTTAACATTCTCCTTGCCCTAAAGAATTAACATGGAAATTACATAAATCCGAATTATTGTAGAGCAAGGAACACAGTGAAATCAATGAAATATATACTGTAAACTAATAACCCTGGCGCGCATGCTTGCATGATAATAAATTCACTTAATTATGTCATACGATTCGGCACTTCCTAGTTAATTCCGACCCTGATCTCAGCACTCAGTCAAGCAACGTATGTCAGCCAATCAAAACCACCAATCAATTGGTCTATAGTGCCGAGCTGTATGCCAGAATTAAAGCAAGCAACCGGTGCAAACCTTTAGGGTGATATAACTAACTGATGCACACGAACATTACCGCGGATTATGAAAAAATGTCTCGTGATGCGATTATTTATTCGGTGTTTACCTTCCGGCAGTTACAGAAAAATAAAGCTATACAGATTGCGAGGAAAGTAAACCGCGGATAACAAATGTGTAAGTGACAGAGAGACGACCCCCTCCAAGAATGCGTGTCGACAGTAGCCATAAGGCTATAAGGTGTTTCTTCTATATACATAAGTATATAGAAGAAACAAAGTAAGGGACAAAGCAGAGTCTTGTGAAATACCAGAGATGGTAGATAGTCGGCAAGGTACAAAACAAAATGTGTAGGTTTTCATACCGACACCACAATGTCCATTGACATCGGAAAATAAGCTGAATCTGGAGAGTGTCGATATTGTCGTAGAATAGAGATTTTTACCATGCAACCCTCACATTTACATTTCATTCAAAATATGATGTCACGGGCAGGTCCTCCCAACCTCGTTTTAAATTTCAACCTGGACCGCCAATGTGGTAGAACACAATAGTCTCACACCACCTGAAATTATGGTTCATGAACTTATGAATGATGTTATTTTTGGACTTTTCAAGATTATGCTAAATAAAAAATTTTCCAGTGTGGGAAATTTACGCAACCGATGTTCAGTAGAAAATAACTAATCAAATGTTACGTCCTCTATCTAACGTTTGTATTTTTTTTACTTCCATTTAGCGTACTGCAGTCCTAAATTTTTTACAAAACATGTCCACTTTGTAAGATAATTATTATACGTAAAATGAAACCGGTTTATTTTTATATAACGGGCGTAAGTCCGTATAGTGTCACAGGATTTTCCATTAACTGTTCCAGTTTGATAAATATAGATAATTTTATTATATAGTGGATATTCTCCATACAATTTAAGGGATCATCAATTAATTACATTACGACTCTGTTTATAAATAAATTTATGTAGTGCTTTTGTTGAAGTGAATCACAGGGCTCTAATGACTAAGCCTGGCCAAGGTCATTAATCCTACAGAGACGTACTGGGTATGCATCATATCATAATACTTGAATAAGTACAATAATAAAAACAAAAATATTTTATATATTGTGATGTATATTTTTGTACTATTTCGTTCGCTTTAAATTCTTTTTTTATGTATTTCCTTATATTTTGTAAGCTTAGTGCTGCACATTATTATTAAACTGTTAAATGACGTTCACACACGTACATTCTATATCTAAGTGATAACTAATAATAAATAAATAAATAAATAAAATAAATGGAAATAAATTTTATTAATACTGGTACACTGTATAAAAATATGTACAAAACTCACCTTCTTAAGCAGATTTATGAAGTAGCTTAGTTGTTATCACAAACTGAAGCACTTCTATAATAATTGTGCAGCATCAGATATGTTTCTACAGTTGTCTCAGTAAGCGATGTTCGCTGTGGTGAAAAAATATGTTTGCATTTTGAAAAAGACCGTTCGACATCTACGGAAGTAATACAGGCATAAGTAAAACACTCTGTGAACTCACTTAACGCAACTGTAGATGCACCATCACAAATTTGTCTTAATTTGGTAAAATTAGGATCTTTCCGTAATACACTCTCGATTTTTCAATAACGGGCTTATTTTTTGCGTCATTTATAGTCTGTAGCTGTATATTTACGTCGTCCACTATTTGCAGCGATTCCACTACCGACAACGAAGTATTTTGCAATTTTTCTTTTTCGTCGTGTAGTCCTCTATAATTGTTATAAATAGTTTTTAAATCTGTTTCAAGGGAAACATCTTGAAAGCTTGTCTGGCTTTCCTTAATAGCTGAGGCCTCGTTAGGGTTTGAACTGTAGTATCACAGCTCTTATTTGTTGAAAATATTCAGCATAATAAAAAGCTGCCTTCAACCACGTTCCCCAACGTGTAAGAATCGGTTCTGGTAGTTTCGAAATACCAGGACACAGTGTGTGAAATGCTCGAAGCCGTTTAGGAGATTTGAGAAATACTTCTTTTGAATTTGCTATTAATGCATCTACCTCTGGAAAACATTTTCGAATCGTTTCTGCTACAAGATGGAACGCATGCACTTTACACGTAACATGTAAAAACCTACAATCGTCTCTTTGAAGAAAACGGCCCACCAAACGCATGGTAGCAGCACCATCGGTCACAAACGTCAACACTTGACTTGTTGACAGTTCAAATTTTTCGAAAGTCTCCAACACCACCCGCGTAATTGTTTCGCCAGTATACGTAGTTAGTCTTTTGCTAGCTAGTAAAAGTGGAAATGTTGATTTAACAGGGTCGAGTACACGTACTATAACATTTAAAATAGAATTTTTTTTACGATCTGTCGTCTCGTCAACACATAACCACAGCCGTGTATTTTTTAATGCACGTTTAATCCTATTTACAATGTCTTCACGAACACTTGGTACATATCTACGTAACGATGAACGACTTGGTAAATTCACCTGGGGATTGTATTTATTCCAGAACTCCCGAAATGCTGGTTTATCCAATATGCGCAGGGGAACATCACAGGCATCAGCATTAACAGTAAATCAAACATAAACTGAGGTTCCAAAGATGACACGCCATTTTTTTATTTTTATGCCGGTTACTATTGACATGAATTTTGCAGCCGTATTTATTCCAGCACATTAAGTCTTGATCACAAACTTTACAAATTATTTTACATCCATCATAGAATAAATCCGGAAATTCACCGATAAATTTATTCACTTTATCACGTACGGTCGTTTTCTACTCTTTACGCTCAACATTATTTATTATTTATTAGTACTCTATGCATCGACCGACAGATAACAACTGAAGTGTGTCATGTCATCGGCATCGTAAACAAGCGCGCGATGGCATTGGTATTGCGCTCGACCCTGAATCTACCATCACTTGGCCAGGCTTACTGATGACATTTACTTTATACACTTTATATGTATAAATAGTACAATCTTTATAGTGATTAAAATATGAGTATGTTGTGCACCTCTCATATGAATAACTATATGTATCACATTTTGTACAATCTTCTTAAATCTAGATTGTTACTAAAAAAAAATGTGCGTTGATCGTTTATATGTGGTTCAGTATTCTATAGGTCTATCTATAAACAATTTTGATAGATTGGTTTTCCTAAAGTCCCTCTGTTTGTATTGAAAGACCATTACGGTATAGCCCCATTTACGAGTACACCCTAGCAGGTGCTGACTTACCAGATATTGCAAATTTCGACATTTTCAACAACAATTTTATTTGTAATTAAACATCTCAGGTAACGTATTCGGTGATTGAAAATGTATCATCTCACGGTTGTTTTTTAGGAGCCATTTGAAGAAAACTTTTTGTCGATATCGCCTAGTAGTAAACGACATTTTTGTCGATTCAATTGCTTTTTGCGATAAATTGTCAATAGACCGGCGCATTCGCCTAAAGTAAAATACATATAACATCTTAATGCGCACCTTTGAAAATTTGATTACTACATCAAATTCTATCATTTGCAACATATCTGCACCGAATGTATCAAGTAAATAATCATTTAATAAAAATGTTTTATTAGGGAAAATATATACAAAAACACACAGCGTTTTGCTATTGAGACTTCCAATTTTTAACACTAGAATAATCTTGTTGAAGACTGATTTCGACAAATTTTGTGTAAAGTAAAATACGACCTTTCTGAATCCCTGAAAGCCTGAACATTTTCTAGTGAAGTGTGGAGGTCAGGTCAGTAAATGGGTAAAAGTTAATTTTTGTTAACGGCTGAAAATGTACAGCGCTTATGGAATATTCACAATAAACGAAAGATCCAGTTTTTTTTATTTTTAAGTTTTCGTATCTATATCGTGCTTATATCACACATACATATGTCTTTTGTACTGTGAAAAGGTTTAAAGTTTTCATTTGAAAAACTACAAGCAGTAAAAATTTAGCAAATATTTGGAAGTAACATACATATACGGGCATTTTTCAACATGGAGATCTCGCTTCTCTTGCGAGATACAACATCGGTTAATTAGAGAAAAATTGCGTGATATTCTTGCTAGGAGCTTGACGTCATCAGAACTTAATTATCTGATTTGGTTTTTCAGATATCTGGAAAAAACTTTAAAATTCGTATTTTGTCTTTCTCCCATATGTTTCTTATTTGACATTCAATCTGAAATCATTCTTACAAAAAATTTTTGTGTTTTATATAATTTTTATAAAATGAAAGTATACAACGTTTCGTTTACTCAGAATCATCATCCAAGATAAGCGAGATCTCTATGTTGGGAAAGTTATAGCCAAACACCCTGTATGTATTTATCTGTGCGTCTGTCCGCTTACCTGTCTGTCCGTCATACAGCGTTTTCTCAAGAACTCTCCAAAGTTTCTCAATTTAGGTGAACGATAGCGAAACATGTTTTAAAATAACTTTTTAACACAAAATGTTACTCCAAATTCTTGCTAAGGTGTTATACGATTCAACTGGTAAATTATAAATTTGAAATAAAATTGGTAGGTTGAAGAATATATTCAGCTGTTTCCAGTGCACTCAAATTTTGACTTGTGCGTTGAAAATTTTTCAAAAACATTAGAACTACGGTTTGTAGATTAAGTTGCATTATTGTGTTTATCAATTTTCTACGAGTGCATAGAACAATAGTAGATCTGCATTTTACTATGCTTTTCCCGCTGCGTTTTTTCTTTTAACTCAGTACTACCAATAGACTAGGGGACTTGCCTTAAGCCTACAGAAATGAAACGTATACAAAACTTTATTAACGTAATAGTGCAGAGCTCTTCCTAGGACTGCCCCAAACTTTTTGAATTTAAAAATATTGTCTGGAAGATGAGTTTCATGAGGACATATTCAAATTAATTTCTAACTGTACGTAGATACATATTTTGTTAGTTATTATTGAACGTTTTTAGACTGGAAGACATTAACAGGAACGTGTATACTTGTTGACTACCTTTATGTACAGAAATAACCTCTGACCTATGACCTCAACCCAACGCATGTAATATGCTATGATCATCTTATCGACTTATTGAATCCTATCTCTACTTTTTTCTCATTTGTCTAAATAGTATGTACAAAATATTTTTCTAATTGCATACACTATAGGATGAAATCTACTAAAGAGAAAGATGTTTATTCTGTCGATAAAACTATTGTTTTATTAACATGCACCGTGCAATAATCGGATATCGTCCAATTTACAGGGAACTCACTAGAAACTGAATTGATTTCACAACAAAAAAGTTAAAAATTACTTAAAAAAATCCTTCTTCATTTTGAATTTTAAAACTTTACTTAGGAATTTGATATAAATCATAAACTTTTAATCTTATTACTATTACCATTTCATTATAAAGTCCTTCGATTAGATTATCTCATAGAATTTAAAGGGTGTTGTAAGTTAATAACGAAATAAAAAAATTACATATCGAACCGATGTTCACAACCTCAATTTACGGTATAAAGGTACACTAACACCACCCCCTCATACCACAGAGTTATTCAAAGCTTCCTTCTCATATCAAATTACAAAAATATACAACTTAATACCTCTGCATATAAAAAGTAAGTCTGTTATATCATTTAAGCGTTCATATAAAAAACTGCTATTAGCTGAGCAAAATAACTTCTTCGCATAAAGACTATAAGGTAACGATCAATAATTAATTATAAGGTAGATTTTTTTTTTTTTTGGTAAAGGTTCGGTTCTGATGTATTTAACTCGTCTAATATTTCTTTTGTTTTTTTGTTTGTAAAAAGGTAAAAAATTATGTATTATTTTGTATATATACATTTATACTGTTTTATGTAGAATATAGATATATATTGATATAAGCTTAAGATGAAAAGCAGTAGTTTTGCTCCCGCATAACCAGCTGATCTTCGGCTTTTTTCAACTTCTTTGTATTTTCGTCCGCAATAATTATAAATCAGTCTATTGAAAATAAAGACAATTTATTATTATTATTATTATTATAAATGAATGATATATCTAAGCCTATAGAGAGATGGTCTCTGAAAGTGGAAAATAAAAAAGTTTTTTAATAGCAAATGGATATTTTTAAACAGTTATTATATCAATATTTTCCGATTGCATGTTATACTTACAACATATTTTTGGTCATTTATTTACATTTTTAAATAGTTTTAAAATCGAAATTAATCATTTATTGAGCCGCAAACCCTATAATTGAAATAATTTCTATAAACAGTAACTGAAAATGAATTATTTGAGACAACATTTTCTTTCTTATTCCTGAGGGGGGTCCATAAAACATGTTATTCTGAAGAAAAGTTGCATGGCCCTAATTTTACAAACGAAATTACCTACAGCACTCGGTCTATATGTACAATATTGGAAGCATTGGTAGCCATTGAGAAAACATGCTTTGGAAAACAAAAGAACATAACGACACCTAAACGTCAAATAATAATACTATCGTTACAAAGTTCAACACAAAATTGTTAATTCACTGAGGTGCAAATTGTAAAGGCAAGTTACTAAACATATCTACAATATATCCATAGATAGATTATTTACTGAAATTTTAAAATTCTTAAATATAGTTTACGTGTAAATTTTACTTTTTGGGTTTTTATATTTTTTTTGGATTACAACAATTTTCGGGGAAATAGCTTCAACATAGTGTAAAAGAAATTATCAAGTCTCATATAAATTGCATGCTGAAGTTTTTAACAAAATTTAACTCATTTTTTTATTCCGTGCGTATATTATTAATTAAATTTAGAATAGGAAGTAGATATTTTATAAAAAATTGCCAGACCTACTCTTATTTCAATTTGTACTTTAGTACATTTTGATCACATTATTATTTTCTCTTTAATTTTTTTTTTTCGGTTTCTTAAAATCAGACGGTTCTCCCATTCACGTGGGAGTCGCGCCAGCAAATTAACTACAGCCATTGTTCAGCTGCTCTGATTCGGTCTTTCAGGCGATTTGGCTGAAACTCAGTAACTGATTCAACATCAGTAACTCCTGCGACCCTTTGTGTTGCGTTGAACATGCATCATCTGGAAATTCCTCATCTTCTATGAACGAGACCACCCTTATGGCCTTAGGAGAGCTCTGATATTAGGGTTAACTACATTTCGCTGCTCTCATAGCAAGCCTACTCGTAGTTCTCTCATCCACTTAAAGATTGGGAGGGTTCTTCCTCTATTTTGATTGAAAAACAGAGTTTTGGGTACTCGGGATGGATATTCCTGAGGACCCACGTCTAATATCTATCTAGCAGAGTTACCTCTGCCTTGTAGTGAGATGTTGTCATTCTTATATAATCGGAATCTAACTTAGAAAACACCTGTAAGAAAGCAGCCTTTATTCTTAGATAACGTTGGTATTAAGCAATTTCCACAAAATTAATGTTTCCCGAGCCCTTTAATATATCTTTTACTCCATGCATAATGGTAAAATAATGTTCCTTAATTTATAGATGTGGTTTGAAATTTTACCAGTCTTTGGAATTATAACCGCTGCTATGGCAGCTCCGCATGGCATTGCATATATATTAAATTATTTGGTGGTGGGAAATTGCTTCAGAAGATCAATGGTGGAAGTTGAGCAACGGATGCAATATTTAAGAGATAAACGGCTAAGTGGTGACCCATATAAAGTAAAAGGTCTAGAAAATCTGCCAGAAGATTGTGAAAATGGTAATGGAGGAGGAAATTCAGATGAGTGTTACGAAATGCCCTCGGTCGATGATTGTAATGAGTGACGTAATTTGGCAGTGTTTAAATTTCTTAATTTTGTATTTATGAAGAAAAATATTAGGTATTAATTAATTAATTTATAACAAAATTTCATATTTATATGCATAATTAATAGATACTTTAAATTAAATTATAATTATCATATGGCAAAACTCCTGATTTCAAATTCTTTATTCTATTTTAACAGAAACATGTGATTTTGTATTTGATTTTGTTCACTGCTTGCTTACAAAATGGGCATAATTTTAAAACACACAATATGTGTGTAAATAATAAGCTGAAGGCCCACTTGAATACGTTCCTTTTTAATGTCAAATTTAACCCCTAGTGATTTGCTCGCGGGATGATATTAACCATATAGGTACACCCCGAATTTAAGAGTCGACCAATGCTATCGCGAATCTGAGGGAAATCTACCCTTATTTGTCCTCAGTGCGCAGCATCCCTCTAATAATTTCGATTGTACATAAGCAGCACACCCAGTTTTCACATTCCTTTTGTTTGAAAAAAGCAAACTAGTAAAAACAAAAAAAAAATTAAAATTAAGTTACCGCACAAAGGTGTTCCTAAAATATGTCAGTTGATATTTTGGGACGACATTCCCCAAAAAAACACATTTTTAATTTTCCCATGTTATTTAAAGGTACATTAATTTAAAATGAATTTTAAACTTTTCGCGGCGAGAGCTCTATATTGTGCATATGAGGAAGCCAGAGAAATTCTAAGAACTTGAGAGCCATGCTTCGAAAAGATTAACTTTAAAGAAATCCGTTTTTAACTGGTGTTCTTTAAACGACAAATTCCAAAATTATTTACAGATTTAAATATATCAACGTTAAATTTCCTCCCTAACAGAATTATACATTTTGAAGCTTGCATAAAAGCAAAGGTATTTTGCTGTTGCTATGAGTTTTCCAGTGGTCAGCAGGGTGAAAAATCGATCGAATCCGCGATACACATTTGCATATCGTGGGTCAGCAGCAACTAATAGTTACTGACATGCCACCTCGATGGCACGTGATGCCTGAAAACACTGAAAAGTTGCCCCTTTTATTACAATTTATTACCTCATTGCTATGGAAATGTAATTAGCTCTATGAGCTCTACTGAGCTGATGCAATTGACCACTATAACCACTTAGGCGCGTATAATAAATGATCCTAGCTTTTTCACAAACGAATATAATGCAAGCAGGAACTATAGACAGATTTTATTATTCTATTGGAATATTTATAAAAATAATATCAGTTTTTTAACTTATTGAATACTTCCATACTTCCAATCAAAACAATGACTATAAAAATGAAATTTATTTTACTTGAAAATAATACCTTAATCAATGGCGGCTGATTCACGGTGTAAGGAGACATCCTTTATCCTTTAAATTGTCGGGGTAACTTTGCTGCCACTAAAAAACCACAAACAAATATTTTAGTTGCAATTTAAAATATTAAAAATTAATATTACTGTTTAGCGTGAAATGTGTAAATTTTGCGGCGAAATAAAAAAAATTGATGTACGGCAAAAAGTCAAGAGATCATTCCTTTAGAAAAGTACCTCCTCTACAAGATCCATATAGATTTATTTAATTAAAATAATTCCGACCGAAATCCTAACAAAAACTAAAAAAAGCAACTTTTCCATTGTCATTTTCACATAGATATAACATTAACAAAAAAAAAAAAAAACGAATAAGTACATACATACTACTACCCTAACGTGTCTAAATAACACATGGACTTTTTCAATTTGAAATTGTAACGATTAATACCGATTTTAAATTGTACAACAGAATACCGCACCGAATAAATTTACGTGATTTTCCGCGCTCAAAAATCCGACTTTTAGGGCGTGCTCAATCTAAACTCTTAACTTCTCATGAATAATACTCAAACTTTTTCATGCCCTACATAATCATTTATAGTCATTGTTACCGCATCTGGTTTAGCTTCCGAAATGTTTGATTAGAAAGCGAGTTTTTCTGTTTCTACTTTTGCTTATTAGTTATCTCACACGAGTTGATGGACAGAACGAGATTTTCGACAGGGACCTCTAGTTCTAAAGGTTTTTACTGACTCCGTCCTTTACGAAATTTGTGGAACGTCAGGGCCAAATATAATTTTATTAGACTAGCCAGTTTGAACGATTTTATGTATAATATTTTAAAAACCCTTTTTGCTGTTATATAAGAAAAATCATTTTACCATTTTTTAAACGAGAAAATTTTAAATATAAAACTGTAAAAAACAGCAATTCTATACAACAAATATTCTGAAACTCCTAATCAAACCAAAACGATTAATAAACTCAATTCTACGCCACTGATGTATAATCACAATCACCAATCAATCAGTCAGTAATAATCATCCACCCAATTAAATGCCTTAATAAAATACCGTTTTCCCCACTAATCAGCTATGAAATAATAAAATAATATAATGGTTTCCAAACGATTGTCCCCTAGAGTAAACCAGAACTTTATTTTAAGCATATTTATTTTTAATTTACATTGAAGTGCGAAGAATAGAACAGAGATCTAGATAGAGGTGTTATAATTGGGCGCGGGAGTAGAACTCGACTGAACACTACAACCACGGGCGTGCCCCTAAATTATTTTGAAGATGACGAACATAGATCTTCAATAATAAGTATTCGGTATTTAGACAAATACAAAATCTTTTTTAATTTAATACTAATTAAAAAATTTTTAGTGATTGTTTGCTAAGCGACTGGAAACCTTTAAATTAATAGTGAGGTGCTCCACGCAAACGCTATCCAACACTGTGACACATGCTTCGAATAGATTGTCGATGTTTTGCCGGAGATAATTTGTCTTACAATTAATCTCTTGTAGAAAGCGCTAAAGACCCATTTGTTGAACTGGTAACCGTCCTAAGCGTCTGTCTGTCATGTCCCATTCATGTTCGATCACACTATCCGATTCCATTATCATTCAACTGAGATCGTTCTTGGCACCACTCAAGTCTCTCGATGCCTTCGGGTCAGACGCAAAATGAGGCGGGTTCAGTGTAATCGAAACCAAAGAAACTTAATTCATCGAAAAATGGACCTAATGGCTAGACGCTGACTCGTAACTCCTGGTTGCACTGGACCGGTTTCTTAGGGACGCAATTCATCAGAAGCGTTCTTCGAGTTCAGTGGTTTTTCGAGCAGCCCCGGTACCTCTATGAAGTTTAGGCCTCTCTTCTTCATGTCATGCATTCCAACATCGCATCACTCAAAATTTAACTCGAGTTTAATATTAGAGATATATTTTTTTAATCCATCAGTTTCTTATACAATATAAGATTACAACAATATAAGTAGTTGCTTGCAACTATGATAAAAAACATATGTTGTAACTATTGCATGATAAGGGAAGGGTGTATATAAAATATCGAAAGATACTGCACTTACGATAACACAATGCCGTTCTTAACGTGTATTTATAGATGTCATAATTAGTCGAGAATAAGTTGATAGGGTGATCCAAAAAATGTCACTCTAGTTAGCGGTGGAAATTCATCAATTCATGTCTTAGCGCCAGCGTACGTTGTTGCTAGTAAACAAAAATCCCAGTGAAATTCACAAAAAATAAAACTACTGAGCATAATAAAACCAACAATTATAACAATTTAAGACACTAAATGTTTCCCAAAAACTAATACAATCTAACGAATGTTAAATTGAAATGAATGACAGTTCAAAAATTGATTCAAATTAGTGACAATTCAGTCAACTAGGTAATGCGATAAATCAATACAAGACGCACGATTTATTTTCATGACTAACTTCGAAGCTATTTTTGTCGATCGCAAGTTATTATGAATGTTTTAAGTAAATTGTTAGTATGAAGTATTTTCGGTTCATTAAATTCAAAAAATGGGAGAATTGGCTAATATAAAGGGCCTGCCTGCTACTTCTGTTAATTGTCAAGAATGGCTGAGGAACCCATCTGTTTCCACGCCGTTGCGCCTATGAGCTATAATGATGCGTCATATTTTATGGATCTCTGCACCGTTTTTGTGACAGGCGACACTCATCCCGTTCTAATATTTTGTCTGAGTCGTGTTATGGTTGGACGCCGGCCAGGACGCCTCGCATAGTGGCGTCGCATCTTTCTAGTTGTCTCTGTCAGCGGGCTAAGTATGGACGCCGACGATAGGTTTTCTCTTTTCTACTCTCAAACCGTGGATGGTTCTGTCACCTTTTGGCAATAAAACTGCATTCCTAAAATTGATCTTGCAATTAGTGCAATCTATTAAGTTGAGGTTTTTTTTTTGTACAAACTTGCCATCCTTTTGCCACATAAAAACAATGAATATGTATCATTACTGTTACAGTAAATGACAAAGCAAATTGTATACATATATATAATTTTCAAGCAGTATTAAAAATACTAATTCTGACTGAAAAATACTAGAATTTTGACTTCAATCATCTGAAGATACAGGAAAAAAAAAGTTTTTTATGTAATTTTAATGTGTACTAATATGAAAATAATTTCATATTAGTACACATTTCTTCTAATCCCTAGAAATAAATAATACACGAATAATCATTTTTTCCGTACAAATAAACTGCAAACAATATTTAATTTGTAATCCACAAAATAACTAGAATAAAATTGCATTAAAAGTTTGTGAATATATATCTAATAAATTTATTTCATATTATCGTTTCGTTTAGAAATATCTTTTTAGGAATATATAATGAAAATATAAGGCAATACAACCTTGCGTGAATTTCTGTTGTTTTCAAATGTTTTAATTTAGTTACGTTACATTTTAATTTAATTATATTACAATTTAAATTTAAAAAACCGCTGCCAATTACTTGGGTATCAGAACTTCCTCACCGTAGTAAAACTCGACGTGTGGTGGAGTTTGTAATAAAAGTAATTTTTGACGTTTTAAAAAAGTCACATTGGTGGAATGTCACAAATATTTTTTTTAGACATTTCAAATTTTAAGTGTCAATCAAAATTCAAATTTTATGGTGTTGCCAAAATGTTTACAAAAGCTTTATTTAAACATTTGTACACAATATTATAATGAGTTTGTATAACAGATCCAATTTATCATCTTTCATCACGAATACATTTTTTTGTAAAGTTAGAAATAGAAATGTTGGTGTCCGGTAACCCCGTTCCAGGGGACCGATTTTGCTCATCAACGAACAATCTCTTCCTTGACGTCCAGAATGTGTGTACCAAATTTGAAAGTTTTATCTCAAAAACTGTAGGTGCTATCATGAACCACAGACAGACAGACACACACACACACACACACACACACACACACACACACACACACACACACACACACACACACACACACACACACACACACACACACACACACACACACACACACACACACACACACACACACACACACACACACACACACACACACACACACACACACACACACACACACACACACACACACACACACACACACACACACACACACACACACACACACACACACACACACACACACACACACACACACACACACACACACACACACACACACACACACACACACACACACACACACACACACACACACACACACACACACACACACACACACACACACACACACACACACACACACACACACACACACACACACACACACACACACACACACACACACACACACACACACACACACACACACACACACACACACACACACACACACACACACACACACACACACACACACACACACACACACACACACACACACACACACACACACACACACACACACACACACACACACACACACACACACACACACACACACACACACACACACACACACACACACACACACACACACACACACACACACACACACACACACACACACACACACACACACACACACACACACACACACACACACACACACACACACACACACACACACACACACACACACACACACACACACACACACACACACACACACACACACACACACACACACACACACACACACACACACACACACACACACACACACACACACACACACACACACACACACACACACACACACACACACACACCACACACACACACACACACACACACACACACACACACACACACACACACACACACACACACACACACACACACACACACACACACACACACACACACACACACACACACACACACACACACACACACACACACACACACACACACACACACACACACACACACACACACACACACACACACACACACACACACACACACACACACACACACACACACACACACACACACACACACACACACACACACACACACACACACACACACACACACACACACACACACACACACACACACACACACACACACACACACACACACACACACACACACACACACACACACACACACACACACACACACACACACACACACACACACACACACACACACACACACACACACACACACACACACACACACACACACACACACACACACACACACACACACACACACACACACACACACACACACACACACACACACACACACACACACACACACACACACACACACACACACACACACACACACACACACACACACACACACACACACACACACACACACACACACACACACACACACACACACACACACACACACACACACACACACACACACACACACACACACACACACACACACACACACACACACACACACACACACACACACACACACACACACACACAGACAGACAGAATATTTTTTCTGTCTGAACATAATTCGTCCAGAAATGCAATAAAAATTTTCAAAATTTTTCTCACGAATACATACCTTCCTCACTTTGAGGAGTGAGGAAGTAAAACAACTTGATGTGGCTCCGTGCTCTTTTTAGTCAGTCTCAATGAGTTTGAGAATGCGTTTTCAACGAGGCTTTCACCAAGTACCCGACTTAAATTTATAAATCGCTGTTAAAATATGTTTTCTGTTAGTAATATTAAAAAATGCGTTTCGTTTTTATGCAATTTTGAGTCCTTAAAATACAAAGTGTGCCGGGTAAAAATAAAAACTAATATTAAATTATGATACTGTGTGTCTGTGCTATTTTTATTAATTATTCTTAATGAATCACCCTGTATAAAAATGAAGCGCTGTTGTAGACTTAAGGCGTATTTTTTCGTTACGAACCGAACGCCTTGAAACATGTTTCCTAAAAATTAATACTGATTGGTTGAATACAAATTTCCTGTTCTGTGATCGGTTATAAAGTAAACTGTTTGAATGACAAGCACGTCCAGTACGCTCCTGTTAGAAATATTTATTTTAATACAAATTTTCATAAAATGTAATCTGACCAATATGGATGCCATAAATAAATAAATTAACGGACCAGCGAGAAAAGTTTATATTGTCATGCAATTATCGACTTGGGTTACAAAGAAATTTTATTCCTTGATAAGCATGAAAGCAATATAAAAAGACTGATAAGGGTGCCTGATTCGAGGGTAAATAAATATGAGCCCGGGAGGTCAGAGGTTAACGCTTTGACTGGTGCTTTTTGTGACTTTGTACGAGGGCAAAATACATTTAGATGAGAGATTTCTGATAACGGTCAAAATATATTAATTCATTGCACAGATAAAGAATTATTATGTTTTTTATCACGGAATATTAAATGAATGTAGGAAATATATGAATACATATGAACAAGCGTTAATTCTTCATTTACAACGTATGAGATTAAGATGAGTATATCTAGCTAGGCAATATATTAATTATTTTTTCTTTAAATTTGATACATATGATTTATTAATATTGTTTTTTGCCAGTAATCAGCTAGTCATTTTTAAAACGACGAATTTACGCTATTTATGGTTTTTGAACTAAGGTATTGTTCAAATTTCTTTATGTATAGGTATTATTTCAATATGGTGAGGTTATTAAATCTTTATTTTCATTCCTTATTTTAAGGTAGGTTGCTTCCTTGCAGGTCAGAATTAAAAAAGAGGTCTCAAGTGTTGCGTATATCAGTGTGTTTATTTTATTTTTGAAGACAAAAATATAATTCCCTTAGGAAATATATATTCCAGGAACTTAGGTACTTATAAAGGTAAATCGGGATGAATTGGATGCATGGTCACAACGCAATAGATTAATAATTTTAAGTGGAAGCAGGACAGTTTATATAAATTTTCATATTCAAAAACCACTACCTACAAATTTCAAAATAGAAAATAAAATTAAACTATTTGCAACTACAAAAAATGTTTAGGAACACATTTAGATTGTTGATTAAGATGGGACAACCATATTGATTTTCTTTGTGCCAAACTAAATTCGGTCTTTATGCAATATTTCAAATGAAATCTAGCCTAAATAGAGAAGGATTGTTCAGTATAATTACTCTTTAGTTTATAGCGTTGATTGAAATACATAGTTCAATCAACACTTTTAGTCATAAGACAAACAATAGTAGGTAATGGCGGAAATATAGAGTATTGGTTTCCAAAAAAGATTAATTAGCAGTAGCGGCTGGTGAAATTTAGACTGTCATATCTTAGTATTGGAGCATGGGACCTAAGCGATACTTTAAGGCCTATCAAGACTAAATGAAGAAGTTTTGGAGAAAAAAAATTCGATTGAAATTTGCGAAAAAAAGTTGGAAACATTGTGGGCCTCTAAGGTTATTTTTGAACGATTTGTCAAATATTTGCGAAACATTTTTTCAGAATCAGGTAGAAAATATAACAACAGATTTCAAATTTCACAAAAAAATATTGATTTTTTACAAAGTTGTACCTTTTTGAAATTTGCAGTGAAAAAATGAATCTAAAATAAAACTTCAAAACGGTATAACTTTATAGAAAACCAATATTTTTTGAAGAAATTTGAAATCTGTCGTTATACAGGGTGAGTCAGTTTTTTGTAGACAAACTTTAACAGGAGATAGAACACATGTTTTTAAAAAGAAAAGTTCCTATAAACATATGTCGTAGAATGCTTCGTTTCTGAGATACAGGGTGTTGATATAATTTTTTTTTCTCGAATTTTCATTATAACTTATAAAGGAATGCTTAGATTTTTTCCATGTTTGGGGGATAATGCCTATTAATTAAGGGGCATAAAGCAAGCGGTAAGAATGTTCAAAACTTGCACAGTGGCGGAGTGGAGGGGTGCTGAACCCCTTCCTTAAACAGAACTTCCACACCAATGACTATTTTTAAAAAAACTGTTATTTTCATTATCTACATACAGTTTAACAAAAAATAATGTCCCTTCTTCTGTTTCGAAATTCCTGTGCGTTTCCGAGTTATTTTGATTTTTAGTGTTTGATGTGGTACTAAATTAAGTAAATGCCGCCTCGATATCCACAAAAACGAAAAACGGCACCAAACACTGTAAAACTGGATAATTTTAAAAATTATGGCTCTGTCGGGGCAAGAGTTCAAAAGCGGAAGCCTATTGTTGATGACGAAATCGTAGAAATAGCAATTTTGGGATATTTTCATGCATTGCCAATGATGTCATTAAGACAAGCTGCTCTTGAATCGGGACTATGCTAGGATTCACAGAATCTTAATTAAACATAAATTTCACCCGTTTTCGTTCCAAATTGTTCAACGAATGAAAGAAACAGATTTCCTAAGATGAGAAAATGTTTGTGAATTTATTCTAATAAGGTCTGTAGGCGACGATTCTTATTTGGAAAATATTATATGGTCAGATGAACCTAAATTTACCAAAAATGGACTTCTTAATCGACATAATTCGCATTATTGAAGTGACTCGAATCCTCATGTGATCAGGGAGCGAAATTTTCAAGAAAGTTGGCAGTTTAATGTTTACTGTGCCATAAGAAACGACAGAGTGGTGGCATTAGAATTTTATCAGGAAAATTTAAACAGTTATAAAGATTTCGTCTTCTGCTAATATGTATAGTTAATTTTTTGTTTTTGTTTTTTTTTTTTAGGTGAAAGATCTAAATATTTTACAAAATTTGAATAAGAACTATTTAGAAAATTTACCTCTCGCCGAACATAGTGTTACGCCACTGGACTGTGTAGACTGGTTAGATGAGACTGGAATTGAACGCGAACGGCCGGGAATATTCTGGATTGCCCTAGACCTACGAACCAGTCACATGAATTGCGAGATATGAAGAACAAATCATTGGAGCTTCGTCTACAAATGTGGACCAAGAAGTTGTAAAGATGTTAAAT
>JANEYF010001345.1:0-76548 GCA_029963845.1 Rhamnusium bicolor
CTCGGTCAAAATGGTCGTCCTAATAATCGGTGTACTCGGAGGGATAAAGCTTTGCTGCTCTCGGAACTGAAGATCATACCGGCCTGCCAAAAATCAGCCGAGTGGCTGGCAGGCCAAATGCAGAAGGCGGTCATTCTTGGTTCTCTCCGTCTGCTTAGGGCACATGATTCTGGTATCTACAGTCACTAACCCTGCGGGATGTGGGGAGTGGCTGTGAAGTTGATGCGCTGGCGCGACTCCCGTGAAGCGTCGGAGGCCACGGGAGGACTGACCGGCATCGGGAAACCGAAAAAAAAAAAAATAAAAAATAACGGAACGTCTCAATGGTAACGAACGCGATGGACAAGGACGCTTTAAGTAGACGAGGGAACTTCGGGATGACTTGCTGACCTGCCGCGAGAGAGTAGCGAACCTGAGCGAAGGGGATACATGGCGCGATTGCATGCACTTTGGTGCGAAATGCATCCAGAGCATCGCGCCTTCTCTCAACAACATCTGAGAGATCAAGTATCCTTTCTGCTCAGGACAGGCTATGTAAGGGCACCCTGTCAGCCGGAAGAACTGCCAGCCGCAGTCCCACCGCGGCAATTACCAGCTGATGGTCCCTGGTAAGCAATTCTCCCCTCTGATAATCAACATCTGTCATAGTACGCTTCATGAACTCATCCGCAGTTATCAAGTTGTTGTTTTTGAATTTTAAAGCTAGCTGGTACATTGATGTATTCAAAAAATGCTGGTCCCTTCACATAACTAAAAATACCGCCGCTTGCGTTCAGGGTTTTTACTTTTTCTAGAAAAATTCCAGTCTTTGGCCTCAAATCAGGGATTTTCTTCCCAGCCAGTGCCTGCAGGTCCATTACTTTTGTCTCCTTCACTGCTTTGGACAAGGCAGATTTCCGCCAGTAGCAATCTTGCGAAATTACTGATGGTTCTTCACTACGACGGTGAACCCACATCAAAAATGCTATGGCATGTTTACATCCACCTGAAAATAAATAAAAATTGAATGTCACCGTTGGAAACTAAAACAGAAACTCACCTGCTGAAGCTGAACAGTCAAGGCACTTGCATTCCAGTATTTTTTTCTTCCTGTTCCTCGACTTTCATTATGATACTATAATTTTTCTTGTGTACACGGTGTTCTGGTGTAATTCTACCTTTTACTACACAAATTGTTCCATCACGCTTTACTTGCACATAAGCAACTGTGTTGTCACCGTACGATGCTCTTGTTGACCTGGGAAATTATTAGACATTAGTAAGTATAATTGAAATAGGAAAAAATATTGTAACAACAATTATTGCAGTTAAAATAATGGTAGTTCCATTATATTTATAAATAAATTACACGAAAATAAGATTACTAATGACTTACCGTTTTGTTTTAATATTCCTGACTTCTGCTGATAAATAATCCAAATCTGACATGTAAAACTCGTCCACCATAATAAAGTCAACTTTCGGCAGATTTTCTGCATTTCCTTTAGAAAATCCTGGCTCCATTTTCTTCCAATAATGTGCAGAAACAAAGCAAAACACAATTCGTAAATGAACACACAGAACATAACCACAAAACTAACCGTAAACAATGTAAAATGTGTCAGATGTGGTGTGACGTTAGGCGTTCTGGCAAATGCTACCAACATGATTCCGGTCTGTGTGACGTCACTCAACTTTAAGGTCAAATGAGTGTTCAAATTGCCATAATAAATGTTTATTTTTTTATTAAACAATGGGAGACTTATATTTCAAACAGAGTTGCACAAGGTGAATATCTATCAGTTAGCTTTCAAATAAACATATTTGTTTTGAGATTTCAGAAGTAGTGAAAAGGCCGATTATTATCGATTGTTTTGAAATTAGGACACAAACACCGTCAAATATGTTGGCTGCAGCACAGTCCTGGTCTAACTACAAGCATAGCCAGACTGTAAAATACTTAATTGGCATTACACCTCAAGGTTCAGTTTGCTTTATAAGTGAAGGTTGGGGAGGAAGAGTATCCGATAAATTCTTGACACAAAATTCTGTACTTTTAAATCAACTAGTACCTGGTGATGTTGTAATGGCAGATCGGGGTTTTTTAATTAGAGAATTTGTAGAACTGTTAAAATACCAGCTTTTACCAGAGGTAAATCACAGCTACATCCTGTGGACATAGAGAAAACCAGCGAACCACATGTTCGAATACATGTAGAACGAGTGATTGGAGCAATCCGACAGAAATATTCCATACATTACTATTACATTATTAAACACAGGTGGAGAACAACCAATTTTAGATGAAATTGTTCATGTTTGTTATGCCTTATTTAATTTATGCCCTCCGATTGTTCCACTATAAAATATAAATTATTAGAAAATCTCTTGTATTTTTATATCTTCATTATTAATAAACAAGTTCCAATAAAGTGTTAATGTTATTTTCTTCATTCATTCATTAACTCTGAAATATAATCGTAAAAGTAAGATAAAATGATATATTTTCAAAAAAGTTTATTAGGTAGTTTTAATGGAAAAAATATTTACAAAATCGGAAGATTTTTGTGTTTTTAAAAATTATCACAAGATTATGAAAAAATAAAGTAGGGCACTTTAAAAAATTAACAATTATTATGAAGAAACCTGCCCTTAACTTCGCAAAATCATAAATACAAAACAAAATTAAAACTGATATTTCATTCTAGCTAGTGACAAGAATTTTGTGTGTGTGTGTAATTTATATGTATATATATATATATATATATATATATATATATATATATATATATATATATATATATATATATATATATATATATATATATATATATATATATATATATATATATACATATACGCCAGAATTTTACGAAATGATCGTATACCTTATGAAAGTAGTCGCATAAGATTAACCTATAAATACACTGCAAAAATATAATAATTACAGAATATTATCATTATATTATTACCAAAATGAAATAAAAAAATTAACTATGAACACAAACTGCATATCCACATTTCTGTAAGCTGCTCATCAATTCCAATACATTCAAAATGATACCACTTAATGTCACAATTGTCATTGCCACAACACAACATAGGTCTTCCATCATCCGGGTCTCTACATACACACCACAGAGGAGTATTCGTACATGCCGCTTTCGAGGCTGCTTTTGTAAAATGACATCCCAAAAGTTCTGGAATAATTACGTTCTTATGGAATTCAGTAGCTTTCTGCATAGCTTGATACCAAAAATCTTCATTGAAAAGGACCATTTCAATGAACATTTCATTTCCTTAGGGACCATACAACGAAATCGCAATATAAGGTGCCAGTCATAGCCATTTGTTGCTGAACTTGATAATAGTACGAATGTCCATTATCCAAATAAATTTCATTTGTTTTTTGTCTTTAACAAACAGGATGTTTTCAGGTCTGCAAATTTTTCTATTGTTATATTTTGTAGCAGGTACGGACATTTAACTTCTACGCATCCAGTTCCACAACAACTACAGTTTACTTTAGCATCTGGAGAAGCTCCAAATTGTGATAAATCGGGAGTGATACAGAGTCCAATATCATCTAGTGATAAATTGTCATGGCTTACAGTCTGTTCATTTTTATAGGCTTCTAATGCATTCTTTTCATGTATAATGCCCCACTCTGTGGTTTTACTTTTAAAGGTAAATTTCAATGGGTAACATATTTGTTTTATAAGTGAGAGAGATGGGTTGCTAAGGGATGTTCTACATACATCCTTTAACTTAGATGCTGTGATCCTACCGGCTCTTTGATGAAACCATTCCTTCGAGTTAGATTGTGCCTTTGTTGTCTTATTTATTTCCTCACACTCTTCTTCTGTCAAGTGAATATTTACATATTCCGAAGACAACTGTAGTAGCTGTTCATAAGTTAAATTTATATATTCTTCATTATACAGTTGTGTATATGGATTAGAAATTGCTGATTCTCTAACTTCTAATGCACTGGCAAAAGGTTCAACCACTCTCATTAGAACCGACTGACTACCAGCTTCTTCGATTTGTCTCAAAAGCGTTGACAGTTCCTCATCCACCACTGGTGGTACAGAATCTTTAAATATTTTCGTAAATGAAATTGTTTTTCCATAGTTAATATTTTTTATGGGTTCACACTGGACCTTCGACACTCTTGGTACATTCCACAATGACCGCACATCAGTGCAAGAAGTGTTAGTTTTCGAACTGTTAATATATTCCAAAGCGTATAATAAAGCCCCCAATATGGCTACACACTTCTCCGGCACCAGCCATACAAGTACAATGTGCAGTTTCGATACTCCCATCAATCTTGCACATTATCCATACACGAAGTGGTGGGTCATTCATTCTTTGTGAATGTTTTACCTGATAACAGAAAATAAGAAACTATATTAAATCAGAATACTTAAATGCATTATTTATAACATTTGCAACTACTACCATGTAGTTGTTGATATTTATGATACCACATTTACTAACAAACCCCGCTTCAAAGTACTTGTAGGCATGTAAACTTTTAAAGGCTTTCATCTGCTCACTAGTGTAATAACTAGTTGTTAAAACTAAATAACTAACTATATCCATATTATTAACTGGAGGAAAATCTGCAGCACTATAACTTAATTGACTGTCTTTTAGGGAATACGGGTCCATATTATTTATTAATGATAGTTTTTGTGTATATCGCGTCTGGATGTTCATTTTCCAATTTTATGAAGTAATTACTCATTCTCTTAAGCTTTCAATATACCAAATCACTTATTTATATTTCAAATATTATTAAACCACACTTAAATTTTATGAACAACGATAAAAACACCAATAACTTTGTTCCAAATTAACAAACGCACTGAACATACATGTACACAAATGCTTTGTTTATACCCCAGCGGCCATCTTGTGTTGTGGTAGGTTAGGGTCTTGGACAGGCCTATAAGTTACTTAGAGCATTAAGAGGTCTTTTATTTAATAAAGCCTATTTCGTTAGACTCTGTGGAAATTATTCAACTGAACTAGTACTTAATGACTCTTTAGAGTGTTGTACTTGTTCAGCAGCTCTGTTTGCTAGTACCTCATTGTCATCATATATCTACACTGTCTATAGAATCTGTGTCGTCAGATTCTAAAACACTGCTATTTCTTGAAGTATTAGCAAAGTCAAAACATCTGGTTTCGGTAGAGGTTGAACTGTGAGGTGTCCTATTGGCTTCATCACTAGATGCCAAAGAAATATAAACACCCCTGTTCCACAATATCAATTAGTGAATCTGATAACTTTTTAGCATTTCTGTATTGATGACGTTTTGTAACTTTAAGTTTTCTCTTAAGCATGGTAGCGAAGTATTTATATATATTATGTACAAATTAAAGTTCAAAATTTTCTATCACGAATTACAAGTAAGTCTAAATTTAACCAAACTGTTTACACTTACAGTATGCCCTTTACGCAATATAGCTGCTATAAAATTATACTCGAAACCAAACGTATTGCTATAAATTCCACAATCACTACATCAATACTTGACCTTTATTATGAAATGCCTAGTTAAGACTTTATTACTCTTATTATAAATAATAGTACTTGCAAGATAGTATTAAAGAATGTACTTACCGTAATATTTTATATTATATTTCACAAAATCAAAATAACTACACAAACTACACCACAAGCGAAGCAAAATCTGGCAAAAAAACTGCCAAAATCATCTATCACTTTTTCCAGAAGGACGCTTACTTAGCATGTTGCCAAATCAAATACCTTCATTTCCCGCCAGGGCATCATTTTTGTTCATAAGATGATAATAATTGTAACTGTAACATCTCTTTGTATAAAAAAATAATAGTAAATGACGATAATACCTGATACACACGATTTTATTTAGTTGTTTAGATATTATCTGTTGAATGTTGAAATCAATTGTTAAGAATTTATTGTTTTTACATTTGGCAACATGGAACATATACGTTCCACTCGCGCGAATTTTGAATTGCATTTGTAGCTTTCACATCATATATTACTATTATTCATTTTACGTGCATAACACACGAAGTATGCTTAATACTTTCATACAATACATTTAACCCCTATTCTACTTGCATTTATAGTAATTAAACCAACAACTTGTTACCTATAGTAAATACCAATACATACCATTTTTATGCAGAGGGCAACATGCACATTTTAATTTTTGAGAAACAGATGTAACATCAATGTGCTCTTTTTCAGAATATTTTTCAGCACTTTCATTTCGACTTTCATCTATAGTATTATTGCCTCGTTGTAGGACGATTAATAAGTAACACTCTCACGTCCAAAACACATAACTTTATTTAATTTTAAAATGAGATATGAGAATTTAGGTTTTTAAACAGGATTAACAACACATTATATATGAAATACAAAATATCTGAGACCGTACAAACCATACAGCAATGCCGTGCTGAGCAAGAGGGTCGTAACTGCACTTTACTTGTTTTTGAGTAAAGACTCGGGCACACGGGTTTAGTTGCTGGCGCAAGTAACTTCAGTTTTGTTACAATAAATGTTCACACGTGAAAATGTTTAGTTTCACAACAGATTTTACATTAGTATCTTTCTTTTGGTAATTATGGATAATATTCATAAATACCATGTCAGAGAAGTAATTAAAAAAGTTTCGAAAGTGTTAATGCAAGAATATGTTGATAGCCTAGAATAGGAGCTTCTTAAAAAGGATAAAATATTTGCAAGAGAATGGATTGAAAGAAAACATTTTAGATATTCGAATTTAATTTAATTACACACAGATGATCCGTCAGAATTCAAATTATGCATGCGTATGTCCCCCGAATTGTTTGACAATTTGTTGGCTATGATCACTCCAATGATACAACGAAAAGATACTTTTATGAGGGATGCTTTACCTGCCAGAATCAAACTGGAAATCACTCTCACGTATTTAGCTTCAGGGAGCAGTTACAGATTTCTACAACTATTCTACCGAGTGTCGAAGTCAGCTATATCATCGCTTATACTAGAAGTGTGCGATGCGATTTCTCATTGTCTACAGAATTACTTAAAGGTAAATAGAAAAAACTAAGCTTTTTTATCATTTATTTATACTTATTAAGTGCAAAAAGAGGTAAAAATATTATAAATTTAAAGTAACTTAATCGTAATTAGTATCAAGTGAAGTCCAGGCCTGTGAAATAATATCTCCCTGCAACTGTGGGCTTCCCAGAGGCGACTCGGCGATAGAAGCAGTATCATTTCCCAGGCTAGGCGTAGTTCTTGGGGTGAACTGGGATGAAGAATTTGATCCTGCAGGATAAATATAATTGGGGGAAGAGCTGTATGTAATCCCCGAAACAGTGGTAGAACCAGTTGTTTGTGTCCTTAATCTGTAATTTGTCAAGATGTTTTGAATATCTTGCTGGGCCTGCAGAAAGAGTACCGTTGGTAATTGTTTAAGTTGCATAGCAACATGTTTCCCAAAAATGCCACACTCATTATCACCTTGAGTCTGGTTCAAAGTGTTATTCAAACTTTTTAATTCTTTTACGGCCTCGGTGATTTGTTTAATCTTTGTACATTTGACAAACTTCGATGGTGTATGTTCTGGTGGATGGATTCTCTTGTTTGCATTTGTGGATATTTCGGTAACAGATATATTGTTAGTCTCAGTTTCGTTGATCTCAGTCTCATTAGTCTCGGCAGCTGTAAGATCGTTAGCCTGATTGTTGCTATTATCAACTAGCTCTTGAGTGCCCTCTTCAGTATTGCCTCTCGATGGTTGCTGGAAATGGATTGAACAAATAATTAATTCATGATAAAGGAAACAGAAAAATTCTCATAAAATTCCTTTATTAATGTGACCGGTTTCGTGAACAAATTAATTACTTCACATCATCAGACACAGGAATTTTTATATAAATAATTAATTATTGATTTTTTTTTTCAAGTACCAAAAAGTAATACAGACTGGAAGAATATAAAAAGAGGTTTTAATGGAAGATGGAATTTCCCTAAATGTTATGGAGCGATTGATGGTAAACACATACAAATCAGGCAACCTACAAATAGCAGGAGCGAATTTTTTAACTACAAAGTAGTTAGTTAATAGTATCACATTAATGGCCATCGTAGACCACGATTACTGCTTTTGGTATACGGACATAGGTTCATCTGGAAGGGCGTCTGATGGTGGAGTATTTGATAGTTGCACAATATTTGACTCTTTAGAGAATAATTTACTACCTGATTCGGGGGTTATTGTGGGAGATGATGCATTTTCGCTTAAAAACTATTTAATGAAACCATATGCTCGTACTGCAGTTCTAACGGAGAAAGAAAAAATATTTAATTGCAGACTATCGCGGACTAGACGCATATCAGAAAATGCATTTGGAATTTTTGTCAGCAGATTTAGATTATTTGAAAAACCTATTAACTGCTGCGTCGATACAGTTGATAAACTAGTTAAAGCTGCGTGCACTTTGCACAACTGGTTAAGACAGACCTCACCCAATAGTTATATGCCAAGAGGCTCTGTTGATAAAGAAGACATTGCGACAGTAACTATTGTTTTGGGGTCATGGAGATCAGAAATTGGAACACCACTTCCCACAGTACAGCGCGTTGGAGGACCCAACTCACAATCGACCGCAAAAAATAAGAGAAACAATTATACTGATTATTTTGCTGATAAAGGCGCAGTTGATTGGCAATATCGAATGATTTACTAATATTAAATACCAGAATAAATGTTATATTCTACGGTTTATTTCTTATTCATTATTGTAGTGAACTATAATCAGTTATTATAAATAAATAGATACTTACAAAGTTTGTTGTGGTTTGCCTTTTCGATTGCACCTTTTGCATAAAACTTTGCATAATGTAAAACCATTTCAAACTTGAGGTGTATACGTCTGCGGCCCCGGCCCCAGATTTCTTGCTCTTTTCAATTTTTGTGAGCACCTGGGAGTATGTCGATCTTAGATTTTTTATTTTGACTTTTCCCTCGGCTATACCGAAACCGGCCATATTCATTTTGTCCACAATTTCTCCCAATGCGGCGTCCCTGGCCGGTTTATTACGATATTGCAAATCATCCGTTTTCCATAAGCAGGGATATTCGCCATAATACTACACAAATTTCACAGTAGTTGTTTCGTCCCACCGTGCCATTTTAAATGTTTTTTAAATTTAAATCAATGCCACAACACTTTATAAAAGCGAGTCAAAACAGCGA
The DNA here is from genome assembly GCA_029963845.1 of Rhamnusium bicolor. Taxonomy (NCBI): domain Eukaryota; kingdom Metazoa; phylum Arthropoda; class Insecta; order Coleoptera; family Cerambycidae; genus Rhamnusium; species Rhamnusium bicolor. The sequence goes on from JANEYF010001345.1 coordinate 9,237, forward strand.
CAATAACTTTTAATACTGTGACGTACTTCGCTGCTCTACACAAGATCAGAAGTGTCACTTTGCCGCTGAACACTACGGCGGTGCTCACGGTATGGATATCTCGGGCGCCAGTTTCTGTTTAGAAACACCACTTTACTCTATCGGCGGGACGATAGAGGCCGGGCAACAACAGTGAAGAAACGGATAAGCCAGGGGTCGAGAAAAGGTAACTTACACACTACAGTTAATGAAACGACTCTTATTCAATATATTTACATTTATTCTACACACTAATTATTATTTACACTTTATATACACCTTAGTAAATACAACTTATACTAAAAACGGTCTTAATCATAGGCGAGCGGGGACAGTAAGCGGGCGGATAAGCGGTGCGATACGGTACTACGGTGATTAAGCAGCGAAAAAAAAAGGTAACCAGCAATAACTAATCGGCCATAAGCAGACGGCGGATACCAGGAGGGGAAGCAAGCGCCAATACAAGCACACTATGACTATCTATGGCGGTTATTTACTATCGCTTGGCTGATGGATGGTTCCGGACTTATGATATGCCAAATCTAATACCTCCAAGGCACCCTGCAGAATATGACGTTCTCAGGCGGCCTGGAGGACACGCGGTTACGGTTGGGGGGGGGAAGGAGTGGCAAGCCTAACAGTTGCAAATTTAAGACGACTACGGTAAGGTCAAACTCCAAGCTACCCTGCAGAATATGACGTGCTTAGGTAGCCCGGCGGACCCGCGGTTACGGACGATACCTCCAAGTCACCCTGCAGAATTTTTACGTGCTCAGGTGGCCTGGCGGGCACGCGGTTACGAAAGTACCTCTAAGTCACCCTGCAGAATTTTTACGTGCTCAGGTGGCCTGGAGGGTACGCGGTATAACGCGGTTCTGATTCCAACCTTCGGCCGCTCTCCCGTTCTATGGAAGGATATGAGGCGGATACGTCTTAGCGCTCGCGGTTCACAAACTCTAAATAAGATCCGAAAAGTACTCACCAGCCAAGTAATCCCGAGTATTTACCAAACCTTTATCAAACCTTGCTACCTATTTCCGTATCCTGGTCTGCTTCCTCTCTGGAGCGGTCGGTGTCGGCACGTCTGGTCGGTACGGGCGGCAGCATCCTGGATGCTCTGCAAAATCCTCAAGCTACTAAACTCTGCCAAAAGCAGAAGTAGGATGAGACGCGGTAGTCATGCGCGGAATGTAGCAATACGTCACCCAAATTCAATTTAAGTAAAACCTATACCTTTATACTCACAACAAGATTACTTACTATGCTGGTCGGCGTGGTTCTTCAGTCAGCAGCTAAACGGTAACTAACTTGTTTGAAAAATCCTCAAGCTACTAAACTCTGCCAAAAGCAGAAGTAGGAGGTCGCGGTAGTCATGCGCGGAATATTGCAACTACGTCACCTGTTTACGGACTTAGAATAATTCCGCATTAAATTTAAATACCTATATACCTTTATACTCACGAGTTTACTTACTGTGCTAGTCGGCGTGGTTCTTCGGTTGGCGGTCAGATGGGAACTAATTTTATTATTTCCAGTCTCGAAGTCCTTTACGGTAGGGCGGACACAGGAGTGCCGGGGGCAATATGAGCGCTTTGCGTTTCGCGATTCACGTACTGCCTGCAGCTCGGCATATTTGGGTTGTTCATATCAACGAATTAATACTACCTATCTTATAATTAACAATTATACTATTATTAATGAGCAACTGACAATACCACTATTAAGGGCGCAGTACTACAATGTTTAAAATATCTTTCGAAACAGATAAATAGCACCTAGTTACCTAATTTAATTCTATAAAATAATCACTTCGTTACAATACAAGTTCACTTACTAGAACGTTACTTACTACTAGCCAATAGGGTCAAACGAGTTTAGTGCATAGTTTAGTATCCAGTCCAGTAAAAATTGTGGTGGAGGAGTTGCACTTGCTTCTTAGTATATTCAAATCCTTTTTTAGTACTTGCCTGGCTTCGCTACTAGGTCAAGTTACTCTACTCGCTACTGGAATGCCTGTTCACATAAGATGAGTAGGAAAAGATAGGACTTGCCTTAGTTACTTGCGCCAACAACTAAACCCGTGTGCCCGAGCCTTCAAGGAGGGTTTTATGACTTTTACCATTTTTTTCTTATTTTGAGTTGAATTTTTAAGCAAGTTGCGGGACGTTTCTTATAAACTTAAGTTCTATTTTTTGAAAGGTACAACATTGGGAAATGGCAGTAACCACAAAAGAAATTGCAGTTACGACTTTTTCACTAATTTATTTTTTAAATATGCGAAAATAAATGGTCGTATCTACAAAACACAAGTTTATTACTACATCAAATACAGATACAAAAATGTCAAATTCTACTTAAAACTTAAAAATCTATTAAAAAAAAAGACGGTACCTGATTCTACTAAAACAACTAAATTTTAATGCAAAACAAAGTTGAGCGGAAGTTCAATCTGAGGAAAATTTGGATTAGTAAATGATTCAAATAGACAATAATAATAATTCTAATCTAAATTGTCTTCATTTTCAACTTCCGTTATATTTTCACAAAACACTAATCGATTTTTTGGGATAATGTCCTTCAACTTGGCCAACAAGTTTTGCTTCCGTTCTTGTGAAATTCCTCTTTCATGTGGTTTACTCACTGAAGGTAGCAATATCCCTGTTATAAATTTAGTGAGTAGAAAATTTACTTCTATAAATTCGGAATTAAAGCTGGTCTTATATTTCATGTATCTCTGACCTCTTTCGAACCTAACACACCATATCACTAAGGTATGATCTTGGTACAATATTTTATAGTCTGTATTGCGATGTGTAATCCGCAAAAGTATAAAAATGTTCCAGTTTCATTTCAAAAACCTTTGGTTTTCCAGAATTAGCATTTTGTACGCACTGTTTAAAATCAGTGAAGTCATATACTTTCTTCATTCTTTTTAAGCAAAGCTCAAGTTGATGGTGAAAAGCATCGCTGGACATAAATGTGTGCCCCGGTTAAAAATACTTTATTGTTAATATTTTTAAAGTTACAAGATCACTGTTAATAATGTAAGTAAAAAATGATAACAAAGCCCAATTCTTATTTTGTGCAGCACAATTGTCAAGCCAGATAGTTATAGATTCTGCATCTCTTAACTCTAAAATAAAGTTGTAAAATGTTGAAATTATATCGTGATTGCTTCATCCTGATATGGCCTGATGCCAAACAAACGCGTGTGGCTTATTTTCCGACTTGCCAAGAGGCACAAATATAATTTCGTTAAACATGTTGCATCTCGGCAACATTACAACCTAAAAATGAAGATCAAATAGATATATACTTTTAAAGTACTCTACCTTTGCTAACCTTCTGAAGATCTGCTGAAAAATAAAGTCCTTCTTTTTCTTCACCATCCTCCTGATATTCCTTCCTAGCTGCCCTGCAACTTTCGCGATGACTTTTCCATGATTGACAGTCTGCACAGTCCTCATTTAGATTTTCCTTGGTATGACCTATAGGTTTACCATGCAAGTAAAATGACTCGCATGTAGAACACTTCATTTCCCAATACTGCAAAAGAAATATTTTTCCTATTCGTCGGTATAGCTCATAGGAAATATTTGTTGAGTATTCGTTGTTAAACTCCTGGTGCATTCTCCTTATGGTGATATCACTTGGTCGATACCGGCGTAGTGATGCGTGCTCCCTCCTGAAGTGCGAAATTTGTGGTTTATATGATTCTGTATGATCCTCTATTAACTTTTCATCAAATTTATTTTCCTTGGCCTTCTTTCCACGATTGTCCACTTTAGGTGATATATAAGATGGACCGGTATTCAATATATTTCGAAGGACGCAGTCATTTTTATTATAGTAGCGCAGCGTTGACAAAAAGAACTTCTTGCAGAGTGTTTTACGCGAGTCTCATTGTGTAAAAAATATTTCACAGAATAATTCCTTCTTGATCCCTCAGCTGTTACCATTACAGTTCGTCGCTTGATGGCCTGTCTTGTCGTATTGTTATACATATAAGATTTTCTTCCTTGTGGATCCATTGACCAATATTGACTATTAATATCCGCCTGTCTAGCTGTAGTAATATTTTCACAACACTTCTTACGGCAACTTTCATTGCAATTTTCATTTAGACCATGTTTTGACCCTATGTTTTCAAATTTTGTTCGTTTTCTTTCAGCCAACGATGTCTTATATCGCTTTCGCTTCCTGACTGTACCTTTTCTGGTGAAAGGCGAACCAGCAGGCATCAAACATATTCCATTTCCTTCATTTGTTGTTGTTTTCGCTAAAGGTTCAGTCTCACTTTCGCACTCCTGTCCTGAACTTTCCACCTTTTCTTCTGAACGAAGATAGTCCATATCTTTAACAGAATCATCGTCATCCTCAGAAAATTGGTCTGAATCAATCGCTACTTCTGCTTACGTGATTATTATCAATATCTACTTCTGCTTGTACATGATTATGATCCATCTCTACTTCTGCTTGTACATGATTATTATGGCTATCATTACAACTATCCCCAGATTTCTTGAAGTTCAACAAAGCCAAGTGTAAAATTCGCTTCACTCACTCTATCCATGTTTATTACTCTTTTTAACAAAATAACATAAATATGATGTAATCTAAATGGTTTCTGGGGCTTACCTTTATCTAGTAAACCAAATAGGCACATTAGTTACGTTGTTATTTAACAATAAATAATAAATTGTTAGCACTACCACTTAACCAGTAAACACTACAAATCACACACTGCGCGCGGAGAATTTTTAGGTTATGTTTAGAACGAAAATAGTCGTACATGAAATTAGAACCATGCACTGGTACTAAGAGAAAGAGTCGTATCCAACAAATTATTTTACAGATACGACATTTTACTTTAGTAGAAGATGTTACATACGACCATGTTTATTAGCAACATCCCTATATTTTGCAGATATGACAATTTTCTTTGGCGTTTTTATTAGAGTAATTCTGCAGTTGCGACCTTATATCCTAGCACAAAAGATGGAAAATATGATTGTTTACCACGTAGACACAACAACTCAATTCTCGTGAAATTGTCAGATACGACCTTCTTGCTTAGCACGGCAGGGCAGTACTTGTACCACTCGACTCCCGCCTTGGTACTTCTAACCGTTTAAAATGTCTAGGTTAGGTTATCGAATAGCAGCGTAGAAAACATAGTGCCGTGCATAGATAAATAAATAAGGCTGCTACAACGTATACTTTGCATAATCGCAGAGTCTAAAAAAAGATTAACACATAATTATTGACTTAACCAGAATCAAAACTACATTTATAACTTAAAAATTATTTAAACATACCTTTCCTTTTAATTACTGGTGGTGATGAGATCACTTCCAATTCATTATCAGAAGAAGATGCAGAAGTAGAAGAATTTTTTCTTACGGATCTATATTTTCTTTGTTTTGTGTCTAATCAGTGTTTACATCAGATGTAAGATCAGATGTGTCTTCTGCCTCTTTTGCTTTCATTCGCGCTTTAAATAGTCATCTAGTATAAAAGAAATAATCGAATAAGAAAAATATATAGTAAATTATAATATTTAGTATTACCATAATAGCTTTTCCCAACAACCTTGATGTTAAATAGAGGCCAACATGTTTTTGGTTCCTTGTTTCTCTTTAAAAATTTGTCTATTTTTTCTTTTAGAAAATAACATTTCTTGTTGCCATATAACCATGAGGTTGGTACTGCAGCCACTGAATTTTCTTCAACGAATTTCAAAATGGTCCATGTTTTTATCTAAAAAAGTTAACATGTTGTTTTCCAATGATGTTTTATAAATTATTCAGCCAACCAACATTTTTGAATTTTATTTTTTTTTAGTCGGATATATATTTTTTAATATATATTTTTACTGTTTGATATCATAATTGAAGAAAAATTTTCACAATAGAATAATTTTTTTTGGTGTATGTACTACTATTTTTGGTATATGTAGTATTTTTTTTTCTTAATTGGAGTTGTAAATAATTTTTTTATTATTAAATATTTTCTAACAAATATGTGCTACTTTATAAACAATATAGACGTTATATTTTATAAAAAATAAAATTAATAAAATCGCAAAACAAGAAATAGTTTCCTCAAACAATAAACTTAGGTACTATAGATTTAAATCATTACTATTATATGTTTTATCGCCCTGGTTCGACTTTAATTTAATTGTAATTACTGCTCATAGGTGATATCGCGTGATTTACGTATTTGATGTTAAATACTTCGTTTTTAAAAAGCGAATAATTTCGAAAAATAACCAACTTTATTATTAGTATTTAAATTAACAAGCAATGGTTCAAACAATGAGCTAAATCTGCCTTGGTAATCGCAGTTACATATATTTATAAACTCTGCTTTGCAATGTCAGCAGAAGCTGTAATCGTAAAAATGATATCAAGTTAGCATTCATAATTCGTCCATCCCTAAGATGAAAACAAAGGGGTAGGTTTGTTTTCTTGTTTGATATCATTTTTCGAATTATGGGTTACAAATAACTGGGTAATCTTATCTTTATTTTTTGATAAGTACCTGTATAATATATATAATAATATGATAATAATTAAAGTTATACAAATATAAAGTAAAATATCATTAGTTCCAAGCTTTTGAATTTCTTCTAAGTCCTGAAGGTGAGTGGTTTCGGCAACGCGATAAATATCGTCTAATTTATCGGTGTGTACTTCTTGTAGTACCATGGGTAACTCGTTGTGTGATAACATTTTTTTTGTTCTAATAGGTAGGAGTTCGATGGGTTTTCCTTGGATGGAAATGGCATTATTTTCGAAGTTATAATTATTTATGTGAATCGAACAGCTTTGTGGTAGGTAGATTAGATGTGGTTCGCTTATTTCAGCAAATTCACTTTCGGGGCATAATTTCTGTACCTTTGTTTTGTTTGCAGGTATTATTATAATGTGGGCGTCGTCCACTGGTTCGACTATGGTGGATGTGATTTTATGCACCTGGATAGTGGGGCAGTTATTAAGTTGATTTCCCCTAAGTACATGTGGGATACAATCATCCTGGAAAGGTGGTTGTTGTACAAAGTACACGCACAGGTCTTCAACCATCGGGCATGGATCTCTGGAGTAGTAATGGTTTGTCGAGTTCATCAGGATGTATGGTTTTGGGGGTACAATGATTTTATTGTTAACGGGGATCGGGAATAAGTGATAATAATCATATAGATTCTCGTCCGTTATAGGTATGTGGAAGATGAAACATAATTTGTCTAGTATGTAATGAATTTCTACTTTTATAATTTCTAAATAAGACTGTTCGAACTTAAATGTAGGTAATCCATTTTTATAGATTTCCTGTATAACATTTTTCATTTGTTTTATTTCATTTAGGGGCAATAGGTTATTATGTATTATCCCTAGTCTGGCGAATAATATTGAGTTTTCGAGTGTATCTAATATTTCAATTATATTCTGGCAATCAATTATCATTACGTCTAGATAATTTTGAATATTTAGGAACAGTGTATATTTATTCAAATTGCTTTCCAATGTTCTCATCTTTTTGTTGATTACGACCTGATTACTTATTACCGTGTTCAGTGTCTCTTTACTCTCATTCATAAAACTTTTTTATTATTGTAATATAGTTTTCAAGATCATGGTGTAACTTTTTTTGATTTTTGTCTAAGGTGTTAATTGCATTGTCGTATCTTTCCGCGTCGTCTGAGTCTAATAAACCAAAGGCCCATTTGGAGCCTTTTCCTACAATATTAAGTAGTCCTCGTTTTGTACGTAAGTTGAAAGAGGGTTTTATTTGGTTTAACTTTGTTTGGGCCTTGTCTCTCAAATAGTTTAAGTGATTATGAATTTCGTTTATTGAGGGATATAGTTCATCCTTTTTGTCGATCATTGGTACTATCGATCTTTCGTTTGTTTCGATAGCTCTCAGAGGGTCGATAAAAAGATTTAAATCAATATATTTTATAAAAGAGTGTTTATGATTCGTTACCTTGGCTTTACTGATTAAGAAGGGCAGTAGGGGGGTTAGTTAAGGGTGTCAATTTAATTTGTAGATGTACTGGCATCATTTGCAGAGTGAATACTAGTATTTTCCACATCTGAAACAGATAATGTTTCTTTAGATCTCAGTCGTATTGGTTTAATTTCTTGTTTATGATATATACGATTATCTTTGGTTTTTATTTTATTATCTAAGTCTTTATCAATTATTATTTTTTTGTATTTTGGGGCTATTTTTCTACGTATATTTTGAAGTAAGAAAGCTTCAGTTTCTGGTTTAAATACAGGGAATTCGGTTCTGTCTTGATTTTGTCTGGTTGTCTTTTACCTTGTTGTTTTGTTTATTTATAAACTCGTTCATAACTTTCATATTTCTTTGTTGGTTTTCAATATAATCTGACATTATTTTATTTTCCGAGAGGTTAAAAGGCGTGTCGAACTCTAAGTTTGCTTTTATGATTTGAAAAGGTGTGTAACGTGTAGAGGAATGTATGGTATTATTATATGTTAATATTGCAAGGGTCATTAGTTGTTTTATATTTTGTCTTGGGCTTTCTAGTTCTAAAGCTCGTAATTCTTCTATGAGTGTGGAGTGTAGTCTTTCAATTGGGGCATTACTATTTGGATGTCGGGTTGTGACGTGATGTAATACTATGTTATGTTTTTTGCAAAACTCTGAAAATAGGTTATTTTTGAATTCGGTACCTGGATCACAGGTTAGTTTTTTGGGAATACCGTAATGTGAAAAGAATATCATTAATTGATCTAAGATATCGGTTGTTACAAAATGAATAGGGTATGCTTGTGCAAACTTCGAGAAAGAGTCAATTACCATTAGGAACTTTTGTCCGCTTATTGAGAAAGTGTCAATATAAATATGTTCGAACGGGTGTTCGCCTATTGGGGTCGGTTTTAATTCAAATTTAGGGGGTCGTCTTTCGTACTTAACTGATTGACAAGTTATACAATTATTTATATAATTCGTTATGTGGTTAGTCATTTGGGGCCAATAATAAGTTCTTGTTAGCGCTGTTTTCGTTTCGGTTATACCTCTGTGTGTGGTTTTTGTCTCATGGTGATTTTGGATGGTTTCTAATTGTTCGTCTTTGTCAACTATTTCTTTAACTATTTTGTTTGTTTGAATAAGTTTGTATGCTTTATCGTTAAAGTATTTTTTGTAAATTGATTATGACATTGTGTACAAAATTTGATTGTATTAGTAGGCCATAAGTTTTATTTGGTTTAATATAATTTTTAAACGTTTCTACTAGATGTTCTTCGAAATTTTGAATGGGCAATGTCACTTTTATTCGATCTTTAACATTAAAAAGGTTTTTCAAGCTTAATTTTTGGTTTTATTAAGTCTCTTGTTACGTTTAGTATGATCTGGTTCCTAAATCCATTTATCGGTTGTTCGGTTATGGGTATATTTAGTGTGGGGTTCGATTGGGAGGAATGTACTGTTTCATTTGAAGGGTTTTTCTGTTTTATTATGACGTCTGAAATTATGTTTATTTTTTTTGTGTTGTCTCTGGATTTGTGTCTAATTGTTCAATAGGTGAATTTTCTAAAGTTATTAAATCGTCCAAAGCTATGTCGGGAAAATCATCGGTTATTCTGTTTTCGCTAGCGTCCGCGTTACCTATCATTGATTGTGTTTCGATCGGGTGTATTTCTATACGCGATAGGGCGTCTGCAACTTTATTTTCGCTGCCTTTTTTATACATAATTTCGTAATCATATTCCATGAGTTTTAAGCGCCAGCGCATTAATCTAGAGTTAGGTTCTTTAAGGTTATTTACCCATTGGAGTGGTTTATGGTCCGTGATGATGGTGAACTTACGTCCGAATAGATACGGACGGAAGTATTTTGTAAAATTTACGATACTTAGTAGTTCCTTCTCTATGGTGCTATAATTTTGTTCGGCGTCATTAAGCGTGCGACTTGCGTAAGCAATTGGTCTATCTTTTCCCTATCGGGCCCTGGGATAAAACGGCTCCTATGGCGTAGTTTGAGGCGTCACTAGTTAAAATAAAGGGCTTTTCGAAGTCCGGGTATTGTAACAGGGGTTCATTGGTCAGAATTGTCTTACAGAGTTCGAATGCATTTTTAAACTCATTGTCATGTATTATTTTAGTACCTTTCTTTAAACACTTCGTTAGTGGCTTTGTAATTTTTGCGAAGTCTTTTATAAACTTGCGGTAAAATCCTAATAGTCCTAAAAAGATTTTATTTCTTTTGCTGTGTTTGGTAATGGGAATTTTGAAATGGCTTTTATTTTGTTCGGGTTAGGCCTAATTCCTTCCGGCGTAATTACGTGCCCTAAAAACTCGACATTTTGTCTTAAAAACTCTGACTTGTCTAGTTGGATTTTTTAATTTCGCGTCTCTTAGTTTTTGAAAAACTTGTTTTAGATTTGATATGTGTTCTTGAAGGCTGGTTGAAAAGATAATAATATCATCCATATAGACTAGGCATATGCGGTTTTGTAAATCTTTTAATACGTGGTCCATGACCCTTTGGAAAGTGGCTGGGGCGTTTTTTAGCCCAAAAAGGCATACGAAGGTACTCGTAGTGCCCGTGCTCTACGTTGAATGCGGTTTTTTGTACGGACTGAGGGTCCATTTCTATTTGATGGAAACCGCTCGCTAAGTCTAATGTGGTAAAGTAATTACACTTCCCGAGTTTGTCTAGGATGTCTTCGATGTTAGGTATCGGGTAGCGATCGTCAATAGTCTTGTCGTTTATCTTCCTATAATCTACAACTATACGCCATTTTTTCTTGCTCGGAGGCGTCCGCTTTTTTTGATACAATCCATATCGGACTTGACCAGGGGGATTGACTATGTCTAATTACTCCGTCGTTAAGCATTTTATTTATCTGTCTATTTACTTCCTTCTTTGTGACAAAAAGGGAACCTATAGGTTTTAGTGTGAATCGGTAATTCGTCCGTCGTTTTTATTTGGTGTTTTACTGTATTTGTAAATGTTAGTTTAGAGTCGTCATTATGAAAAATGTCGGGGAAGTTTGAAATTAATTTTAAAATGGCATTTTTCTCTTCTTCATTCATGTGGTCTATTCTGATATTATTTAACATGTCTGTATTTTTTGTATTTGTCTGATAATTGGGCATAAAGTTTTCAATGTGATAAAAGTCAAATTGGTCACCTTGTAGCTGTTGGGCTTTAAAAAGGTCGGTTAAATTCTAGACATATAGTTTTGTCTGTAACATTTTGTATTTCAAATCTAGCATGGTAATTTTCTGCAACCGAAGTTTCAGGGATATAAAATCCATTAATATTAGTTTCGGGTATTAGTATTTCTCCATAAGGTATATTTACTGGGAATGGTCGTTCTAGGCATTCGCGAGGTGGAATTTCTATTTTATATTTGTTTGTGTGAATTGATCTCTGTAATGAAATGGTATTTGTACTGTATCGTTAAACTAGTAGAGGGTTCCTCGTCGCTAGAAGATATGGCTTTGACACTTTTAAAACTTTGCATCGGGTTATCCGCTTTTTTTCACAGCTTTGTCGGGAGTCAGCTTCTATGTTTTGTTTTGGCTGGCCATTCATACAGAAAACTGGAAATACTAACCAGTGATGTTTAATATTTCTGCATTCTCCTTCCAAGCTCGAAGTTTCAGTTTTGGATCTTTTGTAATTTTTGTTAGAGAGATCATATAAATATTCATAATTTTGTATAATCTCAATCAAAAAAGTCTCAAGTCTACTTCTGGCCCTACTTGAGACTCTTGGGCTTGGGACCATTGAGGTCATCTACAAACATAGATTTTTAAATAGCAATTAAATTTAATTAACGATTTATCTTACAATGAGTCTCTGTTTCTACTTCATAATAATCCATCTTAAAATAATAAACCACAAAGCGGCGCAATCAGTTAACAAACGTCAAAGACAACAAAAGTCGAAACCATTGACGTTTGTTAAGGTTAGTTGTCTCTGACATTTGCAAAACATAAGCACTGAACACGTGCTTCTATTTGGTGCATTTCTATTGGTTATGACGTCAGTGCTACGGATTTGCTACGAGCGCCCCGCGAAAGTTCAAGTTTGTAAACGACTCTGTGTAAAAGCAATGTTTTAATTTTGAACGCGGACGTCAACGAGGTCGCCAGCGCCGACGATGAGTTTATAAATCCAGTGTTAATCGATAAGGTCCTGCAAGAACCTAAATTGGGTAGAGGTAACTGGAAGTTTATTTTTATTCATTTATTTTTTATTGTATTCTTTTGTAAGTGAATTAGGTGGAAAATATAAGACCACATTGGAATTACAAAAAAAGTGGGAGAAAATTGCCCAAATGATAAATGCATCTGAGTACTTCTATTGTACTGGCGGCGAAGTTAAAAATAAATTAGGTGACATGAAAACAAAAACCAGAAAAAAGCAGCTGAACGAAAGCTACACAGAGAGGCAACAGGAGGCGGAGAGCCTCCAAAATCCTCACTTACATCCCTAGAGGAAAAAATATTACAGATTGTGGAATTAATAACAGCACAGGGCTAAGCTCTCTCAAAGAAAACGCTTCAGTATGTACAGTAGCAGAGCAACCAACTGAAACAGTAACGGGCAAAAATAAGGAAAACGCTACACCAAAAAAAAGGAAGTATCAGTAGTGCGCAGAAAGAAAATGAAACGTGAAAGGCAGTCACTGGTTACTAGAAATGTTATCACAAATCAGCAGAACATTTTAAAGGAAATGAAAACGACGAATTTTTTGCTAAGAAAACTCGTCATTTTAAAAAAACAAGAAATTGATTTCCTACTTAATTCAACTACCTATCTAGAGTAGCCGGTATATTGTTCCTTTATGTCTGTGTAATAACATATTGTTATAACTATTATAAAAGTACAATACCTAGTTCCTAGTAGGTAGTTTTATGTACGTTGAATTTAAGTTGTGTTCATTATTATTTGTCAGTTATGTTAGATATTGTAGATTGTAGGATTTTTAAAAAATAAACAACTAAGATCAAATTTTAAATTTATTTATTTAAATACAATTTCTTTTCACAGCTGCATATTAGTCAGATATTATGCTAATAACATCTGTTATGCACTAACTGCTTCTCCCCTTCTGAAATTTATGTCTTCAACATTATCATTTATTTGTTCTGCATTTATATTCCCAACATCTTGAATGTCATATTCATTGTACTCCTCAGGAAAGTTGTGAGCTATTCTTATGTTGTGCAACATTACACACCAAATAATAATTTTAATTACTTTAGTGGGCTTATAAAGAAAAGAGGCAGAGTGCAGAAATCTGCGGAGACTACAGTTATTATAAATAAAGGAATCGTACACACTTCCGGGGTATTGTGCTACCACATCTATAATTTTTCTGTTGCTATCACAGACCTACATATGAAAGAATTAAAATAGTAAACAATAAATCTTTATGAATCTAGTTGTCTTCAATTTACGGATCAATTAACCATTTGAATGTTTAACGAATATCTCCCTTTTCGATTTAAATAGGCATTCCAATGCTCATCATGTGGCTTTTGAATGTAAACATGGGTACAATCTAAAAAGCAATTAGTCTGTTAAGATATATATGGGTAATATAATTTTGATTTCTATTTGTGCCTAGCAGTGGGAGCACTTACTTACTTTTTAAATTTACTCAAGACGTGCACTTATCAATACAACCAAGACAACCTGGAAATTGATATTTCTCTTGAAAACCTCTTTTTGTGTGTTGAATGTTTTCTTCCGTTATAGGGAAGTTAATATACTTTCTGGCATACCGAACAAATGTGTCCAAAAAATTTGAAAACATGTTACGCGGCAAAAATTCCGCTAGACAAATATTGCGAATAATTTATCTTATTTCATTGTTAACATCCTGTCCGCTTTACATCGTTGGATTTGTTGAGTCCATCCTGGGTACACTACATCAATTGGAAGGTGGTAGTACGCAGGTACCAATCGTCAAATTCTGATTGCCATTATTTGAATACCGAGGCAGTATCTCCCTCTTGCTTTAAAAGGTTGTGAAGAACAAGGACGTAGACCTGATAACTTTAATTCTCAATGAATTTTCGCAAACCAAATTTGTCGGCGGAAGAACCGGTAAATTTGAACTTCCTATGTAAATATGGATATTGTTTTAAGTAATGTATATAGCTGGGGAAAATGTTGTTAGATGAGGTAGTGTTAGTGATTTTGGGGGTGCAAACAATGAATGGTGTGTAAGGAATGTAAAGTTGTATGCGAGAGTGAATGGAAATGTATGAATGTAGGCGTTCGTTGTGCGCATTCTTGGGAGGCGATTTCCTGTTTTGTCTCGATATTGTTTTTTGGAACTTAAAAAAAAAGAGGGCCAAGATAACAGGTGAACTGGTAGCCATTTTGGCGAGTGGAAGAGGTGTCTTGAGGGTACTTAGTTATTTTTATAAAACTATCCAGATATTTGCTGAGATATAATCCTCAAAGCACTAGTTAAGTTGTGCCGGTAATATTTGTGTGCGGGTGACAATTAGCAATTTTATTGGATTTGTTCTTAAATTCGTCTATGGGTAAGTTCACGTGTTCCACTTTTTTGTTATATCTTATATGGGCTTTACTTATAGCATATGTTCGCTCGGAGCCCACTAATTGCTCCCAGTAGTCCCAGAAGTTTTGCTGAGAAGAACCGCAGTTTGCGTAAGTTGGGCATGTTTTTTTTTAGGGGTTTGTGTTTTTTTTGTTTTGCGTTTTTTTTTTGTGAGTGTTCTTATTTCCAGGTATTATTTTTCTCTTGCAGGGTTTTCGTCTTCCCTTCTTCGTTGTTGGAGAGGTTACTTCTTTGGTTCTCCAGTGATTTTTGTTGGGTATCAAGTATTTGTACCAGATTGGCCGTTTGGATTCCATCCCTCCGGATTTAGGCTCTTTTCCAGTAGTTATGTTGAGGTATTTCCCCAGCATTCAGGTTGTCCCGTGATTCTCCTCAGCCCCGCTGATTGTACTGTGTTGGGAACAACCAGCGCGACGACGTCCTGAACCGACTGTACAATCCATGGTTGGCCCCACTCGTTGTTTACCACCGACCACCGCTGGATGTACAGCTAAGTTTAGAGCAATATTTCTACCGGTGGCATATCATTATATGCATCTATTATTGCGCATCTGGTATTCATACATGTTTGTTATATTACTAATTTCCGTCGCCATAGCTAAATAAACCTACGTATATAAGGGTTGGGTTATTTATGGGATTTCTGTGATAGAACATAAACTATTATTGTTTTTTTTTTGTTTTGTATAGATTGTACAGGGATGTGTGCATATATTTCGTTTTAGTCATAGAGTATTTGAGTACCAATAATTAATTGCAAATGAATATAACTATATTTATGATGGAAATAACTGCATACATTTCCTTTTTTTCTTTGTTATACAGTTGTACCACTATTTACAGATATATCTTCCCTAATTGGAATTATACCATTTTCCTCGATTTTGATAGCAGCGTCTTAATTGACTCGGTTGGTGCCATATCCAACAAGCCGACTTGTGTAATCATAATTAGTGTTAAATAAAATCATAGCATTTGAAATTGTATATAGATTTTCATTCATTGTGTATTGTGTGCTGTGTGTGTTTAACCAACAATCGCCTGGAAAGGCTCAAGGAAACCCACCCCAGCTCGAGCTAGTCGTGCAGTGGGCCAATTCGTGGAAGAGAGCCATTGTATTGGCGCACTAAAAACAAATATTTTTGTTACAATATTTCTCTGCTCTCACTTGTTATAGTAAAAATTTCTTATTTAATTTTAATCCCAAATAGTAAATTTCCATGCCCCCAGGCATGAATTTCTAGCACCGCTAACAATTTTTTTTTTCTTTTTTTTTTTTTTTGTAACAAACACTTTGCTCACTGCAGGCTGCCTTACTTTGTGAAAGATACTTTCTCCTACCACATTTTGAAAACTCCCGCTAGCCAGAACCCACGTGAAATTAGCACCTGAAACCATGTAAATGATATACTTATATTTTTAAATTATACTTGTAGGTACTTACTTGAATTCCTACAGGTAAGGCATTATGCCTTCTAGTGAGTCTAACTAAGGCATTATTTAGTAAAAGTATAATATCGCTAGTAATGGCTTTTGAAATACGAAAAAGGCTTATAAATATATCATCATCCATATCAAATGCATTACTCCTTACAGCCAGAATTCTACGGTATTGAGGAGGTCGTCTTCTGTGCCTAGGACGTCTAATCAACAGTAAGTAAGTAACCCAAATCCATATTTTTTTACCTTTAACACTTTCAGTTCATCACCCCCTCAAACTTTTTAGGTTAGTTTTTGGTCAATCTAAAAATTTGCAGGACGTTTCAACCACCTGCAAAGTTTCAGACAACTTGCAGATGCAAAAAGTGAAATATATGTTCTGGAATACCAATCTTGACACTTGCATCTGCAAACCGTTGTTGCAAACAATTGAAGCTGCATTGGGTAGTTGCAGACTTTCTGTAATTTCCTCCTTAGAAAAGAATAAGCAAAATCAACCTCTCCAGTTCTACCACAACATAATAAATATGACATTTTGATCTTTAGTTAAAGTAACTAATAGAAACGTTTATGAAACCCAAACAGATTTAAAGTGTAGGCATTTTTGTTTTGTTAAGATAGTTACAAAATTGCTCTAGTTGGTGACACTGAGTTGTAAAGTAGAAATAGAATAGAATAGAATAGAATATGGTTTATTATGCAAATTAGTTCATTTTAAAAATATACAGTACATACTAATTAAATAAATAAACTATACACAAATAGGTCGGTGTTCGCATAAGCTTTCGCTCTTCTACACCGCCTGTTTCATTTAGTGAAATGAAATTTAATAATAGCAATAAATTAATAGGTTGAACATAATGATTGTACAATATTTATCTTTATTATAGGTGGCAACATACGAATAGTATTTATTGTGTTTGTAGTTGATTTTGATATAAAAATTCTTTTAATTTAATTTTGAAACTATTTTCTGTTAATCCTAAAAAATTTAATACGATACTTAATAAGGTTGGTGCTTTATATGAAAAACATCTTTGACATTTAGATAGTGAATGTTGTGATATTGTAAAATTATTCGTACGTACATTGATGCTATGAACATTTGATCTTAATTGTAATTTGTTGTACAGATAACTTGGTATATTGCTTTTCATTAGTTTATAAAGAAAAATACAATAAAGATACATGAACCTATTATGTATTTTTAGTTCCTTACAATTATTCAAAAAAGGTGTAACGTGATGGGTATAGGGTATTTCGAATTTAAATCTCATGCATAAATTTTGCAATTTTTGCAATCTAAATTTATTTTGTTGTGTTAAAAAATCATAATACACACAAGAACAGTAATCCAAATTAGGATAGATCAGACTTTGTATAAGTTTAAGTTTAGTGTTTGATGATAATGATTTCTTCATTCTATAGAGCATTTTTAGTTCCATAAATCTAAAAACTCTTCTGCTTTCATTTGCAAAACTTTAAATTTCTTTTTCCACCAAAGTGGTATGGTTAATAAATTTCTGATCAATGTCACAGGTGACCAAATCTCTAAATGCCTCAAGTGTCTTTCAATGCAACTATGTGCACTATCAATTTCTTGCAAGTTCCCATGGCCGGGCTCGCTATATTTCTGTATGATACTCTCGAGTTTTCCTGCATGTCTTGATTTGAGGAAGTGCTGAATGGCGAAAGAGAGGATAGAGTTCATATTTTGAGGAACGCAACTATCGGACCAAAAAATTATTTTGATCACATCTGGATTGTCTTTCACCACAGCTTTTAAAATTTTGATCACTGCATTTGCCAGGTGGTTCCCAGCGCGTCCGCAAATAAATTCATGCCATATTGCGTTATAAATGGTGTTATTTGTACTTGAGTGGGCAGTTAAGTTATAGCAATTGAGCTTTTGCTTATAATAATAATGACTCCTAAAACCCGATGTTATACTCGTAGTTAAAAATTTTGGAGTACGACGCCATTGAAACAGGAGTTTCTGTTAATTCGAGATACAAATTATACATTTTTTTTAGGCTCAAATCTCGTTCCAAATAAGATCTATTTGATGTCGATCTGCAATAATGTGCGTCAACGACCGCAAAACTTTCTATATGTCGTCTGACAACATTCTTCTGTTCTTCAGTTAACACCTTTTTAGAGTGTTTTCCTTGTTGTCGATCCCTAGGGATGTTAGTTTTACTTGTCTGAATTTTCTTAAAAAAGTAGTATATACGTTGTTTGCTTATGGCCAACGTATTTAGAAAGAACTCTTGACATACTCTTAGCCTTGCACTGTTAATTTCAAAATAATACTGGTAACTTAATGCCTTTCGACTAGTTTCTTTTTCTGTTCGTTTCCGTAACGCAGGAATACATTTAATATGCTTGGAATAAAAATAAGATTTCTGTTCATCCGATAACATCCAAAATTGGGAATGTCTTGCCGTTCATTCTCAGAAATTCTCTTGCTGCAGAGAAAGGGGCAACGTTCCGAATGACAAGTCATAGCTTTCATTTCTTTTCTAGGCTGAACTTTACCCTTCGTGTTAATATATTCCTCCCCAGCTTGTCTTTTGCACTTTCGAATATTCTGCTTCCAGTTATCTACAGCGCGTTTTCTTTTTCTGGTTCGTGTTGGAGTTGGTGTAGATTTTTCTCCTGTAATTTGATTTCCCTCGTTGTTCGCTAGCAATTTTCCTTTTTCATGCTCTACTCGTACTGGCATTTCATGCTCAGTTAACACCATTATTTCTAACACTTCCCCTGACAGCTCAACTGGCAATGGATCTACAGTTAATGTTATTATCTCTTGAACTTCTGGTTCAGTTTTGTTGTTTTCATCGTTAAAACTGGAAACTTCTACTGGTCTAAAAATGAAAGATATTTTGAAAATCGTATTTTGAATTTGTTTATTATCTTTACCTTAATTCAATCATGTTACATTTTTCACCAATTATTAAATCACCATCCACTAAACATACAGGCATATTTTCAATGTCAACTGGTGTGTACCCTATTGTGATTTCATTTACGGGCATATCCATATCATCCGTGGTAATGGCCTCGAATAATTCGCTATACACAAGAAAATTGAAATATAACTTCCGTATTTTTGCAACATTATAATAAATAATGAATTAAACATTAGCAGATTAAATAGAGAACCTATTTAATTTAAATACCAACAGTGAGGTTATGTAATTTAAAAATAAACTAGAAAAATTATTACTTACTTCCACTCGTCTGTCGGACACTCAGAAGGTTTATCAGGTGGTAATGACGAAAATGCACTCATTTTACAGCGATTGCACACAAAATAAACAGTAATTTATAATGCAAAACAGTGAAATGATTATAACAAAGTTTTGTCTACAATAAGGGATATTGAACAAGATCAAACCTCATTACTATCTAACTGCCGCACACGAATATAAAACAAATTCAGCATTATAGGTAGACTACTATAACATGATAAGTTTCATTCGACAAACTGGATGTAGAATATTATTTTACCGAAATTTAGGTTATTGAACAAGTTATGTTTGTAATTTCAACGGATATGGAACAAGCTAATTTTTTCATGAATTTTGATGTATTATACTCAATTTCGCCCAAAAATGGATATAGAACATTATAATATCCACACGACGATATAAATCAAATAACGAATACAATTAAATTGTAAGATAGAAACTCTCGCAAGCTGTATCTACGTCTGAAAACTCGTTAAGAAATGACCAATCAATGTTAAGTAAAGATTCATATAATAATGGAAAATTCGCTTTACAAAAGTTATAAGATTTAATAGCATCACCGCTGGCAAATATTGTTTGCTTGGAAAATTTGGCCGACAAAGTTATATAAAGCGCGGGATGATGTGGATCTTCTCTAACCAATGGTGCATTGCCATGAATTACGTTACATTGTATGTTTGTCATGATTAGATCCAACAACCTATCATTTGCATTTGATATCTCATTTTTCTGGTTAAGATCATTAGTGAGTGAAATTTCTAACTAATTGAAACCTGACTTCAGAGACACTTTCATCATTAAAAGTGGTTACATTAAAATCGCCCATTATTAAGACATTATTTTGATCACTTATTATATGCCCAAATATATCTAAGAATAGTTCTAAATCACTTGCTGACAGGTATGGCGGTAAATAAATTACATAAATGTATAATACATAATAACTATTTAAGAAACACTTACAACCAACTATATCAACATTTACCAACATTTTTGTAATAAAATTCATGTCAATTTCTTCATAGGAAAAAGTACTGTCAATAGCTAATAGAGCACCTCCACCACGAGATAGATTGGTTTCTTGAAAATTACGATCGCAACATAGCACAGTATAACAGTCAGAGAAATATTCACAGCTATTAATATCGTCTGAAAACTAAGTTTCAACTAGACCAATGAAAGCAAATTCCGTTGCACTAACTGATGAGTAAATTTCATCTGCTTTCGTACATAGACCTCGAACATTTTGAAAGTAGCATGTATAATAACTAGAAACAGAATCTCCATTGGGCATATCTAGTTTAACGAAATTATTTTTTGGTATACCGTGGATATATTTAATTCTGAGATTTTGCTCACCATTCCTCTGACGATCTTCCAATTCAGAGTTGAGACTGCGATAGTATGAAATTTGTTTTGGAGTTCGATCCAAAGATATGTTAATATGTTTATACTGATTACTGTTTTTTAGATTTTTAGTTTTCTGAATTATATTATGGACAGTAGATTGCTGGTTCAATACTACTTTAATAGGACGCGGAGTAGTCTTAGAAGGGTCAAATTTGCCTAAGCGTATGACATTATTTACATCTGCACTTATTGACAGGTAACTCAGTACGTTATTAACATTTTGTTTATCCTGGGACATTATGATGTCCTTATTCTCATTTCGAGTTTCAGCCACATTATAGAAAATAACATTACTTTTTCCTCTTTTTACGCTCATGCACTTCATGGATAATATCTTCAAAGTCACTCGGTTCTAACAGTTTGCGAGAATTGTGACTATTCTGAGATTAAAAATTAGCAAGCTCCCTTTTTAATTCAAGAACTACAGACTTTAGTTCATTGATATCGTCAGTGACTTGTAAACAACTGCAACAAGACCAGTTAAGTGATTTCTTAGATTTAATAATTCGTATTTCTGACGACGAAATATCTACACATGTATGATTGTAAAATATTTTGCAGACACAGCAAATAACTAACTTATGCTGGTCAGTAGGTACATTGCAACAAGCACATTGAGACATTACCGGCATATCGACCGTTAAGTAAATGTAACGACAAGTCCTACTTACGATCCAAGAGAGACGCCACTGGAAGTTCCTGACCCGAAGCCATTGCGGACCAAGGCCAGAAACTAACTCCTGCAAAATTGCCCTGCAAAGTGGTAAAAGTGCGCAGAAAAAACCGTTCTAAAAGTGAATTACCTTCGTCTAGCGACGAAGATACCATCCCCCGAGAAATAGACTCAAAAATCGACCCCCGTGCTGTGAAAATTGACGCTCAACCCTCTAAAACTGTATATTTAAAAGTGCCTAGCTTTTTATCCCCTACAAAAAGCATTTCTAATCCCGATCTTAACATTAACATTGCTGAAAGTCAGCCTAAATTAGTGCAAAGTGATACGGACACCAAACGTGACAAAGCGAGAAAGACAATAGACGTAAAGTCGGTTAAACTTAAAAAGAGACACAGTGAAAAGTGGACTAACGTGAAGCCTCGAGTTTACAATACATCCACAAAAACCACTACTAAAAAACCATCAATAAACACGAAAGAATTCCAAATATCTGCGGAATCCGAGCAAAAAACGGACACACAAATAGAGAAATTAACAAAACAGCAGGTTCTCGAAGCGTTGTATTGCTCGCAATACGAGCTAGATATGGCCACCTCCAGTGGCGGAAAGCCGCCGCCGCTGCCCACATCACCGCCACCTAATCCGTCTACTAGCTATGACTTTCCTGTTAATGCGAATATTTTACTAAGTCCCGATAGAACTCTACAGAAACAAAGAGAATTGTTAGATGCACAAACCGCGGACAAAATCTTAAAAGAAACACCTATGATTTCATGTATAAGTACGGATCGAGCTAGAACATCCGTCGGCGACATGGAGGAACAAATGGACCTAACTTCGCCCCCAGGAGAGTACATCACTCCCAGAAAGCAAGTAAAGCTTAAAAATATCATGGACCCGAAACCGAAGCCCACCCCTGTTTCAAATAAATTTGAAAAACTACCCCTTATCACCGAAAAAATTACAGCGGAGGAAGCCATCAGACTTAAGGCAAATAAAACTATGGTTACTAAACCAAAAACTAAACCGGAAGCCCCGCCGAAGAATCCCCCGATAGTGCTAAAGGGAATACCAAGCAGCCACTCAGAATTTATCACAGAAATCAAGCGTGTAATCAAATTAGGATTCCACACTAAATTCGCTGCCAATAACACGCTTTTGTACATATATGACCGACAAGAATTTATAAACTATCAACAAACATTAAACAATAGTGATATAGAATATCATAGTTATACCGCCAAGCAGGACAAAAACCACGCCTTTGTCCTGAGGGGCATCCAGGGCGACCCCGCTATCGATGATATTAAGAACGACTTAATCGACACGCATAATTTAGAAATCACGAATATCTTCAAGATGAAGACCACCAGAAACCCACTGTACTTGGTAGTGACAAACAAAGATATCTCTAAAAAAATTGGAAAATGATGTTAAATACGTTCTGTATACCAAGATAACGTGGGAGCGTCGAACTAATGATCGACTGATTTCGCAATGTAGAAGATGCCAGATGTGGGGGCATGCTACATCAAATTGCCACAGAACACCACGCTGTGTCAAATGTGGAGAGGCCCACTGGACGAAGGAATGTGCCAAAACCTTGGAAATGCCACCTAGATGCGCCAATTGTAAGGGAGCCCACACTGCTAGCTCCGTGCAGTGTCCAGTATACATCTACCGATCCAATCAGCTTAAAAATAACGCCGCCGCCGCCGCCCCCAAGAGATTTGTTGACGCCGCCCCCCCCCACCTCCAACGCCTGGGAGCAGAGGAGACAGCAGCAACAACAAAATCAATCAGGAAATGTCGTACATGACCAAACACGGACTGTACGCACTCCACCTCCACCACCCAGACCCACTACAACCTCGACCAGTAGTTTTAATGACTTTAACATACTGACGCACGAGTTAACAGAACTAAACAGACTTATCAACCTGAAGGAAACGATCAAAGCAGTACATCACCTCAACACAATGCTTAAGGCTGTTACAGAGCCAATGCAGGCAATAACCATCTTGCAGGACTTTGCACAAAATGTGCTACCTCAATATCACATTCTCAACTAAGTGCCTGCTTTGGAACTGTAACGGCCTTATGGCCAAGACTCACGAACTTAAACAATACATACATGACAATAAACTCGACATTATTTTGTTGACAGAGACAAACTTAAAAACAAAGCACAAATTAAAATTTAATAATTTTTTCCTTTACAGGTCCGACAGACTCGGGAGGAGAGGCGGTGGCGTGGCCATCCTTGTGAAGAAGGACGTCCCCACATCCCTGTCCCCCCCATGCCCACCCCTATCGAGAATATAGGAATTGAACTAGGGGATGGTACCACCCTTACGGTGGTATACAACCCCCGCGTAATCGCATTTCAGATAACGATTTGGATATTCTATTCACTAAAAATAAAGTTTTAATTGCAGGGGACCTGAATGCCAAGCATGCCGTCTGGAGGAACAGGCGCGGGCAATGCCAACGGTACCGTCGTGCATGACTATGCACTAAGGGTGGGTATTGCGGTCGTATCGACCACTACACCAACACACTACCCCGAAAACAACACCACACCAACATACATAGACATCATCTTAAACAAAAACTACCAGCACGACATCCAACCAGTGTCTCGGCCGGAGCTGGGTTCGGATCACAATCCGGTCACTTTCAGCCTCCTTGACGTCGACAGGAATGTGCTTGACAGGACTACATTCGACTGCAAAAAGGCCAACTGGGGTAAATTCCAAAGCTTAATGAACCAATATACGGAGATAAATCCGACAATAAATAATAACGCTCAGCTCGACTTGAAGATTGAAAAATTAACAAGTAACATTATTAAAGCCAGACGAAAGTCGGTTAAGCAAACTAAACAAGGCCCGCGCGTGGAATCTACCCCAGTTGACCTTAAAAAACTCATAACTTTCAAAAATAGAATACGTAGAAAATGGCAAGCACATCACCGGCCGATAGATAAAAGGAGGCTGAAAGATTTGCAAAATAATATTAAAAATAAATTCGTTGAACACAAAAATACAGAGTGGAACGAAAAGGTGGCCAAGCTTTCGGTTAAGGACAATTCCCTGTGGGTGATGTCTAAGCTGCTGAAAAGGGATGCTAACAGCATCCCTGTTCTTATTGAAAACGGACATACAGCTTTAACCGACAGGGAAAAAGCCGAGACCATGGCCGGCCACCTTTTCCGGACATACGAATCCGCGCCCAGCGAGACTGAGCACCAGGTGGGCGTCGATGCTGGTCTAGCACATATTCCAGCATTCACACCCATCCCTCCACGCAAATTAGCCAAACTCCTAACATCTCCTAGCACACTTAAAAACCTACTCAAAACACTACCTAACTTAAAAGCTCCCGGTCCTGACACCATCCCCAACTTACTTTACAAAAAATGTCCTAAAAAACTAGTCCAAATTGCTTACATAATTAACGCGTCGATACGCCTTCAGTACTTTCCCACAGCGTGGAAAACCTCCATAATTGTGCCCTTCCTGAAACCGGGTAAGGATCCTGTCCTTGCAGCAAGTTACCGGCCGATTTCTCTGTTGAACACCCCTCGGAAAAATTGCAGAAAAAGTTTATCTGACAAACCTAAATAGAATCATTAATAAAGGTAACTTGCTGCCGAATATACAATTCGGTTTCAGAGGAGGGCACAATACCACGCTGTCGCTGTGCAGAGTAGTGCACGACGTTATCGAAGGTTTTAACAAAAAACATTGCACCAAAATGCTGCTCCTGGACATCCAGAGGGCATTCGACACAGTTTGGCATGGAGGCCTCCTGCACAAGCTTACTTATCAACATAAATTGCCAATATATTACGTAAGTCTTATCAAATCATATCTCGATGACCGCACTTTTGCGATCAGAGTAAATCAGACTACCTCCGATTTTTATAATGTGAGAGCGGGGGTTCCGCAGGGGACGGTGCTCTCCCCTGTTCTTTTTAACCTATACGTCTCCGATATTCCTACCCATCCTCTGACACAGACAATAATGTACGCAGACGATACCACCATATATTCCCAGTCCTTTTATGCCGAAACCGCAACTACTAAGTTGCGGTATCACTTAACCAATTTACTTAAGTATTATAAGGACTGGAAAATAGCTATAAACGAGACTAAAACAGAGACCATTAACTTTACTAAGAAATTTACTAATATCAAAACTTTTACGCCACTGACCATTAACAACAGAGTGATCGAGGAGACCAAGGTAGTAAAATACCTGGGTGTGCAATTGGACCAACGTATGTCATTTAAACCACACATAACGAAAACGCTAAACAGGGCCTATATGGCCCTGCACAAACTTTATCCGCTGGTGAACAGGAGGTCACTCCTGGACACCAGCAATAAATTGCTATTATACAGAACGGTAATAAGGCCCATTCTAACATACGGTTGCGTCGTCTGGAACAGGATGTCGAACACACAGTTCGGCCGCCTCCAGACGACGAAAAACAAGTTGCTACGTCTCCTTACTAACTCAAATCGTTACATAAATACACAACAACTCCACGAGACGGCAGACATGCCATACATTAGAGATTTTATAATACAGATGGCCACCAAATTTTTTAGATACAACATTCATAAATCCACTCTCACCGCGCACATCGCCGACATACGTCACCACCACGATTTTCAACATACGCACAGACTAATACACGAAAA
The DNA here is from genome assembly GCA_029963845.1 of Rhamnusium bicolor. Classification (NCBI taxonomy): domain Eukaryota; kingdom Metazoa; phylum Arthropoda; class Insecta; order Coleoptera; family Cerambycidae; genus Rhamnusium; species Rhamnusium bicolor. The sequence goes on from JANEYF010001345.1 coordinate 35,334, forward strand.
CTTACCCATATTTTTTGAATAACTATATTTTTAGACACACAATGACAGACATATCAAATTTCAATACCTTTTCCAAATTATATTATACCTACCCACAATCGTAACTTCCCTCGATGACCATTCTATTGCTCTCTCACCCCTTATTAGACAGACATTCTAAATTTCAATTCTCTTAAGCAGGTTTTTTCTTGAGCTTTTTCCTGCATGACCATTACTATAACGACATTTTTAATATTTGATTGCTTTTAATTTTTAAAATGCCACGGCAGATTACTAATTTGTTTCTCTCTACGCTGTTATAGGTAAGCGTCTATCAACGCCTAACAACAAAAAGACGCCAAGCCAGCCACATCGGGCCCGTCCACCTGGCCAGACGTTCGGGGACCCTCCGAAACAGGAGGAAAATCGAATATTTGCTTTTCGCCCTGGACTCGTCCAGGGCGAGTACTATTGTAAGCCGATTGGCTAATTTTATATTTTTGTTTATGTAAATATTTATTTAGTTATTGTAAGCTGAATATAGTAGGCATCTAATTAAGTTTGTAAATTATGTAATTAATGTGAAATAAATGTTTTCAAATTGGAATTGGAATTGGTAGTAACAACAAGCCAGATGTTTTTATTGGCGTTCCTGGGTTGAGATCTTATGATGGTCCCAATACTTTCTCGCACATGTAAGATATAATGCAGTTTACACAACGATTCCTTATATATTATTCAAACACTACTTATTAATTTAAATAGATATTGTCTACGCTTTATTTCTACTTTATAATAGTTCCCCATTCGTCAACCTTTTTTGTAAACACCGGCAACGGTGTAATTGACGAGGGACGGGAGTCGTTGCAAATAAACAAGCCGAACCGGCTGTATTCTGTGTATAAGCATCAAAAAAGTGAATAAATCATTGTACACCACAATCAAACCAGAGTTTTATTACTCGAAGCAAAATAAAAGACAAATTAATCAACATATGGTCCTTCAAATCCGATAATAACCAGTGAAACTCAAGTAAATACAGTCAAAAATTACGACGTTGAGGAACGTCGGCCATAACCAAGAAATACGTGTAGTAGAAACGAGCAGCGAACCGTGCAAGTTCTCAGCGGCGAGCAGCAGCATTTCAATAAATATCGAGCTGGGCTACTACTGGAAACCGATCAGCTGGTGTGGCAGGCAGGCAAATTGTACAAGGCTGTAAGTTCGTTCCTTGTTTACCTATTTTAATGCCTAATTTCCTAGAGAATAAATAGTTTCTTTTTGGATAGCTTAACAGTTAATTATCTTTGCAATATTATCAATTAATTATATTCAAAATGAGCCCGCCAAACATAAAAAAGCTTATTAAAACACGTAGTTCACTAAAGCAACGTCAAACTCCTTTTAAAGATCACCTAGATGCCTTTTTAAATTTGGTTGCGGGAATTCCAATTGAACAGACAGCAAATATATTAGAATTAGAAACGCGGTTAGATATGCATCAAACCATATTGCAAGAGTTTGATGACGTACAAGTTTTAATCGAGGAGCAAAATGAGGATGAAAATGACAATTACAAGGAGAGGGAAGAATTTGAAAAAATGTATTTTTCATTAACTGCTAAATGTAAACAAACAATTATCGATTATTACAAGGTTGTAAATGCACCTGGTCCCGAGACAATGCAAATAAAAAATAAACAGGGCTGCTATGACAATGATGCTGTGCCCTATGTACAAAATATAAAATTGCCTGAGATCAAATTACCAAAATATTCCGGTGCTTATGAGAATTGGTTGGAGTTCAGAGAATTTTATAAATGCAACAAAATTGATATCCTGTTGGGAGCAGGAATATTTTATAACCTTCTTTGTGTGGGTCAATTTCAATTAGGTACCAACCTTCCCACTATGCAAAAAACCGTTTTTGGTTGGATAGTGTCCGGCCCCATTAAGTCCATCTCTAGTGGTCAAACACACTGCAATCTTGTTTCAAATTTAGATTTGCAAAATCAATTAAAACAATTCTGGGAACTAGAGGAACCTTTTATAGAAACTCCAATGTTGTCAATCGATGAAAGAATTTGTGAGGATATTTTCCAGAAAACCACAACTCGCGATCAAGAAGGGCGATTTATTGTTCAAATCCCTTTAAAACACACACCATCTTGTCTAGGGGATTCTAACCAATCGGCTCTAAATCGTTTATATTCCATAGAGCGCAAATTAGAAAAAAATCCAATTTTAAATGTATGTATGTAGATTTCATGGAGGAATACCATAGTCTTGGTCACATGTCGAAAATTGCAAGTGATGATAAGTCTGATTATTCATATTTTTTACCACACCACGGTGTACTTAATGAGCAAAATCAAACAACCAAACTCAGGGTAGTCTTCGACGCCTCGGCTCGCTCAGACTCGGGTACATCGTTGAACGATCTGCAATATATAGGTCCAACGATTCAAGACGATCTTGTCTCTATACTTTTAAGGTTTAGACAACATAATATAGTCATTTGTGCTGACATAATAAAAATGTACCGGCAAATATTGATCGAACCAAGGCAGAGATCCTTACAAAAAAATTCTTTGGCGTCCTAATTTCTCTCAGGTGAATACCTACCATCTTAATACTGTGACTTACGGTACGGCTTCAGCTCCATGGTTAGCAGTGAGGTGTCGCTGTCTTTAGAAAACTCAAATTTATATCCTAAGGCTTCGAATACTATAGCGCATGATTTTTATATGGACGACTTATTGTCTGGTTGTGAAACAGAGGAGGAGGCATTACAACTTTGTGATGAAATTTATGCAATTCTCAATTCTGGGTGCTTTCACCTACAAAAGTGGGCTTCAAATAGCAGCAAACTCTTACAACATGTGAAAAGCATAAATCCATTAGCAATTTTAAAGTTAGGTGACAGTGCAAGGACAAAAACTTTAGGGCTATATTGGTCTAGTTCTTCTGACACCTTAATGTATAGCATTGGGTCTCCAACCGCAACTTCAATAACAAAAAGGTCTGTGCTATCTGACGTTGCCCAAATCTTTGACCCATTCGGTCTATTAGGCCCTTGTATAGTTATTGGCAAGATGATACTGCATGGATGCTTAAACTAGGTTGGGATAAGGCTTTGCCGGCGGATTTAGATTCAAAATGGCGGAAATTCAGGCAACAACTTTTGGAATTAAATTCATTGCAAATACCTAGAATTGTGGTATGCTCAGAAGTTGTACGTGTAGAAGTTCATGGGTTCGCTGACGCATCCTTGGTAGCATACGGGGCTTGTGTCTATATTCGTAGTATGTCAGTCGGGGTTCATCCAAATGAGTCTGTTTACACAGATTTATGCAGTATCTTTTTTTTTTACGCTTCCATTTACTATATGTTGTATAATTACTTCACTTAAAATTTCACAGCACAAATCACAAATAAACACTAATGACTTCTTGATATCTTGACTGTTCGAAGGACTGATTTGAAATTGTGTTGCCAAATTTTATCTCAATATCCATTTCTTGGCGACAATTCTTTTCTCTTTCCAATAGCATTTGATGGCGAAAGTTATGGCTTGTTGCCAAATTTTATCTCAATATCCATTACTTGGCGACAATTCTTTTCTCATCCCAATAGCATTAGATAAATAATTTTTTAAAATTAAATATTTTACTCGAAAATTAAACATCTTGTAACAGCTAGAAAAGTACAACATAGTAATCGATGGATTGATTGAATTGTTTTATAGAATCCAACTACAGCTTAAAACATTTTTCTCACTATTGATTGATTGATTTACATTTTTTCACATCATTAAATTTGTTATTTTTCATAATATTTCTGTTTTTATGGAAATACTCGTACAAATACAAAATGGGGAACTCAAAATATTTACATATTTGTGTGCATTTTAAATTTAAAAATAGAAATATACCCAATCTATTATAATAAATTACAGTGAAGAAATCTCTAATATTGAGAGCGATGATAACTGACAATTGAACTTATTAATCTTACCCTTACAAGCTTCTCTTGCGGGAAAATTCCTTAAAGTACTTCCTTCACTCAACCACTAACACACACAATTCTTTCTTTGTGTAGACACTACACTCAAGAAACCAAATAAATAACAATATTTCCATGTGTAATATTTCGAAATTCATCACTATTTGTGGTCTTCTATTTGAAGGTATAAAAGCAATTTTTCCATATCACGAGACAATTCCGTAAAATACAAATACGTCTCAATTTTGAGCATACAAAATTAATGAAATAAAATAATAAGAATTGTTTTAAATGTTAAATAACCATTAATATTAGTTTTTCAAACTTTATAATACACTTAAAATAACACGTTCTGTTAATTAGACCACATTTGTGCTATTCGATTACAGCTGAAGGGAGTCGAATGTACCCTCCGTTTCCAATTCGATGCATGTTCAGTTCAAATTTACACGAACACACAAAGATTTTATTTTTAGTTTCTCTATGCACAAACAAAAGCAATAAGTTGTGAGTACTTTGTGTGGTACACTTTCACGCAACTTTAAAAATTACTATTTGACATAAAACAGATACAGACTCAGAATTCACAGACACATACAGATCAGCACTGCAAACCTGCAGACTTATCCCTAAGTTTCAAACAACGATCGCCAACTATAGCATTATTCGTAAACTATTATGATTTTTGCAATAAACGAGTAAGGTTTGCTCACTTCAACGTACCTTGTTTGTGCTAATGCCATCTTTATTTATTGCACTTCAATGCAAAAAGTAAATAGGTGCGTTCTTTCTAACTGAGATCTCAGTTAATCTAAGTAGTTTTACGCATACGGAGGCTACATCAAAAGAAATTATCTTCGACCATGTTTTATGGTCGAAGGAAATTATCCTTTTTATTTATGCAGTGTAACCGTAAAACATCATAGATTAACTGACATCCCAGTTAGAACGAACACACCTATTTACTTTTTGCAATGAAGTATAATAAATAAAGATAGCATTGGCACAAACAAGGTACGTTGAAGTGAGCTAACAATACTTGCTTATTGCAAAAATCATAATGCTATAGCATTATTGGCGATCATTGTTTGTAATTTAGGGAATTACAAGTTTGCAGTGCTTGTTAGAAACAAGAAAATATTTTACCTAACCTCGATCCGTTTTGTGTATTGATGTAATTGATTTTTCTCGTTGTTTTATGTATTTTTGTGTTTCGTTTAGTGGGATTGTGTTAATTACAATTACGTTATATTAAACAAGAATGACCAAGGAACTTTACGTGACAACGTAGTAAAGAAGGTAAGTTTTAAGATAATTGTTGATTATATTTTTTAATTGTAAAATATGATCTCGTATTTTATGGATTTATGTCGAAACTGCAATACTAGTGTGACAATAAGTCACTGAATTTTTTTGACGAGATATTAAATGATTTTCATTATACCTTTTATGTTAATGCTTTTCTCGCATTCTGTTTCTACACAGTAAACCTCTTTCTAAATAAAGTAAGAAGTGCTGTATGATGTATGCATCAAGCTTCATAAAGAAAAAATGTGTTCTTTCTATGAGCTGTGAGAAGGATAGTTGGCCATTCTGATGGGGCTTGTACAATTATTTTTCTTGTATATTTTTCAATCACTGCGTGCATCGAGTCCACTGGCATATAAGTATGCCCCGTTATTAAAAATGTTAACCTCTTCAACATAATTAGCGTTGTTCAAGAAATACCTAATCATTGAGAAAATAGCTTTGTTTTTGTTTTGGTCACTACAGTTATCGCAGTAGAGAGACAGTTTTTTAAATTTATTCTCACTATCCAGTTGTTTTAGATAAGTGTACAAGTTGCTAGCAATCTCATTGGATCCCCTTTTCCCATCTTTTTCACCCCAAATGAAACAGATACCACGTCTAGTTTTTGTCTCGTAGATAGTGAAATTGTATACTGCATACTTTCTGCTGAAACCGAGAGTCATCGCCTATATTATATTTTGATTTGAACAAACGAAGAAACATACATTTTTTCAGAGCGGGTGAGTCAACTTTATTTCTTGCATGAGTATCCAAATACTTTCTATATAAGTTACTCACACTTTTTACCTCTGCTAGAAGGTAAGTTTTTGTGGAAGAACTCCTACAATAGTGGCTAGGAACTGTTGGTAATGATCTGATGAAGTTATCAAGAAAGGCTTGCTGTTCTGTGGTAATTTTATTGAACGGAATATGCATTCCTCTTAAATCCTGATTTGGAAATTTTGATATGTCTCTGTTTCCAACAACAGTTCGAATGAGGCGCTGAGTGATTGCCAAAGTATTTAGTATAAACTGTTGGCATACTTGAACTCTTACATTATGTTTAAGTAAGAAATATTGGTTAGTCGTCTTTCGGTTGACTTTTCCTGCCGACTTTCTTCTTCTTTTTACTTCGCTGACAGTAATACATCCGTTTAAAAATAATTTTTGTCTGTTACTGTCTCCCAAATTCCAATAATAACCAAAAATTTCTTCTCTATCAGCATTTGAAAAAGTGTTACACTTGTTTACACAATTTCCCTTTACGCAAGGATTATCCAACATTTTCTTTTTTCCTACTATATTTCCTTTTGTGTTTATATATTCATCACCAGAGTCCTTTAACGCTTTTCTTTTTTGTCGCTTTGATAACACCTTTTCCTTGCAAATATGTGAATCTTTTATTTCTGTTGCAATTTTCATGTTTTCTTTATCTCTTCGCTGATTATACTGGTTACATCGTCTTCTTTAGGAACATAATCTTTATCAGAGTTCGGAATCAGCCACAGTCTCCAGCTCTCTTTTCTTAAAGGAATCTAAGGTATTACTCATAGGGGAATCAGTCTTTAGTGTACGATCACAGTCGTTAATATTGTTGGGTTCTATCTCTACGACTTCCATAATTGAAGAGCTAAGTGGATGAAGGTGTTATGTTACAAAATGGTTATTTTGAGAAAATTGCGTGTGAACATTTACCTTTGGCAGTTTTAATTGACATGATTTTTTAAATCTTTTTAGCCATTATTTGGTTGATACCAGTACAATGTCTTATTTAGGGGATGAAAAGAGCTATTTTCAAAGAGAATGTTATTATTATTAATATTTATTGGTACATAACACCTTTATGCAGTAGAATATGTATCAGGAACTTATAAATTGAAAATGATTAAAAGATATATAAACAAACATTTTCATTAAAAAAAATAAAACGCCTTTGTATTTGTGTAATATAAACTATATTCTAAACTACGTCATGCTTTGTATAATCTTATGAACAAGTGAGAACGGGTGAACAGTATGAGCGGGTGAACAGTCTGATATGTGCATTAGTTAAGCGTGCAAGGCATCCTCCTCTGTCGCAACAAAAATTTGTGTATTATTGGCCGCCGCGCCGTTACGATGCGTCGGATCGAATTCGGTCATTAGACTTTTCTGCGTCACCCCCCGCGATTTTGACGAAAAGGCGCGTACCGGAATTAGCCCCCCTTCCCGACCCCCCAACCCCCCACCAATTTTTTCACGGAAACCTTCTCTCGAATAATCCCCGCCCACGGGAGCGCTGTCCTTAATCTGCTGACGAAGTATTTTTTCGGTCGATGGAATATTTTCGGCGCGTCGAAGGCCACCACGCCGTTACGACGCGTCGGATGGAATTCGGTCATAAGACTTTTTTGCGTCATTCGCGACGGAAAACCACACGCCCCCACGATTTTGCCGTAAAGCGCACAAACACCCCCACCCCCAACACCCGGAGTCCCCCATCGAAAACCGGCCGACGGCGCCGCAACGACGCGCCAATCGCCATAAAGATTTTTAGCGCGGCGACGTAGACGATCCCCCCCCGGAAATTAGCCGGGGCTTATATCTCGGTGACGGGAAGAGCTATCGAAGCGATCTCGACGGCGTTGTACTCCTCTAGTCGTCCCATAACCTACTCGAGGCGAGCACTTTTTCGAAAAAATGATTATTTCAAAATTCGCCCCCCACCCCCGGAAAACGCGCCGACAAACCATCCGACTTTATGAGGACAAAATGTGCACAAAAGCACCCCTTTTACGTAAAAAATTCGTCGCGCCCGCCAGAGCACTTTAGACCCCACTCCCTTTCCTCGTTAGCGGGATATAAGCGGGATATAACCAGAGCACTTTAGACCCCACTCCCGTTCCTCGTTAGCGGGATATAACCAGAGCACTTTAGACCCCACTCCCGTTCCTCGTTAGCGAGATATAACCAGAGCACTTTAGACCCCACTCCCGTTCATCGTTAGCGGGATATAAGCGGGATATAACCAGAATAATAATGATGATTTTTTATTATCCTATGAGAGAATGGCTGGCGAAAACGAACTAATATATCAAAAAGCCACCTGTGATATGTCTTATTTTTTCTTCTTTCTTGCCATCTTAGTTCCATTTTTTCCAGAATTTTTCTCGGCTTTCTTTTTATTCTCTTCGAAAATTTTCTTTTTATTCTCTTCAATAATATTTCTTATAAAAATATCGACACTCTTCTGTGATGAACGGAATCTGCTCCTGTAAGTTTTTAATTTTTTTTGTTCAGAAAGTATTCCAAAATGTTCACATCTTTCAAGACTTACATCATTGTGATTCATTTCTGTTAGTCTTTTCAAAATGCATACCTGTAGAAATGGGGTGTACTCATCATATGTGTGTTTGCATAGATAATACCCAAATTTGTCTACTCTTATCCATTTTATTTTATCTCTGAAGAAAATTTTCTTCTTAAGAGTGTTTTTCTTTGTATTGACGAGATGTAGTATATTTCGTAACTCCTCAAATTTTCGAAAGTGTTGGGTCATATCAGTAACACGGTTTCCTTTAATAGCTTTGCATATTATTTCTCTATATTGCTCAGGTAATAAAATTTGTTCATATTTTCTTAAGACTTTTTCAATGCGTCCGAAATCCCTATCCGAATCCAAATAAGAGTGTCCCACTTCTGGGAACTTATGGTCTATCGTCTTGAAATAGCCCTTTAGTATTAGCATTTGGTATAGGGAAATCAGAAAGAAATTTTTATTTTGACCGCCACAAGAATCCGACCATATTACTAGATGGTCTTTGCCTTTCAATGTTTCATTAAATTCAAATAAAGTTAATAGAGAACTTGCAACCTCAGTATTACTTCGATTCGCCACATTTTCTGTCCAGGTGAAGAAATTTGCTCGATTTACATTAGAAGTTATCGTATGAACACCTAGGTTATAAAACCACATCTGCCTTAAGTAAAAAGCCTTCGATGTGGTTAATCGAGGAAGTGGCATTGTTTGTTGGAAATCTACGGTTAAGTAAACCATATTCTCATCTGTTAGTGCCGTTTGTCTGTCATTTCGTTGTAGATCAAAGGCTAGATGATAATTTTCTACATGCTCTCCATTTTTTTGTCCCGCATCACAAGTACTGCAAGTATCACTGCGAGGATGACCAAATGAAAGATTGAATTTTGTCTCAAAAATGCGAAGATATGAACATTGCTTGATTTTATAACAGGTAGGCTTCTTTTCCTCATCGCATTTTTGAAGATAAAGTTCATGCATTTTCTGTACAGAAAGTAGGGGTGACAAATATTTTTTATTGATGTTTTTGTTTCTAGAGTAGTGCGACTCCTCACTCGGAAATAGTTTGATATGATTGGTTACATAATCTGACACTTCAGTCGCTATTTTATGAGGTCGATTATCATGCTTTCCTCTTCTATCAGGCATTGGCGATGCGTGTCCAGTTTTAATACTATTTTGTAAATAATCAATCTTTTTTCTCCCTATTTGATAAAGCGAACAAAGCGCTGTTTTGCATACCCTTGTAATTTTTCTGTCGCAAATCACTTGATATTGGTATGATGCATATTTATGCTTCCGAGCTTCTTTTCTCATTCGCTGTACCTCTTTCAATACAATACAAGAAAACAGAATAGCATTTTTTGAGTTCACATCCATTTTATAAAAACTTGAAAATATTTTTTGTCTGTTCATTATTGAATTTTTCACTGCATAATTGTAGATTTAATAATCTACATTTTTCATTACAAACAATCCCCAAATTAGGACATTTTTCCAGTACTTGCTTTCCAGTCTGAGATATATAAGCTAAGCCTTTCTCTCTTGCTAAAGCTGCAGCATTTCTTTTCCAAGAATCAGGATTTTTAAGTCTCTTTCTGGACACGTATTCTTTAATAGGAAATATTTTCTTCTTTTTTTTATTGCTAATTTCTGTTGTTTCTTTCTGTTCTGATATTTCTCGAAATATTACTCTTTCATCTACTCCAGTTTTGTTTTGAATGTCAGTTTCAAGTTGTTGCTGCGGAGTTTCCTATTTCTTCTTATGTACTTTCACATCAACACTATTCAATTCGTCATCAGAACTAATATCAGAAATGTTGGGTTCATATTCATCCGAACTATTTCCACTGCTAACGTCAAAATGTACAAATAAAATTAATAATTTAATTAAGTCTGCATAATATACAAGGATATACATATCTAAAGTTCAAACACTTACGTTCATAATATTGTCTTGCTGTTTTTCGAAGACACATATTTCCATCAGAATTAGCAGCTATGGATGAAGAACATGAGGCCAAGTTTTCTTGATATACTGATATTTCTTTTGAATTCTCTGCAAAAGAGACAGTTAAAAAGTTTTGGCAGACTTATTCAAGTTTCTATGTAATTGTTGACAGAGTATGAAATACTCTGAGGAGATTTTAGAAAGTAAGTTATCTTCTGATTATGTCATCTTGAGTGGCGAAACGCTATATTTTTGTTTTTGAAAATCTCATGAAAAGTTGCAACCGCCTTTATGTACATTTTTTAAATTAAAATAATAAATAATTTCTATATTTACTAATCGATTATTTTCAAAAACAATGGGGGTCTTCCTCTAGCTAATACTAATTTACTATCCAAATTTCAATCCTATCGAACTTTTCTTTGTTGTTATCTAGAATTTTATAACTAACTCAATAATATGAAATTTTTTTCTCTAGGACTGATATTCACAGTTTTAGAAAAGAGCTTGACATATACAATATAGTGTTCTTTTTTGCGAGGAGCATAATAATATAACAACATATTTTAACTTACTCTTCTCTGTATTATCCTCTTCAAAATAATTATAATTTTGGAAGTTATGAAATGTTGCTCCGGTTGGTTTTTCGCAATCAACATCATTAATTATTTTATTGGACGATTCTTCTATAAGAAGTAGGGCTTTTTCAAGAATTTTCTTGCCTTTGGACATCATTGACACACAAAATTGTACCTCAATATTCACATTAAACCTCACAATAAATCAAAGCACAAACGTAACGTAAACAAAGCTTCCGTACAAATGGATGAAGGTGCTATGTGTACTCCTTTTCTATTGGTAATAGTGGATAAATGTGTTAAGTGCACATGGCACCTTTATCCAGTAAAATTTATATTTTGTGGGTGCACATACCACGTTCATCACTGCGTAAATCCTAAACTACAGCTAATTGATGGTTGATTGAAGGTGGTATGAAACATTATCACATAACACCTTTATTCATACAAAAATCGTTAATTTTCTTAAAATGTTACATACCACCTTTATCCACTTAGCTTTTCAATTGTCTCGTTGTAAGTTGGTCCCGCCTCTAAGTTTTCCATTACTGTATCTTCAAACTGCACCTCTTCTATAATAACCACATCAGAGGAAACTATTTCGTAATTATTACATTCTTGAAGAACAATCTCTTGATGGGATTTATCAAGAATAAAATTTACATCTTCTATTGGCCTAGGAATAACCTCATTTTGTAAGATAATAATTTTATTGTCTGGAGTCGTAAAATCAGAGTGGATAGCAGGTGGTATATCACTTTGATGGTGAATTTTATTATCTAAATTTAAATTTAGAAGGTTTAAAATTCTTTTCCCTCGTGTTCTGGGCTCTCATTTTTTATTACAGTTGGTATTTATAACTCTGTAAAGTATACAAATGATGTAAGCACCAAGCATTAATTAGCATTTTGTTTACAAATCTGTCACTTTAAAAAACCTATATTTTTATTTTAGTAAAATTGTAACAAAAAACTGTCTCTCTTTTAAAGTTGCTCTTTTAAATATTAATTAGTTAACTGCATAACTACTTAAAGCTAGAGGAAAAATGTATTGCTGCGAAGCTCTAGGTGTATCTCCAACTAAAGTTGGACGTTGTAATTTCATGATAACATCTTCTGCAACATCATACTTTTCAGGGATGTCAGGGTAAACAAATCTGTTTCCTTTGCGCCGTAGATATGACACATGGAAGTCATTCTCTTCCACTTCTTCTACATGAACGACGTAATAAACTTTCTGCTTCTTCGAACTAAACTTTACTAAAACAAAATCGTCCTTCTGTATAGGTGTGTTTTCATAATTGTCAGGCACTATCTCATTTTCAGCAGCTACAATATCTCAAGTGTTTCATTTTCTAAGTCGCTATCATTTTCACAAGAATGTGTAATGTAAAATATAAAACCCTGTAGATAGTTAATTATAGGTGTCTACTTTAAGTCATTGATTTAAGAACTTGTTATGGTTGTATATTTATTATTATAGCATAATTGTTAAGAAAAGATTTATTTAAGGTTTGGTATTTTTAATTGTAAGAAGCGGACTTAGTTTTAACAAAAGGTAATTTAAGTTGGTATATAATAAACAATATTAAAATAACTATCTATGTGTTATGATTCCAGTACGGACGAGTTAAAATAAAAAATAAGTAAGACTACAGCCTCAGTCTCAGTATAATGGAAATTAAAAAATGAAAATAAATGTATGGATATAATGATATATAATGAATAATTTTGGGGAAAAAAAGGGGAAGTAAAAAAGAGAATAATTAACGCGAAATATGGTGGTATACAAATAATGGAATGAGCAATGGATTTTTAGTTAAGGTTTCTAAATTTGTTAAAAAAAAAAAAAAAAAAAAATAAAATTTTATTTTTCTTCAAAAAAAAAAAAAAAAAATAAGGATCAAAAATAAAATAATAAACAAGAAAAAATAATATAAGTAAAAAATAATAGTAAGTGAATTAGTAATTAAAGGAATTTATAAATTAACAAAAAAAAAGGTAAAAATAAGGTATATAAAATTTGGATAAAAACAAAACTAAAAATAAAATTAATAAATAAATTAATAATTTAAAAAAAAGAAAAATGAATAAAAAAATAAAAATAACTCGCATGATATATTTGAATAATAAAACATATTGAAAATATATATTAAAAATTCCCAAAATTAAATTAATTAAGTAAATATTTCTAATAGATATTAATTAAAATTAAAAAAAAAATTTAAAAATAAAAAAAGTAACAGAAGTATGATAATTTAAGTATAAGATTATTTGTAAATATAAAAAAGAGGAAAAGATTGTTCAAATGAATGTGTAAATGAAAAGTGCAATAGCTTCCAATGGCGATAGCGAAAAAACTAAAAGGCACTACTATTCTAAATTAATGATCTATACAAGGGGCAAAATGAATACCGAAAAGGAAAATAATTATTACACATGGGTAGTAATAATTATTTAGGAGGTTTAATAATAATAATAGATTTTTCAAGGAAATTTTCAAAAAATAATTAAATTCTAATAACTAATAATAATAATAATAATAGTAATATACAATAGGAGCCGTTCAAACATGGAATTAATAATAATAGAGGAAATTAATAATGGGTGAAAGACATTTAGGAAAAAATAATCAAATTGTATCACTATCAAATTAGATAATAACTCAAAGAGACAGATATGATTCGCGTAATATACAATTTTTTCGAGTTCACAATAAAAATAATAATAATATAATAATTAAATGGACTGAATTTTGTAAATTAAAAAAATTCAAAATAAAATTTTAGTTGACACAGGGCATTTCAGTGTCATACAAATATTTATCTAGTGATAAATAATAAGTAGAATAAAAAAAATGAAGGAAACGGTAATAATTCAAAAGGCAGTTAAATAACAATGTATGTAAATCATTAAAACATGTCATAATTTGTTATAATAAACCCCTTGACCAAATGGCATGGTATAATAGGTTCGGATTCCTATAATTATAAAATATAAATTATGAAAAGTTATTACTTTCATGAGTTAAAAATATAAAATTTAATCCGATGCAAAGGAAAATTAATCTATTCCCGCAAGATGCGAAATAATAATTTATTTTCAAGTGAAATCTAGATGATTGTGTTGTTTTGCCAGAGGAAATATCGAAGGTGTTTTTGTAGCCGCTAGTTTGGCCAAATCTGATAAATTTAATATGAAATTTTAAAACAGGCGCTAATAAACCTCCTATATTACAATATCCAAATTTTTCTCAAGAAAATACATTTATCTTAAAAACGGATGCCTCAGGGTATTCAATTGGAGCAGTACTCTCAAATGGAGATGATAAACCGATTGCATATGCTAGTAGGTCACTCAATAAGGCAGAGAAAAATTATAGTGTTATTTTGAAAGATTATTGGCATAACTTGGGCAGTAAATCACTTCCGTCCTTATTTACTTTCTAGGAAATTTGTTATTCTAACTGACATAGGCCTTAATTTATTTATTTGGAATGACAAATCCTTCAAGCCGATAACAAAATTCAGGTTAATTTTGGAAGAAGACTTTGTTGTAAAGTATATCAAAGGAAAACAAAACGTAGTAAGTAAGATCATTACAAATGCACAGAAATATCTTCGTCACTCTCAGGTAGTTCTGTTAGTCGTTTTCTTTTTTTTAACTTCTTGGATGTTGGTATCTTTGTATTTGAAGCTTTTCTTTTCTTCATTACTTTCTCCTCCCTTTGCTTTTTCTTTTTCCTCTATTAACGCTTTATATTCAGCGCTGGTAAGAACTTGAGTATCACCATATATCTTTCTTCTACTTACTTTCTCAGGATTTGTTTTGTTAATTTTACTCAACAATATTTGCTCAAAAGAAGTGTTCTCCACAAAGGCTCAGTAGTGGGCAAATCGGCAGGTTTATCAGCAGCTATCGTTGTCATTTTGGGTTACTATGGATTGGTTGTCGATGTTATAGCTTGATATGTTGTTTTCATAGCTTTGTTGAGCAGTCTCTAAATCTTGATTACCGCCATCATCAAGGGAAAAATCCATTTTCTTTGTATCGGCCAAATATTTTGCTAATTTATCAGGCTTTAAACGTTCTTTTGGGTATTTATCTCTGTTGCATGGATATATGCCTGTTGACAAAAATGATGATTTAATTATTGTTTCTGATATACCGTGATACCAAATTTGAATTCCCTTTTTGTTAATTTTCTTTGATTTCTCTTCCAAGAGCGCGTCATTCCATTTCAGCTTAAGTGGGAAAAACAACCCTTATCCAAGGGCTACAGTACATCTGTTGTATGTGCCGGAAATTTTAATAACGTTATGTTTTCTTTAATAGCCATGTCTATGGTACTTTTATCTAAATGAGTAATGTGGCCATCTACTATTAGAAGTAATGGTCTTAACGTTACCAACTTAACAAATTGTTGAACCATTCACTGAAAATCACAGTTGTCATCCAACCCTTCTCAGATGCTGCATAACAGGTGTTTCGTAGATCGCTTGTGCCTTTCCAACTGGTCCACAAATGTTGTCCTTGAAAAATAATCGATGAAGCTAAAAGTGTGTCAGCAGCTGAAACACAGGCCATGATTGTCCTATTTTCCTTTCCTGAGCCTTCCATGTGTCTGTGTACTTTCTGGTCTTTTGCAGCAACACCTCCTCTAATTCTGGATGCATCCGATGAAAAGTATGTTTCGTCTAAATTGTATATATCTGTGGGTCTTCCAGTCGTAATTCTTTTATGGATTTCTCCAATAAATCATTGAATCCATAAATTAAGTAACGATCACTAGTGGCTGATCGCCTGTACTTTTCTAGTTGCTCCAGTCTCTTGACACTTAATTTATTTCGTGAACAAAACTGCCGAAACGAGTCAGGTCCGGGCTTTCCATTTTTGACACTGCACGAATGCTATTCTCAGTGACATATGTTTCAACAGAGGCTATTTCCCTTTTTTGTTAAGGCAAAACCGCATTTTGCCATAATTTTTATTTTCTCTGTTAAATCATCCTCAATTGCTTTTGGTAAGTTGGTTTTGCGGCCACGCTTTGAGAATCCTTTGCCCACTAGATGTCGACTTAGCAACGATTTATCAATGTTGAATGTTATTGCGGCTTTTCTTAAACTCATTTCACCATTATTAATCGCCTTAAAAGCTTTCTGCAAATTAGCTTCTGAATAAGTTTTTGCTTTACGGATATATACACGAGGCATTGTGAATATGTATGAAAATAATTATGCTGAAAATTAAAAAGGCAATAAGTACATATGTTTCATATTTAACCTCAAAGTGTCTCATATTTACCCTAAACTATGTTTTGTTTTTACCCCAGGAAAGATCATACGTGCATACACCAAAGCACTGTAGACAACTGAAAGTTCAATACTGGAACAGTTTTATATATCTATTACATATTTTGCCAATCAGCGCGCTCCAGCGAAGACTAGTGTTACTGTTACAGGAAAAGTTAATGTATCAAATTAGAAAAGTTTTTTACCGACATTATGTAACGTTTTTTTAAGCACAATATTTTAGTACAAATTTGGCTTGAAAATATTGCTTTGAAATACATGTTAGAGTAACTAAGCGTTAACCTTTCAAAGTATGATAAATTAACAATAAATATAAAAAAAATATGTTTTATATAGACGTGTCTTATATTTTACCCACATATTGCACTGTTTTATTTTTACACCACTTGACCCTAAATCAAATTCCATGACTTTCCAGGTTTTCCATGACCACATTGATATTAAATTCCATGACTTTTTAGGAATTTTTAATAAATAAGATTTTCATTTTACTTGTTATTTAATTAATAACAAAACATATTTATAAAGATAATATTAGTTGAAGTTTGATCAACAACAAAAATAACATTCTATTTAACAAAAATCAACAACAAAAATAAAATTCTATTTAACAAAACAGTCTATATAGTTTTATGAAGAGATCAACATAGATCTGATATGATTATTGAGGTAAATACTAGTATATTGCTTTTCCTTTATTGACTGGGAGGGTAAACTCAAAAGGTTACAAGGTTCAAGGTACGACAAATTAGTATAATGCATATTTTGATTTTAATATTCTTATTTCTTATCTTTTTAGAAAATTATTCAACAAAATTTGTTAAAAATTACTTTACGAACAAAATGCAACTATAAAAAATGAGGTTACATAACAAACGGAATATTTTATATTGATATAAAATATATTAGTGCACAACATTTTTCATAATACATAAATATAATTTTAAAATAAGATAACACCGGGTATCATTGACATGTCTTTACGATTTATTTTTTTCTCAGTTATCATCACTAGAAATTTGCAAACCTAGCTTTGATTAAATCAGTATATCGTGCGTATACATTGAGTAGCAGTTTGGAGATTAAATTTCGGGTTTCAGTTTTATATATATTTTTTAAAAACACTGCATAGTGTCAATGTTACCCTCACGTCGGCTAACATTGATATCCCCTATAAACTGCATTATAAAGCAATGTTTGCTAAGCGTAGTATATCATTGACATAAAATAAGACGTTTATACACAATTTTTGACGAATTTTTTTTTTATTTGAACAAAATACAGTGAATAATAATATATCGGTTACTTAAGTATAATAAAAACATTGCAAATGAATAGAATAATCTTTAACTAAGATATAATAAGTACTTTTCCAGAATCCAATGAACTAAAATCGGTGCGAAATGAATGCATTCCTCGACGAATGATTGGTTCGGGAAGAACTTTTACTACATTTTTGAGCAAAACGATTGCCTCATCTGCCACGTTTGGATAAACAAAGCACTTTTCCTTCCTTCTTAAATATATCACCATTAACTTCGACCATCTGCAACAATTTCTGTTACTTTTCCAATATAATAGACTCCATTTTTAGATACTACGAATTTTACCAGAACCCAAGAATCTACGATAATTTTATTGATGTCCATCTGTAATACTGGTCTTTCTCCACAGCTTGTGTTAGGAGTAGTCATCATGTTTTCTTCTAAATATAAGGCGAAGTGAGAAATTTGAGGTACATCTAAGTCAGAATCGTCATTGTTATTTGTAAACTTCCTCACGTTATCCGAACATGATTTAAAACGACTATCTTCTGTCTTGCCTCAAATACATTTCCTTGAGTACAATGAAAATGTTTTGTCTTTGCATCGAGCACGAAATAATCTTTTAAAACATTACCTCTTTATCACATTCGTTAAACAGCCTAAATCCAAAGGTTGTAATGCATGGGATGTGTGGCTCGTAAGACTTTCAGCAAACCATTCGTTTGGGATCGAACTGGGGTTTCCTGATTAAAATTACTCGCTGTTTTGTGGTATTTTTTATAAAACTTTGCCAACCAATTGGCAAATTGTGATGATTCCATCCATCCGGACGGAGAACAGTTGTATAAGGCATCTTCAGGACCATTTTGGCACCAGTTGGAATAAAGATGTAAGCCTTTATAATTAACGTATAAAGCTAGGTAATCTCCTATCACGTTGCAACAAACTAATACAGTGTACGTTGATTTTGTTACACTTCCTACAACTTTATGTGGATTTCTAGATCCTTTCCGGCATAAAATTTTTTGTATTCCAACGTCTGTTTGGAAACCAGACTCATCGCAATTAAATATATTTTGAGGCCTACTCTCTAAATTGTTACGTTCAATGGTATCTTTCAGCTTTCTGTGAAAGTCTTTCAGCACTTCAACAGAACATGCTTCCGCTCGATTTTTGGGTAGGTTTTGAGCAATTCTACGGCTTAGTTGATCTTTCCAGCACTTTTCAAATCCTGCAATCCAATCTTTTGCCAGGCAAACAATTTTTAAATGGATTCTCTCTATCAATTCTTCTAAGATAATCTTGCACACATATTTGTAAATGAAATCGATCCAATCCAAATCCCCAATCTGCTAATTTAGTAAGAGCATGCACTATCAGTTGTTCTTCATCTCGAGTGAGCACAGTGGGTCTTCTAATGGCATTACATTTATAATTTTTTATATGATTCATCAACGTAGTACGATTAATAGCAAACATTTCAGCAGCCCGTTTTATGCTAACACCATCATTCTTTACACAATTCACAGCAGACTCCATCCTATCCTCGGAGTATGTTTTATAGGGTCTCTTTGACTGCGACATACTAACTGAAAAAAATAAAACACTGAATTGACACGCCACAATAGGGTAAGATTGACACCTGTGGCAATCTTAACCTCTAAACCGTATTTAAAAAATTTTCTCGACTACTGCGAAATGTGACAGAATACGTTAATAACTTCATCAATATTGATATGAAGAAACTTACCTTGCATAAAAAATGCAAAAACAGTTGAAAAATTGTTCACAAACAAAGTTTTGTTGCCGCACGAATAACAGTTTCTTCGCAATTGTGTATTTAAAGGCTTACAGAAACCCATGAAGTTGCCTCTACTCAACTTTCAGCTATTCCCGCTAGAGGACGGGACCATAAATGAATTTGTAAAGACGTGAAAATTGCATTCGTCTTTAACACACAAGTACTGGGTGGAATATTTGAAAATGTGCCAAGTTAGCCTCCTGTCAATGTTACCCGGCATTACCTTATGTATTTTTATTCAAGAATTTACTATTCGCGAAAATTAAATAAATGAATAACTCGGTAAAGCTACAAAATTCACAAATATGTAAAAGTGATGACAGGAAATATATGGATAAAAATATCAAACTTTGACCAATCCAGGTTTTTGCCAAACATGAATTTTGTTGGTATCCAAAGTAAATCACCGAGTTATTCATTTGTTTGATTTTCGCGAATACGAAAAAAAAATTCTGATTTATATTTTCACATGCATACTCAACTTTTCAAACTTTTGTATTCTACTCCCTCAATTATTATATATCTTCTTAGTTATATCTTCTATATCTTTCTCCATCATTTTGGCTTCTAACATTGATTTTTGTTATAATTTTCTTTTTTTTTTCCTCTAAAATTTTTTTCTGCAATTAACTTTCTTTTACGAGCACTTGCTTCTAAAATAGTTTTTGATCTTTCTTTTTTTGTTCTAATGCATCCTTATAATTTCTACTTGCAATACGGCAGTAACTTATTATTTTATTATCTATGTCTATATTTTATAAAGTTAACAATTTTTGAGCAATAAGCGAGTTTTCGTGCAAGTTTTCTACAAGTAACTCTTTATTTATTGAGAAACCGCTTTCGACTATGGCATTGCCATGGGAAGAAATCAAAATAATTTTTATAATTTTATAAAAAATCCTGGTATTCCTCATGTTTACTTAATAATATTGTATAGAAGTTGTCGAGTCTTTAACATGGTTCAAACATTTTAGAATTATTAGAATAATCAATTATACATCTATTAAACTGCATTTTACATTTATCGGCCAGATCAGAATTAATTATTCCATTTTCATAAAGAATTTCTAGAGTTAAATGCATTTTTTGTTCTGCTTTCTTTGGATGTAACTATCCATGAAGGGTCTAAGCATGAAATTCCTTTAACAATATTATATTTTAAATTAGATCTGAAGACAATTTTTGTGTCACAAGCTATTAGAAAAATTCTACATTCTTTATAAAATATATGTTTTTTTGATCCTGTAATATTTTTTAAAAGCTTACGAGATGCAAATCCTATGTCAATTTTATTTAATGTGTAACGAAATTGCAAGCCATTTCATTTCAGTTTGTTGTTGTCCGCGATGATTTAAGTTTCTGCCAGTCTAGTCTAGATGGCGCCACTGATTTCTACTGAAACAGTTGGTTTTGCAAATTTTTGCACTAAATATCTATCTATCTTTATTGCTCATACTCTACTCTCAAATGTTTGTCTCTTTTCAAACTATATTCGAGTTTAAGTAGTAGAACACTACGATGCTACTTCCTTCTTACTAGTGTAGCGTCCAGAACGAAAACATCTCTAATTCAGCGGTCTGGTAAAATTTATAGGTTTTCTGGTATTATCGTGTGATTTTATGATCATCATTATTTAAAAAGTTGCTATATTGATTTAAAGTACCTTTGAGGTAATTTTCAGAATAATATCGTACCGTAATTATCTTAATTTACGCCTTGGGCGAATTTGCTTTTCAGTGATCAGTTCATCTTGGTTGTTCTTTGGAACAGCAATCATTAATATTGATTAGTACCGATTTATCGTGCCTTGTTGGAAATTTATCTAATGTCCCTCTGATATTGTAATAATTTCGTGTGCTAATTTAAACTAGCTTTCGGTAATTGTAAATTTTAGATTTATTCGGCAACGGATGTCGCCATTTTGTATGGTAGTTAGTTGTTTTCTGTCTTTGTTGATGTTTTAGGTCACTTGGCTACGTTGGTAGCGCTCTGTGAACAGTGGTGACTGGTGACATTTGGAGATTGGTATACCTTTTTGGACTAAACCTATTTGTTTATAAACTTTGTGAAAATTATCTAATGTGGTGCATTTATTTTGTGGTGGATCATTTTCTACCAGTGCATATATTTATCAACCAGACCTCAGTAACGTAAGGTTTTTCTAAATTTAAAATATCGAATGCTTACTTGAACGTTTACTTAGTACTTAGTCAGGAACGCTGCTCTAGTGGAGCCTTGCCTAGTTCTTTGGCAAAGATACCTGCCTAGTTATCTGGCAATTGATTAACTTTTGATTATCTACAGTAAACATATAGTCAAGTTATATATCTTTATTTAACTTTATCTGCAAATCATTATTACCTCCGAGGAACTAATAAATAATTTAATTTAACATTACCTTCAAATTGAATACTATCATATTGTTTTATATTTAGCAAATATTTATTTACGTTATTTTTCTAGTTGTCTGCCTGTATACAGACATTCTAAATTCTATTTTCTTGAAGGTTAACTTCTTTTAGTAAAAAAATATCTTAACATTTAATGAATACCTATTTCACTTTGTTTATTATCATAGCTACGCCTTTTTCTATTTAACGTAACTTTTATCGATACTTAAGTTAGTTGAAGTATTCAACTTCCTAAAATATTGTGGGATACCGATCCTAGTTTGTTTAGTTTGCAATTTACTCTGTAAATTTGTGTTAACTCATATTTTGTCTACGTAGCTGGACAATTCAAACTTCACAGCTTTTAGCTTTGTTTTGCCTATAATACTGATCTCATAAAACTCTCCCCTTTTTATGTTAATACCTGGACCAAGAGAAGAGGATAACTGGTGGATCGAATTGATCATTATATACTGGGTGGAGCAGGAAAACGATATTTTATACAATTGGCATTTTTTCTCAAGGGTAACTGCAGTACTGACAGTGGTGATTCAAACTGACATCGAACCCATTAAGAGCTTAGTCGTTGGTGGATTCTTCGCTGGACTAACCCATTAGAAGTTACAAAAGATCTTCGTCCCCAGTGAACGTTTATATTTGGTCAGAAGAAATTTGTAAGAGATCGGTCATTTTTTTTTTCACTTTCAATAACGTATCAATTTTTTTGTGTGGTTAGCTTGTTGGTCTTCAACCACACGTAGATTCTTTGACTAAAAGAGGCCATTTGAGCCAATGTAAATATTGTACATATACCAGTCTTTATTATACCTTTTATTAAACAATATCTTTTTTATTCGACTCCTTCCCGATAGAATTCAAGTTTTAACGTTACTTTTACCTTTTAAAGTAAAATTTTAATTATTTGGTACTTACAAAAGTCCTGGCGCCCAGCCTAGATTTTAGTGAGAACCCAAATCAATCTAAGCCCTTATTCACGACCTGCTAACTAAGCTACCGGTCAATAAATACAACCCCCAGCTAATTGTTATGCCAGCAACTGGACGGGGGTGTTGCAAATGGTAACAATATTTCCGAATCCTTAAAATTTATATTTAACATTTTTTTGCATCTTTTTTCATCTTTTTTTTACAAATTTTTCTAGCAAGTTAATTAATAAAATTTGAACTTCAGTATATAAAAATGGCCCTAGGGGTTCATCAGACTGGAATTTTTTTTAAAACTGTTCTAGAGTTGTTGCCAATAGACTAAAAAAGGATATTTTTGCAAATCAGCTGTCATTTAACCGTAAAACATTTTTTACCGACACTGTTGAAGCGAGTTTTACTTTTGATCATTTACATATTTTTTTACATCACTGAATATTAGTAAAGCTCTATTTGCTGCTCTCGAACTTGCAACCCATCTTTTCTGACAAAATTTATATGGAAAAATATTCGTTTTAGTCATACCCGGAAAAATAAATATATCAGTATATTAATACAATTAAATAAAAAATCTTACTCATAAAATCTGTTCTTCTTGCCGGAGAGTCCTTGAAAAGCCAATAAAGACCTGTTAAAAATGAATTTCCACCCGCAGTTATGACCAGTTTGTAGAGTCCCATGAATCACATGCAGACCACAAGAACCTAGATCTATCATTTCATGATCAACCATTTCCTCTTTTAGTTGTTTATAAAATTTCCAATTAACATTCGGGCCATCCATCGAAACTTGCAAAATTTTATTTAAAGATATTGATGAGATACCTTCAAAAAATGTTTTTAAAATATTCTCGGCAGTAGCTCTTCCCTCTATAAATCTTGCACCTGACATCAAACTTCCATTTCATATGAAAACGATTTAAAACTAAAACCTTTCTTGCTTTGTCTGTTGTTAAAAAAATTAATTGTTAAAAAAATGCAAACACTCATGTGTGTTCAGAGGAAGATGAAAATGAAAATATACTATTAGAATCAGGAAATGAAGGTGAGGATCGTATAGGCTTACTGAGAAGATTAATTATAAATTGTATAATATTATGATTTAAAATAGTGTATACACTATACTGTATACTATTTTAGATCTAACTATGCATTTATTTTAAATGTTATAAATTTATATTAAATTAAATAAGTACCTATTGAATTGCAGAGACTGAAACACAATTTGAAACTCAAATTACCGAGTATAACTGTCAAGAAAATATAGAAGATAATGCGAGTGACATACAAACTGATTTAGATGAATGTTCAATAGCAGAAATATCAAAACGACCAGCACTTTGAGATCAGCGGATTCCAATTGTTAAGAGGTCAAAAAATATTAGAGATAAATTACGGTTAGATGTTATATCTGCTTTAAATGGTAATTGTGACGTATCCGTCAAGACGGTACTTTAAGCACAAGCGATGTCGAGAGCCATCATCGGATGGAACGGGGAAAAAGCAGTCTACATCTGGCCGTGAATGGAGATAGTTCGATAGTACTTACCTCATTATCGGGCATTTCATCCGAACTGTCTATATAAAAGGGAAAACCATTGTTGCTTGTGATAAATAAAGGTTGTGAGTAAGATATAGAAAGTGTGTTTGAATCTAAGCCTGCATACACCACAATAATGGCGACGAGGACAACGACAAAAATAAAGAGTAGTCTCAAAAGAAGCGAGCACGTGGCTCCGGTCCGTGGTAGTAGAAAAATGGCAACCTACGGCATACAGTTCCATGAAATCCAGAGTGAGAAGGATGATTGGATAATTTATAGCTAACGTTTAGTGGAGTTTTTCAAAGCAAATGAAACGAAGAGAGAAAATCAAGTCTCCACATTATTAAGTTTAATTTCAACGGACACATTTAAATTACTTAGAGATCTATGCTTTCCAGAGCACCCAAGCAGGAAAACGTTCGAAGAATTAAGTAACTTATTAAAACAACAATACTGCTCTAAAGTAGTAGTGTGGAGGGAAAGGCGGAAATTCAATGAAGCAACACAGGAACAAGAGGAGTCAGTAACTGAATGGTATGCAAGTGTTAAAAGCTTAGCAGTGGATTGCAATTTTGGTTCAAACTTATCATTATTTTTGAAAGATAAATTTATTACGGGCATAAAAAGAGGACAAGTGTTTGACCGAATTTGCGAAGAGGAAGAGAAAGTGACTAGAAAAATGGTCGATATTGCAAGAAAAAAAAGAAAGTGATAATGGAAGCAGAGAGAAAAACTGTAATTATATTGGATCGAAGCGCCCAGCTACGAGGATAGCGAGAACTTTTGGTCAAGGACAGCGAGACAGTGGAAAGCAGATTCAAAATGCGCGCCGGGGAAACCGTTCAACCAATGGGAATGAGAGACCAATAAGCAGGGGCCAACGTCCAGAACGACAGTGACACCACGATGACAGAAACACAATCAGCGACAGAAATGTCAAAAACCGTAACATGGCTGCGGAGAATGGTGTTCAAAGCACCAAGTGTTAAGTTTGTGGTAAAAACCACGGTGGTGAGTGCCGTTTCAATAAATATTCATGCAGAATTTGTAAACAAATAGGACACTTAGCAAAGGTATGTAAAAGAAATAGACAATTTCATTATATAGAAGAGACAGACGAGGTAAACAATAGTGTTTCTCAGGACTTTGAACATTTTAGTGATTGTTGGTATTTAACAAAAAATACGGCGAGAAATAGGGATGTAGATAAGGATTTTAACAAATTTTGTGATCAGTGTAAAGATTTTAATTGTATATGTTTTAGAGATAAGGAAAATGTTAGCTTTATAAATAATATACATAGTAGTTACAAAGAAGGTTACAACCGATTCAAAGTCCAAGTTTTTATCGTAAGGAAAGAATATTTATTCTATATAGATAGTGGTAGTGCCATATCAGCTATTAATTATCAAGAATATTTAGAGAATTTTCAAAAACTAGAATTAAAGAAAGATTAAATTATTTTAAAAACTTATACCAATGTTACTTTTTAACCGGAAGGTTTTTTATGACAAAGCTAAATTACAACAATAAATGTAAAGGGATAAAAATTTATGTTATAGATAATGGAGGACCAAACATCTTACGGAATGACTGGCTAGACACATTCGGAATTCGGTTTGAGATGGTGAACCAGATAGCAAAGAATGGAAGGGTAAATAAAATTATTGGAAAGTTTCCTGAAGTATTCAGCGAAAAAATTGGTAAGTTTGCCCATGCTAAAATAGAAATTCATTTAAAAAACAATGCGACACCTGTTTTTTGTAAGGGCAGACCCGTACCGTTAGCATTTCGTCAAAAAGTTACAGACGAATTAAATCGTTTGGAAGAGTTAGGTGTAATAACACCGATAGAAACTTCAGATTGGGCGACACCGTTAGTACCAATTCTGAAAGAGAATGGAGATATAAGGCTATGCGGTGATTATCACAAAACGGTAAACAAGGCTCTTAAAGATATGCAATACCCATTACTAAGAACAGAGGAAATGTTTTCTAAATTGCACACGGGTACGCAGTATTCAAAATTAGATTTGTCAATGGCTTATAATCAATTCAAAATGGTAGATGACGTGAAAAAATTTTTAACGTGGAATACGCATCAAGGATTATATGCAGTAAATAGAATGCCATGCCGTTTGGAATAACAGTAGCAAGTTTTATCTTTCAAAAATATGTAGAACAATTATTTATAAACACTCCTAATGTTATTAACTTTTTTAGATGACATTTTGCTGACCGGCTCAAACGAAGAAGGACACCTAGAAACACTGATAGAGGTCCTAAACATCTTGAAGAAGGCAGGACTGACAGTAAATTTGAAGTGAGTTTTTCAAAACAGAAATTGTGTATGTGGGACATGTTATCACAAAGGAGGGACTGAAAACCAGCAAAAAGAAAGTAGAAGCAATTATAGCAGCACCAAGACCTACCAGCGTGACAGAAGTACGATCATTTCTGGGTATGGTAAACTATTATGGAAAATTCATTCCGAATACGGCGAGTATGTTGAAACCAATTTACAACTTACTTAAGGATAACGTTAAATTTCAATGGAGTGTGAAAAAAGCATTCGAAGAGGTAAAGAAAATATTGGCAACAGACCTAGTACTGACACCCAAATTTACCCATGGTGGTGACATGCGATGCAAGTACGGTAGGAATATCAGCAGTATTATCACACATAATACCTCGGGGTGAAGAACGAATAGTAGCATGTGTATCAAGGACACTTCAGCCTAGTGAGAAAAATTATCCAGTGATACATCTGGAAGCCCTCAGTATCTATTATGAATTGTCGAAGATATACCAGTATTTATACGATAAGAAATTTTTATTAAGAACGGACCATAAAGCGTTAGTGTCATTGTTTAGTCCAGAAAAAGGTATTCCAAAAATGCACGCAAATAGAATGCAACGATGGGTTGAATTTTTAAGTAGTCTCAATTATGAAATAGTGCATATAAAAGGGAAAAACAATGTTATTGCAGATTATCTAAATAGATCACCAATTAATATAACATACAGTGGAATGGAAAATAATAACGCTGAAAATTTTTTGCTAATTATTATTTACTAACTTTTACAAAACTTATCACAGATGAGTATAACATATATCTTTTTAAACAATTATTTTCCCGGCTATTTGCCGAAACGCTGAAACTCGGATTACAAAAAAGATAATATGCACATTATGTTCAGTACGACTAACTCAATAATGTTATTTTTAATTTCAACTATTCTGTTCAGTAAAACCAAAAATAAATAAAACAAAAGTACTCACCAGTGGAACAATCACTTTAAAAAACTTTCAAACATCCACTGACACGTGTTTCTGCTAATTTAGCGTTTCAAAGTGTCTCATTGAAAGGATCTAAAGCAACTAACATTTGTAAACCCTAATGCAATAAATATTAATGGCCTCAGAGAACAGAACAATTGAAATTATATAGTGGAAATTCCCGGTAGGAATAGAATAATTTAAAAAACAAATTAGGTATCCTCTTCTTGGTGAAAGTTTAAAATATACAGTGGAATAAAATATAATAACGCTGAAAATTTTTTTGCTAATTATTATTTACTAACTTTTACAAAACTTATCACAGAAAAGTATAACATATATCTTTTTAAACAATTATTTTCCCGGCTATTTGCCGAAACGCTGAAACTTGGATTACAAAAAAGATAATATGCACATTATGTTCAGTACGACTAACTCAATAATGTTATTTTTAATTTCAACTATTCTGTTCAGTAAAACCAAAAATAAATAAAACAAAAGTACTCACCAGTGGAACAATCACTTTAAAAAAACTTTCAAACATCCACTGACACGTGTTTCTGCTAATTTAGCGTTTCAAAGTGTCTCATTGAAAGGATCTAAAGCAACTAACATTTGTAAACCCTAATGCAATAAATATTAATGGCCTCAGACAACAGAACAATTGAAATTATATAGTGGAAATTCCCGGTAGGAATAGAATAATTTAAAAAACAAATTAGGTATCCTCTTCTTGGTAAAAGTTTAAAATATACAGTGGAATAAAATATAATAACGCTGAAAATTTTTTGCTAATTATTATTTACTAACTTTTACAAAACTTATCACAGATAAGTATAACATATATCTTTTTAAACAATTATTTTCCCGGCTATTTGCCAAAACACTGAAACTTGGATTACAAAAAAAGATAATATGCACATTTTGTTCAGTAAAACCAAAAATAATAATAAAACGAAAGTACTCACCAGTGGAACAATCACTTTAAAAAACTTTCAAACATCCACTGACACGTATTTCTGCTTTTATCGTTATCAAAGTGGCTCATTGAAAGGATCTAAAGCAACTAACATTTGTAAACCCTAATGCAATAAATTAATATTTATTGCCATTAATATTTATTTTCAGCGTTATTATTTTTCATTCCACTCTATATTTTAAACTTTTACCAAGAAGAAGATACCTAATTTGTTTTTTAAATTAAAACAACTGTTATATCAGAAGAGTATACGGAAAAGGAAATTACCTGTATTTTACATCAACGGTGAAGGATTGGCCGATAGATAACAAAGAAATTCAGGAAAACAGCGAAAAAGATGAAGAATTGAAGGAAGTAGGTAATCAGTTACATGCAATGAAAAGAGTGGCCTAACTAGGTAAGAACAGAGATACAACCATATTATACTCGGAAGGAAGAGTTAGTATATGAAAACGGAATTTTGACATGGGGACAGGATAATTATACCAAAAAGTTTAAGGAAAAGAATATTAGAAGAACTTCACTAACATCACTTTGGAATAGTCAAAACAAAAAGCATTGCGAGAACATACGTTTACTGGCCAAAAGTGGACAGGGACATAGAGGAAAAATGTATATTTGTGTAGGCTAGAGGAAGGTAAACTATGGAAAAGACATACGAATCAAATATTACGGAGAAGGATAGAGAAAGGAAATCAAAAGGAGGAAGAGACAGAGGGCCTGATCGTGCGAAACACAGGTGGTAGCAAAAGTCATATACAGTATAGCAAACAACGGTGTGGATAGCACGATAACAGCGCAAAAGGACACATTTATCATTCCAGAATAATTATCAGGTGAAAATAATTTAATAAATGACAAATTTTTTAGTTTCAGAACAAATAGGTCCTCAAACCGATTCAGAAGTAGCTAGCCAGAACCCTAAGCAGTCGGAAAAAACCAAACAACCCAACCAAAACCTTAATGTTAGGGACAATACAGGGAGACCATCCTGTAGCAAAGAACCAGATGGAGAAAAGGTTGAATTTTTAAAAGTTGACACACCTATTAAAGGTATAAAACAGTCTGGGGCGTTAAAGGGTACAGTAGATAGTAGGATTAGGAAACTTACGGTAAAACCACCCATAAAGTTTAAAGACTACATTGTTAAAGATTTTTAGACAAATTGTATAGAGAAAAATAGCATGTTATACGAAACATTAATTTAACAAAGGTTACAAACTGTCATTTATATATACATATATATATATATATATATATATATATATATATATATATATATATATATATATATATATATATATATATATATATATATATATATATATATATATATATATATATATATATATATATATATATATATATATATATATATATATATATATATATATATATATATATATATATATATATATATATATATATATATATATATATATATATATAATATATATATAATATAATATATATATTATTGTGATAATAAGGTTTATTGTATTTTTATTTATTTATATAATTTGTAAAAATTTTGAATTGTTTTATTAAATAGTTATTGAATTGAAAATTTTGTGTTTTATTAAAATCTATGAAACTTGGCGCCTTTATTTTAAATTTGTATTTATTTTATACTTATGCCCTTGTGTACCCAGACTAGCTCATATTTTAATTTACAAGTTTTTACTTACTTTTATTTTCTTTTACTCTCTCTCAGGATGCAGGTTCAATTTTGTTCTTTCTAGTTAGTATATTTTCAAAATTTAAATTCACAAAATCAGTACACAAAAAAAAAACTAAACACTCAGAAAAACAATTTAGGAGTTTGTTTTTTTTTTTTTTTTTTTTTTTTGAATATGCTTTATTGTCTAAGAAATACATTCTTATTGACAAAGCTACTAGTATATATTAATACAATATATGGTCAAAATATAGATCAAAAAATAAAATACAAATATAAAACAAACAACAAACAAAATATAACGACATACAATAATACATACATATTTATGGACCTAACTATACAAGCATGTACTAAATACAGTTGACAAACAACGAAAATTTAATAAATATCAGGTACACAGTCTTAAATTAGTAAATATAACAGTGAAGATAAAGAAAATAACAATGAAAAAAAAACGTATTAGAACAGTTTAAAGAGAGTCATTATAATATTCAAATAAACTATAATAAGCCTTCTCAATCAATTTCCCCTTAACTGCCTCTCTAAATTTCTTTAATTGAGTCATATTTCTAAGAAACAGTGGTATGTGATTGTATATTTGTTTACTTTCATAGATTAATGAGTGCTTCGTTGCAGTTGTTCTGGGGATGGGTAAGGGAAGAAGTAAATTCAATGTCTGTCTCGTATTATATTGAGGCTGAGAATCCGAGTTTACCCCATTCAACATTTTCTTATGTATTAGACATACTGTCTCTAGGATAAAGATACATATTACAGTTAGTATTTTATTACTGATAAAAAGAGGTTTACAGGAATCTCTTGAATTCACTTTGCATACATATCTTAGAGCCCTTTTTGTAACACAAATATACTGCTTAGCAATTTTTGACTACACAATCCCCAGAAAGGTATTCCATATCTTATTTGTGACTCAATTAAAGAATAGTATACTGTTTTTGCTATATCATGACCCAATTCATTTGAAACAATTCTCACTGCATAACAACCAGAAGCTAACTTTTTCCTAGATTAGTTACATGCTGATCAAATTTTAATTTATCATCAATATATAGCCCAAGGAATTTGTGTGTGATTTATTATCAATAAAATGATTATCTAATATAAGATCATCATAACTAAACTTAAAAGTGACTATATTAGTTTTACTTATATTAAATGTAAGTAGGTTAGAATCACACCATTCTTTGACCTTATATAGGTCAGACTTGATGGTCTCCTTCAGACTATTAACATTTTTTCTATGCCAGAGAATCGTAGTATCGTCAGCAAAAAGAGTAAAATTACCAAGAATGTTTATAGTTGCTAAATCGTTAATATATAACAGAAACAAAATCGGACCTAGCACAGATCCTTGAGGCACACCACAGTCAATACCTGATACGTCTGATATCTCGTCTCCAATTTTTACTACCTGATCACGCTGGGAAAGGTAAGATTTAAACCAACTAAGTGTCATACCTTTAAAACCGTAAATTTTTTAAATTTACTGATTTTATAAAGTGAATTTTCAAAATTTAATAGTTCACATTAGCAATTTTATTTTATGATAAATATGGGTATAAAAGTTCTATATGAAATCTACCTCTAATGGCATCTGAATCCACAAATTTTAACTCATACACATTTTCATTTACAACTTCATTAATCTGATAAGGTCCTTCATATGGCGTTTGTAGTTTCGCACATATTTTATTTTTTCTTATTTGAAACTCGTAACCTTTTTACCACAACCATATCGCCTTTTTTTAAATTTTACTCGTTTAGTTATATTTTTGTTTGTCCTTTTTAAAGATCTTTCCGCATTGTTTTTAATTCTTTTTATGGCCTTTTGCCTTAATTTTTGAAAGTCTACCTGTTCATCTGTCCTCCATGGGCGTTCAGGTAATGTTCCAAACATTAAAATCACGGGTGGTATTTCCGTTACCGTGTTTTGTACATTATTTAAATAATCCTCTACTCGTGACAATTCTTCATCCCATTTTTCATGCTTTCCATCCACTAACAATCTCAAAAATCTTAATACCTCTTGAATGTACCCACTTACAAACCTTGGTTCAAAATTTATTAACGATTTATATTTTTCGATTAATTCTTCAACGTCATCTTTGTGTTCGTGCACACAATTAATTATTACCCCTACTCTTTTCGCGTTTGCGATATTTTTATCAATTATGGAACTCGTTTGTTCCTTATTAATTATTACCCCTACTTTATTCGCGTTTGCGATATTTTTATCAATTATGGAACTCGTTTGTTCCTTATAAACATTATTTGGACCCGTTTTGTCCTTAACACCTATAAATGGTACGTTTGTACCCCCAACATTATTTGACGTTCTTTCAAATCAATCTTTGCTTTTATATCTGTTAATAAATTTCCCCCCAATATTGCATCGTAACTCATTTCACTTACAACAATAAACTCACCACTCACTCTTATTTCCCCAATATAAAAATCAGTTTGTAATACTTTTGTACATTCCGCAATCTTTTTACCCGTTACATTAATCAAATTTACCTTCATCGCTTTCATTACCCGCTTATTAAACTCAGTAGAATCTTTTTGAATGACCTTTTCATTTATAATGCTTACTTCAGCCCCCGTATCTATTAATGCTGTTAAATTGTAATTTAATATTTTTATCTGAATACATGGTAATGAACAAATTAATCCTGAATCGTTGCCTTGATCGTTTTCCATTGTTATAAATTCTCTCATATGTTGATATGATAGAGAATTTATTGTTTTGCCAGCCTCACCTCCCATTACTGAAAATCCGGTCGAAGTTTACCCTGATTTTCCAGTTTTATAGTTTTGATTTTGGTATTGATTGTTCCTGTTATCTCCCTGATCTCTAAAACTTTGATTTTGGTTCCCCTGATAATTTTGAATCCATACCCGTTTGTCATAGTTTTAATTATTGTTGCCATACGTCTGTCTGTTTTCCTTGTCAAATTTTCAAAAATTTTCTCTATTTCCCCTGTTACTTTGCTATTTATATTTAAATTTAGGTTATTTACTTGTTCTTTACTATCTTTTGTCTCATTTTCTAAATTTTCAATCCTAACATTTGACTGCTTAATTCGACCTCTTACCTCGTTTACCTTTACCTCTATTTTTTTTTCTGTCCTTCCAAACCTATCCTCTATCTGTGCACAACTTATCATCATCTCTTCTTCATGCTTTTCCTGAAAACTTCTAAAAATTTCCTTCACATTCTCAGTAATTTCCATCTTAATCGTCTCTTGAAACCCATCTATTCTTTTTTATAATTTCTTCCTGATTTTTTTTCCATGGTTTCCATTAATTTTTCATCTCTTTCTATCCTGTTCTTTTCCATTAATTTTTCACTTTCCATCCTGTTCTTTTCGATGGTTTCCATTAATTTTTCATCTCTTTCTATCCTGTTCTTTTCCATTAATTTTGCGCATTCTTTGTTTTCTTCCATCATCTTCCTCATCATTTCCATTATACTTTGATTTTGTTCAGCATCTCCTGATTGTTGTTGGCTTGTTTCTTCCGTTATATTTGTCGACATTTTGTCTTGTGACCTAAGTTTCATGTGCTTTTATATGTACGTAGGTTGCAAATTTTTGTTATATTCGAGCCCCACGTTGGTTCGACACTTTATTGTGATAATAAGGTTTATTGTATTTTTATTTATTTATATAATTTGTAAAAATTTTGAATTGTTTTATTAAATAGTTATTGAATTGAAAATTTTGTGTTTTATTAAAATCTATGAAACTTGGCGCCTTTATTTTAAATTTGTATTTATTTTATACTTATGCCCTTGTGTACCCAGACTAGCTCATATTTTAATTTACAAGTTTTTACTTACTTTTATTTTCTTTTACTCTCTCTCAGGATGCAGGTTCAATTTTGTTCTTTCTAGTTAGTATATTTTCAAAATTTAAATTCACAAAATCAGTACACAAAAAAAAAACTAAACACTTTCAGAAAACAATTTAGGAGTTTGTTTTAATAAAATATTTTTTTAAAAATTTTAACAAATGTATTTACAAATCTTAACTTAAATTAGCCCACCAAATTTTAAAATCTCGAGATTTTACCTTATATTTTTATCCTGGCGGTTGGCCGACCTGTCGTTTCTTCTCAGCTGTTTAATGTTTGGATATGGCCGCTCCAATTTCCTGATATGCTTGTATAGTTATTTACTTTAATTTTGTGTTTTGTGTAGCTGGATTTTTTATAACTGGTAAGTACTTACAAACTTTTTTACTGTTTCTTTTATTTAATTCTCTGGCTTGAATCTTAATTTACAAGCTTCTATTTCCCATATTTTACTCCTAACCTTTATTTTATTCGTCTCTCTTCTCTTTAATTTTTTCGATTCTTCCAATCTTTAAAAAACTCCTCCTTTTTTATCAATAACAACCCACTATCCATTGTTTTCTCTGCTTACTTTAATTTTGTATATAGTAAAATCACCAAATTTCAAAATTGACTAGTTGTCACAAATTATTTTTTAATGTCAAATATTTTTAATTTTGAAAATAAAAACTTTTATACTACTTTTTTGTTGCTTTTTTTAAAACAATATTCTTTTTCTTGATACTTTCCTGAGAATTTTCTGTAAATTTGCATGTGTTACGTTCAGTATAAAAAATTTTTATCTTTCACATCTCATTTTCAAAATTTTCTTAACAAATGCCTATCATTTTAAACAAACTCCTTTTTATATAACTAGAACTAAATAACTACTGATAACAAATCTTTTTATATTTAGGTTAACCTATCTTTACTCAAAACTAATATTTTTGTTTGTACATTTTGTAGGCTGTCGAAATTGGTTTCACCCCTTTTACACACTTTCACTGTGTCTTGAACTACCCCCACTCACATACGAAGCACTGAGTTTCTCCTTTGTCCTCATGGCATATCTTTGCACATCAATGGATTTTCTGTTTAGTTTTTTATGAAAATATAGTTCAACTATGCTGTCACACATACAAAAATCAAGAAATGTTTATGTTTCAACCCCAATATTGGAAAAATTATTATGGCATTGATCTAAACACATTACTGCACCCCTGTTTGGTAAGTTTTATTTCAGTTTATATTCACTTTTACAGACCATGCACTTTTTATGTTTCGTTATGAAAGTTTTAAGATAATTTACAATATTTTCCCCTGTTTATTGATTGTTGCTTATTTAACTTTTGTACAAAGTTCAATTACATTGACTCTACACTAGATTTTCATAAATTTCCCCTTTTAAAAGTTTATACTATAACAATTGTCTCTTTTATAGGTGAAATCTTTCCCCGAAATTATGCAACTTTTAATACTACTGGAGTTAATTGAAGTGAAATTTTTATATGGGACTACATTGGTGACACCTTTTCGATGGCAGGAAATACACAATAGGTCTCTCGTCAGCTCTGCCAGTGGAGATCCAGGACTTCGACTTGACACCTTTTTCTTGATTTTTATTTGTTTTTCATTAATTTTTATGGCCAATTTGGCTTTGCAAATACCTTACAACTAACTACCTTTTTATATGAACAATGAATACTTAATTATTCTACACATATGTTAACAACTAAATTAAAATTGTTTTCTGAAATTGTTCATTTTTAAATGTATGCATGCTACTATATTTATTAAACTTTTTAAATTAATTAATAACATTGCTAAATGTTATATAATATATAATATAATATATATATATATATATATATACATATATACATATATATATATATACATATATATATATATATATATATATATATATATATATATATATATATATATATATATATATATATATATATATATATATATATATATATATATATATATATATATATATATATATATATATATATATATATATATATATATATATATATATATATATATATATATATATATATATATATATATATATATATATATATATATATATATATATATATATATATATATATATATATATATATATATATATATATATATATATATATATATATATATATATATATATATATATATATGGTTTTTATCGGTAAACGCTCTACTGTTACGAATTTATCCGAATTCACTCAAATTATTTCAAATCATATCGATAATAAAGGTGAGGTCGATGTAGTATATACGGATTTCTCGAAGGCCTTTGACAAGGTAGACCATGCCACTCTGCTCTCTAAATTAGAATTATATGGATTTAGTGGGGATCTGCTCACTTTAATACACAGTCATATTTGTTCGAACGCAAATTGTTTGTTTCATATAATGGTTTTAAATCTCAAACTTTCTTTGCCACTTCTGGAGTACCTCAGGGCTCAAACCTGGGGCCGCTCCTTTTCATTCTGTTCATCAACGACTTGTCCGTAGCTCTTGAAACACATCATCTTTTTTTTGCCGATTTAAAATTATTCTTAAATATAACTTGCATTGATGATTGTTTAATGTTGCAAAAACTTATTGACCTTGTTATGATGTGGTGTACAGAGAATGAACTACCAATTAACATAGCTAAATGTAAAGTTTGTACATACACACTAAAAAAGCAACCACTCAATTTATGATTATTCCCTTAGTTAGTTAGTGGATTTATTTTCTTGCATGATTTATTCAACTTATTTAATTTAATTTAATATTTTGTTTAATTTTTATTACTTATTTTGTCCTGTAATTGGATGTACATCTGTTGGGCAATAAATGTATTATTATTATTATTATTATATACATGTAGATATGTACATATATACGATGTGCAAATGATATTGGCTATCGATCTATCATGATTTGAAGGTGTAATTCAATGCAGGTCGGGGTATTTGCCCGCTGAGTAGTTGTTTCCTTCAAATCATATTCAATAACATTAGTTTAGTCCACCTGGGCTAGGGGTCGCCGCTCTCGGTACTTGCTGTGACGCAAGTCGCTATCCGCCACAGAGACATCTAGGATGTCGGTCGGATAGTAGCATTCAGACCATATGAGAAGTTTCATACCTCTCACCACTATTCACTAAACCTTAGTTAGTATATAACTAGCAGGTTGGCCACTATCACTTGTCTGTTCCATAACCTATGGCATACTGAAGAGAACAAATAAGTTCGAAATCGATCTGTGTCTGGTTAGGAATTGACAAATGATATTGGCTATCGATCTATCATGATTTGAAGGTGTAATTCAATGCAGGTCGGGGTATTTGCCTGCTGAGTAGTTGTTTCTTCAAACCATATTTAATAACATATATATATATATATATGTATATATATATATATATATATATATATATATATATATATATATATATATATATATATATATATATATGTGTATATATATATATATATATGTATATATATATATATACATATATATATATATATATATATATATATATATATATATATATATATACATATATATATATATATATATATATATATATATATATATATATATATAAACAGAGAAAGAGCTAGACGCGGGTTTATTTACATTACAGTAAAAAAAAACAATCAATCATCGGGTACGCCTAGCTCTTTCTCTGTTCATATTCATTTTCCCTGGGTCCTGAATCCCACGCAGGTTGCTATAGTTGCTCGCGTGTGCGATGCTTGACGATGCTCCCATACCGGAGTCATCCAAGTGGAAGCCACAAAGGTGCGACTGGCTCCCTGTCAGTGGTATTCCTTTAGTGTCTTTTTTTTGAGTTTTGTCCATCTTTTTAACTCAGCTACACCGTGCTGATGAAGACCAATTAGTCAGAAACACGTGTCCACGGTTTGCATCTTTCTGCCATTTGCAATTTTTGGCATTTTTCACCGTGCAATTTTTTCTTTATGCGGGCGTACCCGGATGATTGATTGTTTTTTTTTTTACTGTAATGTAAATAAACCCGCGTCTAGCTCTTTCTCTGTTCATATTCATTTTCCTGGGTCCTGAATCCCACGCAGGTTGCTATAGTTGCCCGCGTGTGCGATGCTTGGACGATGCTCCCATACCGGAGTCATCCAAGTGGAAGCCACAAAGGTGCGACTGGCTCCCTGTCAGTGGTATTCCTTTAGTGTCTTTTTTTTGAGTTTTGTCCATCTTTTTAACTCAGCTACACTGTGCTGATGAAGACCAATTAGTCAGAAACACGTGTCCACGGTTTGCATCTTTCTGCCATTTGCAATTTTTGCATTTTTCACTGTGCAATTTTTTCTTTATGCGGGCGTACCTGATGATTGATTGTTTTTTTTTATATATATATATATATATATATATATATATATATATATATATATATATATATATATATATATATATATATATATATATATATATATATATTAAAACCAATCTGTCAAAATAGTAATTAGCAGAAGTAAAATACTTTACAAAGGAGAAAAAATAACAAGATAAGCTTTTCTATTCTGACAGGAGGGTAATTTAAGACTTCACAAGAAGTAAAGTGTATATGTTAGCAGAATTTAAGAAAGGATGCAAATTTGATAGGAAAGAATGTCGAAAATGTTATTGTTCACAGGAACCCGAAAAACAGAATTAACAAAAGGGGTGTAACGTATCCGTCAAGACGGTACTTTAGGCACAAGCGATGTCGAAAGCCCCCACCGGATGGAACGGGGAAAAGCAGTTTACATCTGACCGTGAATGGTGATAGTTCTATAGTATTTACTCATTATCGGGGATTTCATCCGAACTGTCTATATAAAAGGGAAAACCATAATTGCTCGTGATAAATAAAGGTTGTGAGTAAGATATAGAAAGTGTGTTTGAATCTAAGCCTGCATACACCACAGTAATGTTTATCTGTATACTTAATAAGCATTGATTCATGATTGTGGTTATTTATTATTTTAAGATTAATACCTATGGAAGAGGCAAAGAAAAAGTGGAACAGCTTCAGAGATCGTTATCTTAGAGTGAAAGCAGAAGTTAAAAAGTACAAACCTTCTGGTTCAGGAGTTGATGTTGCAATTCTTAGATGATACAATTGTTCAAAATAAGTATGTGTAATTTTTTTTTCTTTTAATTGTGTCCCATTTATGTTTAAGGATCGTTTCTAATGTCAACAAAGAAAATAGCTTCATAGCTGGTGCATCAGTATCAACTGAAGATTCAAGAATAGATTCTTCTTATTCAGGAGCAAGTACTTCAACACCTATTTCTACAAAAAAAAGGAGTTAGTACAGCACCTAATTGTACAAATAATTTTTAAGTAAGTTTGTGTACAGAGAAACCTGATACAGGTCAAGAGTTGGAGGAATTGCTGATTAAGAAGTTACGGGAACCAGAAGAGAACAGGTCACAGTACAACGTACCCGAAAAGGATAGTGTCATGGAGTTTTTATCTAGCCTCGCACCAAGTATTCGATCATTGAATGAACTCAATGAACTGAATTTAAAAATTGAATATTTACGAATACTAGAATCGTATCATTAAAAATGATTCTTTCTTTTATTTGTGAGCCTTTTTCATTGAAAATGAATAAATACTAAAATTTCTTGTTAATATATTTTATTTCTGTACATAGTACAAAGTTAATAATTATTATATTTACGAAAGTGATATTCATACAGTGCCTCAAAAATCTGGATGGTTGATCTTCTCTATCTGCCAAGAAACTGCGCCTTCATCATTAAAGTATTCTGTAAATTGTTGACGATTAACATTGGCTTGCTTTTTGTAAGCATTACTTCTAGTATTAGATATAATGTAAAAACTTTCAGTAGGGACATCATTTCTCCATTGTCCAGCACCATCTTCTGTATTCACTATATTACAATGACAATACCGCCTTCGAATTGTTGGTAACAAATCTTCATTTTTTTTAATGAAATTGTGTAAACAAACAGTGCCCTGGACAATATTTATTACAGTTTCTAAATTTGCAATGATAGGTTTTCCTCAATATTCGCCATTTTGATGATAAAATTTCAAAGGTATTTTCACTTACACGTCTAGCTCTACATAACCGATAATTAAAAATTCGTTTTGCCAATGTCAACGAACCCTCTTTAACCCTTGGGTATGGCCTCATCATATAAGATGTCAATTGAAATGCCTCATCACCTACTAATACATATGATAGCACTGGTCCATTTTTAGGTAAACGTGAAGGATTTGGTAAGTCCATTAAGTTTTCTCAAAAATGTTGCCAATAGCAGAATTTTTGAAAATTTCACCATCACTACTTCGACCTGCTGCACTAATATCAACAAGTGTGAAACAATAATTCATAGCCATCAGTATTATACTGTGCTGCCCTTTATAATTGTAATATACGTTGAACCACTGTTGCTAGGAGCCTACAATTGAAACAAAATTAACTACACTTCAATAAATTAAGTGTTTCAATACCTCAATTACAATATGTTTTCCATCTATAGCACCGATACAATTTGGAAAGTTCCAAAATACATTAAAATCATGTGCAATACTTTCCCAAGACTTCTTGTTGGTTATTAGCAAAATATTTTTATGAAGTACCTCCCCAGATAGCTTCTAAATACTCTTTAATAATATGTGATACTGTGCTCTGACCGATGTGAAAAGCATATGATACTGAAACCATACCATCCCCAGAGGCAAGATAACTGAAATTTATATATATATTTTAAGGTACAATACTCTATGATCATAAATTAATTCACTCACCGCAGTGTAAGACTTAACCTAGCTGATATTGGTTGTCGACTCCAGTGTATTTTACAAATTCTGAGTCCAACTAGAGATAATAACTTTTCGAACAGTTCAGGTGACATTCGCAAGTAG
Source organism: Rhamnusium bicolor (assembly GCA_029963845.1). NCBI lineage: Eukaryota > Metazoa > Arthropoda > Insecta > Coleoptera > Cerambycidae > Rhamnusium > Rhamnusium bicolor. The sequence goes on from JANEYF010001345.1 coordinate 76,406, forward strand.
TTAGAAATATGAATCATTATCGGTCAATTGCATTTCCCGTATTAAATTATTATAAGCCCCTTGAAGACTTCTGTCTTTATGTATCGCTTTGATCCACCATCTAGGGCATCTTCTTCTATTTCGGTTTTACATTCATTAAATCT
>JANEYF010001346.1:0-26049 GCA_029963845.1 Rhamnusium bicolor
GAGATAGATACGGGAGGTTATATACAAATCAGTTATACCTGAGACCCATAATATGCGTCTCTGATTATACCATAAATTAAATATACATAGACAGTCCATCCTTATGTAAATATTTATCGTTCCAAATCCTGAACCCGAAAATTATAAATCGGCACGAACAATGCCTACTATATTGTCAATTTTAACATAGCAAATGCGTACACATGGTGTACTATAATAATAGTAATAATAATGTCTTTATTAAAAGTAATTGTAGTAGCCACAGCTACTCCACTTTAGCCTTATATTGAAATTATACACAAAAATAAACTAAATAATATTAGAATATAAAGGGTGTTTCAATAAGAGCGCAATATTTCAAGGTTCAATAAAACATGGTTTTTTGCAGCAATGCATTGAAATATTTATTGAGTTATTAAATAGACATTTGGGAGTTATGTATGGAACAACACATCTGGTAAATGGCCGCCACGGCTTTGCTGGCACATGCGTACTCTTTTGGCGAAATTTTGAACAACGGTGTTGCATACATGTGGCGGTATTTCGTTATTATAGCATCTAATTTCGGCCTTCGATGGTCGCTGGCTTGTTGGCATAAACCTGTGACTTCAGATAATCCCACAGCCAAAAGTCCAAAGGTGTTAAATCGAAAGAGCGTGGCGGCCAATTGTGTTCACCAAACCAAGAGATGACACGACCAGGAAAAGACTCATGCAAGACCGTCAATGTTTCACCGACGGTATGGCAAGTGGCACCGTCCTGCTGAAACCACATGTCGTTGAGAGCAATATCTTCCAATTGGGGCACAAAAAACTGGGTTACCATAGCACGATAACGTTCGCAATTCACCGTTACTGCATTACTTGCCTGGTCTTCGAAGAAAAACAGCCCAATGATTCCTCCAGACCACAATGCACACCAAACAATGACACACGTTTTGGACGCATTGGTTTCTCATGATTCATTCGTGGATTTTATGAGCCCCAAATGCGGCAGTTTTGCCTATTAACGAAGCCATCGAGGTAGAAAATGCACCTCATCACTGAAAATGACTTTGTCCGCAAAATCGGCATTCACTTCTTCTTGTTCAGGGATCCAATTGGTGAACTATCTTCGCTGTGCATGGTCTGTTGGCAGAAGTTGAGTCAATTGGACTTTGTAGGCATGGATATACATATCTTCAGTGGGAATACGCTGAAGAGTGGCTGTTGTAACATCCAGTTTTTGTGCACGATGACGAATCGACGTCCCTGGACTCTCGGCCACGCTCTCGCGAACTGCCGTGATGTTTTGTTTTGAACGACCTCAACGAGCTCGTGTCGTGTGTTTCTCATCACTAACCGAACCAGTACATTCGAATTTTTTGATTATTAATTTCACAGTAGATGAATGAGGAACAACATTATTTCAGCCGAAAATTGGACTCACTTTACGAATCGTGGCAATCAAACTTTCACCATTTTGATAACAATGATTAACAATCAGGACGCGTTGTCCTATCGTTTAGTGTCTCATGTTTACTAACTCTCATCTGTCTCCTATCGACCTGGCATATCATAATCTTGTGACATTATAACAGCCAAACTGGCGCACAATTCAAATTTTGCGCTCTTATTGGAACACCTTTTATTATCAAATATTGAGGACAGTACAACAGTTAAATTGATAATCTAGCAACCGTAATTAAATAATTTTATTAGAACAATTAAAATAATAGAAAAATATTTTTACTTTTTATCGAAAACTACTTACGAATAACATCTACACTGATCATTAACAAAGTTGTAAAATTTGACAGCATTGTAGCAAAAAGATCTCTGAAACATGGATGTTTGGAATATAGGTGATTTTTCGACGTGTCCTTACATTTGCATTGTGAAAATTATATATCCAGAATTTAAATTTCACGGAGATAAGATGGCGTTGAAGGGAGAAGTAGACGATGAACAAGTACGTACAGAATATTTGAACAAATTTTCAATATTATGCCATTTAAGTTCTTTGATTTTGTTAGGAAATGTGGCCATACTTTCTTAAACGAAAGATATACCGACAACTGTTTTGAGCTTTTTGCAACAGATACAAATTTAGTTTGATTTAGTTTGTCTAAATATGGAATGTTAACAATTTCGAGCTTGGGGAGGTAGCAATAAATGACTCCAAGTACTTACAGAATATTTGAACAAATTTTCAATATTGTGTCATTTAAGTTCTTTGATTTTATTAGGAACGGTTTTTTTATTATTATTTTATTTATTTATTACTGCAATAAATTTAACAAAACAATATGTCTTAACCTAGTTTTCAATATAAAAAAAAGTCACCTGAGGAGACCTCGTAATATGTCGAGCAGTATTTGTATTCTCGTTAGTATGTTTTTGTAATAATAATGAGCGGAATCATGGGAATAGAGTATATGTAACCTATCTAATAATACTATAATATAATATACTAAGTAAATATCCTAAAAACTTAATACCTATATTGTTTGTAGTAAAATAAATCTATAGTTGTTAATGTGGATAAAAAAACAAAATTGATATAAATAATTTGAGGCGGTGTAGAATAAATGCAATGATTTATATACAGGTATAATTACCAAAAGAAAAAAAATTCAAAATTAAAAAATTAAAAAAGAAAAAGTTATATGATTCGAATGTACTAAGGTATATTATTTTCTATCTAAAGTTAACTTTTAAAACGTGGTAGTACTTTCTTAAACGAAAGTTATACCGACAACTATTTTGAACTTTTTTGCAACAGATACAAATTTAGTTTGATTTAGTTTGTCTAAACATGGAATATTAACAATTTCGAGATCGGGAAGTAGCAATAAATGACTCAGGGTTAACGCTAGGTGATATGTCACCGCTTAAACATGTTCATGCATGTATGACGAAATATCTCGACTTGTGGTTATTTTGGCGAATTTGTTAACATCTGAAGTTAATACGAAGCGGGTTGTAAGTACCCCCTTCCAGCCGCAAGCATTGGTGGTTTCATCCGCGCTAATCCAGACATATTTGCCATTCAGAAATATTTTTTATTAGTGTCGTTTCCGATGGCACCTGCTATACTGTCCATTAATACACTTTTGCAAAAATTGTCTAACTAGTGGATTTGTAATGTTACCACTCACACACTTTTGATGACTGTCTGAGGAAATGTCTCTTAACCTTCATAAGACTGAGCGGGGTACAGCTCTACCCCAGAGTGATGTTTTTTGTTGTAACTTTTAGGAATTTTTTTATCTCTGTTCCCCGTTATTCTATCTTCAAATTATTGTTTTAGCTACAATTACCAAAATTGTTTGCCTCTTTCTTTTTTTTGTTTTTGATTTACTACATGTTTTTTGGCATGTACCCCAGTTAGTCTTCTACGTGTGCATAAATATTGTACGCCAAAAAAGACTGAGTGGGGTACGCGTATACCTTGTTTACCGAACCTCCCACTTCGTCATCTGACCTTGATACTGTGTATTGGCTTGTTTTGCTTTCTGTTGTCATCGCGCAAGATTAGTTGTTTGTTATTATTCGTAGCAAGGGCACAGGTTTCATGGTAAATAGTTCTTGGTTTACGTGAAATATGAGTGCGAAAATATGCAATAAAAAAAACTGACTGATGCAGAACTACTATCACTATTAGAATCGGACGAGTTTTTTGAAGATAATATATTAGATGAGAGTGCAAGTGATATCGAAGAAAATGATTTTGTGACAGAATTCGAGGAAGTGGACGATGTCATAATAGAGAATGAAGATGAAGATCCGGCCGGAACTGATAATGTGCTATGTGATGCACCCACATATATCGCAAAAGATGGTACTTTGTGGTCTAAAATCCCGCATAATTTACGATCAAACGGGCGAAACAAAATATTCAAAAAGTAAAAGCAGGACTAACGCCCTATAGTTCAAATTTTGCTAGTAAAAAAAGAGGCGTTTTGTTTATTTTTTGATGAGCAAATAATTGATACAATTATTACTGAAACAAACAGAAAAGCCCAAGCATTCTATGAAAATAAGAATAAACAATTTGTGCTTATTGTCAGAGATGAAATTGAGGCTTTCATCGGTCTATTATTTATTTTGAGAGCTCTGCATAACGCAAAGGAACCCCTAACAATGCTTTGGAGTCAAGATCCTGTATTTTATCGACCAGTAATATCCGCTATAATGTCCCGAGATAGGTTCAAGCAAATTTTGTGTTTTCTACGTTTTGATAACTACGAGACTAGAACAGAAAGAAGAGCAACGGACAAATTAGCTCCAATCAGAGATATTTTTTATGGCTTCGTAAACAACTGTAAAAAAAGCATACAATCCAGGGGGAGCACTTGTGTGTTGACGAACAGTTGGTACCTTTTCGTGGGAAAGCACCATTTAGAGTGTACATGAAGAGTAAACCTGACAAATACGGTTTGAAAATTTGGGCATTGGCAGATTGTGTTACAGCGTATACCGTCAATATGCAAGCATATTTGGGTGTTTACTTTACCTTGCATAAAATATACATTTTTATGGTTATGATTTTTTTTCTAGGTAAGGTAGGCAACAAGGCAGAAAAGGCTCAGTGCCAAAGAGTGGTTCTGGACTTGGTGGAACATTTACCCCAAGGCCACGGAATAACTACAGACAATTTCTTTACAAGTTTAGACTTAGCTAATTTACTTCTAGAGAAGAATCTTTCGTTATGTGGTACTTTGAGGAAAAACAAAACATACATACCTAAGGAGTTACTTCCTGCTACATATAAAAAAGAATTATCAAGCATGTTTGCATTTATGAAAGATAAAACTATGGTTTCGTATGCTCCCAAAAAGAAAGCTGCTGTTATTTTGTTATCTACTGAGCACAAAGATGACAAAACTGGAGGAGAAAATGAAAATTATAAACCCCATATTATTTTACATTATAATAAGACGAAAGGTGCTGTTGACACCAGCGATAAATTGGCGAAGGAATACACGACCCAACGAAAAACAAACCGTTGGCCAATGCCAATATTTTAACATCTTCTTGATATTGGTGGTATCAACTCCTACAAACTCTGGATGACCAAACACTCAGATTGGGAAAAAGGTCACCTCGATAATCGAAGATTGTTTTTATTAGAGCTAGGAAAGGAAAGGAAAGAACAATATAGTACGAAGATATAGTACCAATACTAATTTGCAGTCGAACATCAAGAAAAACATGCAACTTGTAGTGCCAGAACTACTTACAAGAAAAACTGAGAATCCTGGTCCTGCTACAGCTCAAATTGGTAGATGTCATCTTTGCGACAGGAAAAAAAGATAGAAAAAGTCGAAATCGGTGCTTCAAATGCAATAATAATGTATGCAAAATACATTCAAAAGTGCAGTATATTTGTAATGAATGTCACTAGTTACATTTTTTTAATATTGGTGCAATGTAATACTTAATTTGTATAAGAACAATAAGATATGTACATTAAATCCCAGTTTTTTTATTTAGTTTACTTTTTAAACGCATTTACTTGTTAATTTAAACAATACTGACTGAAAAACTTTTTGGGGTACACGTGTACCCCAGTTAGTCTTAAACGGTAGTTTTATAGTCAGTCTTATGAAGGTTAATGTTTGCCTTGACGTTATACGAAAGAACTTTTATACAGTTTGTGCAATATAATTGTGTGCCGTTAAATTGAAACTCCGGGAAGTCACTATCCACACGTTCACTTTATCCTCTGAAGAATTAGAACAAGATATTTAAAAAAAGTTAACCTCCGCTCTTTTTAATTTCTTACTGTTTACATATCTACGGGTTATTCACATAGACGTTTTATAAATATTACGTATTTAGAGCGCATTCAACATGGGGCAATGGACGTAAACGTTATAGCCAAGGCGTATCCGCCTATATCTATCTATACATTCGCATTGTTATTAGACACTCGACAATAACGAGTATTCCCGTCAATATGGCGGTCAGTAAGGATGGTTTTTTGTAGCTGCAAGCCTGATAAAAAATCTTTAATTTTTTGTTCCCATTTTTATAAAGAAAACAGATTTACTGCATAGTATAGGGTGGGCAAATTTCGATGTTTGTATAGGGTAACTCAGCAACTCTAAGAGATACAAAAAAAAATGGAAGACAAATTTTTGATCTCTTTTTTGAGACAAATTCACTGGCTAAAACAAGTTTGCTATCGTCTTTTGTTTTCGAGTTATAAACAAAAGTTCGATTTTTCGACTATTAGACACATGCCCAATATCTTGGTGGTTTGTAAAATTATAAAAAAAAACAACTTTAACATTCTTCGGGCACTTTTTTTCTGTATAATACAGTGGCGTCGAGAAAATTTAAAAATAAGGTGCAATTTCGAGTTATGGCATAAAGTTGTATTTTTTTTTTAATGAAAATCGTAGTTGGCTATGCTTTAGTTAAAGAAAACATTTTTTTCTCTTTCAAACTATATATTATATGCGGGGTTGCTTTTGATGTGTAAGTATTTAATAGCGAAAATAATCTTTTAGTAGTTTACTTTTTGCGTTTTTTTATATTTATTCCAAGTAGGCGTGTGTCATCTATAACAGTGTTTATCCGTTTGTCAGTAAACTGCATTAATAATTTTGTTTCCGTCATAATTACACCCCATTTAATCGTAAAAGTGAAGATGTCTTACGAAAATTACAAGAAATATGCTAGAATGCTTTATTCAAAGTAATAACAATTGTGATATTGCATCCGAAATATATTTCAATCGCTGTTCAGAAAGAAACCAACCTAATAAAGCAATTTTCAAATTAAAGTAAATGTTCAAACTGATGTCCGTTATGTTCGATACATAAATTACACCTCTTCATAACACTCTGAACTGCATTATAAATATGAATATTAGAAATGGAATTCACACAGTCTATAAAATTTTGTCTGAGTTCATTAATGTCAGTACTGGTTTTCTTGTATAATTTGTCTTTAATGTGACGCCAAAAGAAATAATCCATTGCGTTAAGTTAGGTGATCGTGATGGCCACCTCACTGGTCCGTTACTTTCCATCTAGTTATTTCCAAAATTGGTATTTAATAATTCTGAAAGAGTCCTGATATTAAGAGGTGGTGCACCATCTTGTTGGAACTGATTTCTTGCCTCAATTAAGGGTAAATTTTCCATAAATTCCTCAATAATTTTCTGGTTTAAAATTTCGTAGTACCGTTGGCCATTAAGATTTTCTTGATATATGTGATATGTTAAAACACTATTGCCACGTAGACCACACCAAACACTAAAACCAAAGCGTCCCTGACATCAACGGACCAGGTGAGGTTTCACATCAGACCAATACTGCTCGTTATGCTTGTTGAAAATTCCTGTGCTGCTAATGTAGGCCTCACTGTCCAAACTACATTTCTAGAAAAGAATGGCTTTTGTTAACTTTTTTGACGATACCATATGCAAAATTCCAATCGTCGCTGAATATCAGTTGGTTGCAGGTGATGTTGTTTCCTTATTGTATAATAATAATAACAACACATGAAATTACAACCCCCTTTATCCCTGAAGGTCTGGAAATACCTTGTGTGGGAGAGGGCTACACATTTAGAGACAATGGACACACACCCAATATCCGAGTATACTACTATTAATCTCTCTCACAGAAAAATCCCAGTTCCTCGACCGGGAATCGAACCCGGGACCCAGAAGTTTTGAGGCAAGTACATTACCTCTAGACCACGGAGCCAGATAAGGCCTGAATTTTTGTATCTTCAAAATACCCAAAGTTCGACGTCTTGAAATCTCAGAAACAGCTTCAATTTGACGACTAAAAATTGAAGGATTTGCAACCGCCAGTCAATTACAGTTATAGAAGTTTCTTCAGCATCTTCAATGTTGTAATTTTTTGGTCTTGGCTTGTTGAAGGACCCACAATTATTGAGATTTTCTGTTAATCTCTTAAAAATAGCTTTATAAGGTTGTGTTCTTTCTGGATAGCGATTGAAATATATTTCGGATGCAATATCACAATTGTTATTACTTTGAATAAAGCATTCTAGCATATCATCTTTCCCGTAATTTTCGAAAGACATCTTCACTTTTACGATTAAATAGAGTGTAATTAAGATGGTGTAATTTACCGACAAACGGATAAACACTGTCATAGATGACACACGCCTACTTGGAGTAAATATAAAAAAGTGCAAAAAGTAATCTACTAAAAAAGTATTTTTACTATTAAATACTTACACATCAAAAGAAACCCCACGTATGATATATAGTTTGAAAGAGAAAAAAAATCCTTTTTAACTAAACCATAGCCAACTATTATTCCCATTAAAAAAAATACCACTTTATGCCATAATTCGAAATTACACCTTTTTTTAAATTCTCTCGACACCACTGTATTATACAGAAAAAAGTGCCTGAAGAATGTAAAAGTTGTTTTTTCATAACTTTACAAACAACCAAGATATTGACATGTGTGTAGAAGTCGAAAAATCGAACTTTTGTTTTCGCCAGTGAATTTGTCTCAAAAAAAAAAGAGATCGAGAATGTGTCTTCCATTTTTTTTGTATCTCTTACAGTTACCGAGTTGCCATATACACAAATATCGAAATTTGCCCACCCTGTACATAAGAATATTTTATCATTTCATATTGTTTGGGAATATTTCATTAGGTGTTTACAATTTTAATATACATTGTACTGATTCTGCGGTTAGCTCCTTGTGAAACATTATTAAATATTTTAAATAAACAAAGAAAATTTGCTTTTAAATGTTTCAAAATTGTATTTTCACTCTACACGTGTTTCGGCTTTTTAGGCCCTTTTCAAGAGTACAGATGAGAGGTACTCTGTACTCTTGAAAAGGGCCTAAAAAGCCGAAACACGTGTAGAGTGAAAATACAATTTTGAAACATTTAAAAGCAAATTTTCTTTGTTTATTTAAAATATAATATTATATCTACTAAGTCGTCTCTGGAATTTATCGCTAGAGGTATTTCAAAACCTTATGAGCTGCGAGTATTGAAATAACGCAGACTTCTGTTATGAGGACTATTTCTAGCAATTTCATTGGCCGTTTTAAGATAGCCGCAGGGCATGCGCAGTTACATGACATGTCAAAGTGTATTAAATCCTTTTGGAAGCGTTTGTCAGCAAGGAACTCGTTAGACGGTAGAGAAGATACTCGCCTAGCACGCGATAGGTCCAGGGTTAGAAGCACAAACTTATTATCTTTTTTTTTAAATAAGTATTTTTTAGTTCGTTAGTAAGATTTTCCTTGCCCTTTATTATAGTTTCTTTATTTTCCTTGCCCTTTATTATAGTTTGTTTATTTTCACGGTGCCGAATTCCCCTTTAAAAATGATATCTGATGAGCACGCCATGCCGTGGCCTTGAAACGGCCAATGAAATTGCTAGAAATAGTCCTCATAACAGAAGTCTGCGTTATTTCAATACTCGCTTATGAGCTTTGACCTTCATATGCGCAGAGGCATAACTCCACTTATACAGTGGAATAAGCTCCGGCTTTTGCACCTTTTTACGGCTCATAAGATTTTGAAACACCTCTACCTCCCAATCTGAATATTACAATAAAGTAATTTTAATGCAACATGCAATTTTTTTATCAATTGCGTAACATGTTTTTCAAGTCCAACTACCCGTATGAAAATATTGTTAAATGACACATAAATGCACAGTAAACGTAAACAGTTTTCTTGTATTGGGTACACTGTTCAAAATTAAACGGTGTTCACATTTACCATTAAAAATATTGTAAAAGTGGTGTGAAAATTTACACATTTTGGTGTCAAATCAAACACCATCAAATATTGTAAAAAGTACAATCATTTATTGAGTAAATCTTACCATATTTTGGATTAGAAATTATCTTAAATACTACATTTTCGTATATTATACACCATGCTTAGTGTGATTTTACGTTTCTGCGATTGCGTCAAATATCTGACGCATGGTAATCAGTAATTAATTAACAGTTGATGATCATACAATACACAAAACCGTGTCTTGACTTAGTACATTTGGTAGATATTTTATATATTATCTTCAGTGGCGATTTATGTGCTGTGAGCTGTAGAACACAAAGAAAAACAGAAAAATGAGAATAGCAATTGGATTATTAAAATCTATTACGGGAAACGAATGACTTAATATACCTAGTTATATCATTCTATAGCTTTTTAGTGCAAAAGACAATATACTCCATATAGTGTATATATAGTGTACAATTAATTGAGTTATCTGAAATGTGGCATTTACATTTAATAAAATACATGACATTTTCACATTTTTGTAGCTTATTTAAAATGAATGTGTTTTCTATCCCTTAAAAATATCACCTTTTTAGAAAATTTGTATTTTCAAATTCAACAATTATAAGGTGTATAAATTAATCAAAAATAAAGTATAATTTTACAATTCATAGGGTGTAAACATTTTACACATAAATAATGGTAAAATTTTACACTGTACCATTGGTGTCTAGTATACACCTAATTGGTGTGTCCCAATATGTACCCCGTGTGGTGTCAATTTGGCGTGAAATTTTACACCGTATTTTCAACTGTGTATAATTGAGTTTATAGGCATTTAATGAAATGACACATTTTTTAGAATATCCTCAAAGCCACTGCGCCGAAATAGGTAACACAATATCTCCAGTTCTATCCGAATATATAAAATATGTAAGGTGTTCCATTTACAAAAAGTTGAGGTTAAGTTGATGTTTATTTATGTGTTATTCAACAATTTTTTTATATGGATATCAGTGGAATATACGGAAACAAATCACGTAAATAAGCATGATAAATTTTAATATTTAATTTTAAATAGCTGTAACTATATTGAACATCGTGTACAGGGTGTCCCAGCTAAGATGTCATTCGCGATTTTCTCGGCAAAATCGTAGTTCAAATACTAATGTGATGTAGTTTTTTCCGAGAAATCCGAAGCGGTCAGAAATAGGGTTTGTCGGTTTTTAAAGACCGAGTTTAAAAACCAGCTTTTTTGAAAATTTGTAAAATTCGAAAACTGGTTTTTAAATTAAAAAGACGGTTTTAGATACTAGATTTAATACGTAAAAATTAATTATTTGTTTAATTTAAAACGTTAACATTTTGACTTGAACTCGCCTCGAGCACAAGCATATTGTAGTAAAAGTTTACTGTAAAAATAATCTTCAGAAGTCAGGCGAATGTATGATATTTAAAATCCACAACTCATTGTAATATGCTTAGAGCTTGGACGGAGGGTATCGGTTCGCAGTAACGGCTTTTATGCAGACATAATAATAAAGTAAACACCTAGTGAAACATCCCAAATAACAGGTTTGATGCTTATGTAATGCCCAATAATTATTATTAATAATAATAATAATAATAAATTGCCTTTATTTAATCATGAGCATTGTAATATACAATACTCGTATACAAAGAAAAGGGCGAAGTCTAGCCGAAGCTACTCTACTTAACTTATTATTTTATCTAGAAATGCATAAACACGAAGCAAATAAAATGTCAGATTTTTTAAAATGATAAAGTAAATTTTAAACTAGTTTTTTTAGGAAAATCTATGAGAAAAAACAAAAAAATTATATTTTTACACAAGCCAAATTTGGGGTTGATACTGTGGACATTTGATTGGTTCCTTGTTAAGAGCTACTCAGCGATAGCGTTATTAATCCCGTACCTAATGCCCTTCTGGTTTCTAAATTTTTGTTTGTAGATAGAATGACCAGTTCACCAAATATTGCTTAAACAAAACACTTCAATTATGCCTTATACAAAGTAGAGTATATTTGTTTAGACGACGAAAGTACAGTTTCAGGAACTTAAAAAAGTGTTTAGATGGGAAGGAGTGTACATCAATTTTATTTCATTTTAAAATGTTAATACGTAAACTAGTTTTATCGGAAAACGTACGAATCTGTACGGATTTTAGTAATTTGAGTTTTTTTAACTTCCTGCTAAGAAAATTGAAAATTTTCAGAAATCGGGAAGTTATTGGTTTCACCCCGATTTTCTAAAATCGAGTTTTTGTCAGATCTCGACGTTTTGAGGTCCTAAGAAGCTATTCTGACTATTCCCACGATGGTGTCTGTAACTGAACCGATCAATTTCAAAATCTAATCAGCTCTTCTCCTTACGTCAATCGTCGCAAACCGCATCAAAATCGGTTGATTCGTTCGAGAGATATCGATTACGAAAAATTCGCAGTGTTTTTTTGAAATAACATTCAAAATTCCTGTCGGATCGATTTTTGGTACCAAGATAACTTTTTGTACTTAAAAAAATGCGTTGAATGCCGTAAACCGCATCAAAATCGGTTGATTCGTTCAAGAGATATCGATTACGAAAAATTTGCAAAAAAGTGTTTTTTTTTTAAATAACATTCAAAATTTTTGTCGGGTCGATTTTTGGTTCAAACATAACTTTTTGTACTTGAAAAAACTGCGTTGAATGCTGCAAACTGCATCTCGATTGGTTAATTTGTTCAAAAGATATCGCAGTTTAAAAATTACAAAAAAAAGTGTTTTTTTTAATATAACTTCGAGATTTTTCACCTAATCGTAGAGCTCAAAAATGTATGTGTATAATATTTTGAGCTCGGAGAGCTCAAAAAATTAACTAATACATATATTTTTGAGCGCTTTAAGCTCGAAAATATCGGGAAGTTTCAGGATGGCCTCCAGAGTCAATCGATTTTCAGATTTTTTTTATTTATTAGGTTTTGTGTACATAAAATATATTTTATTTTGTTATATTTTTATTCCATATTTATACATACTGTTTTACTATTTTAGTTATACTTATTGTTTTTTGTTTTTGTAAAAATTCGAAAACCAGTTTTTTTGGAATACTGAAATTCGAGAACAGGTTTTTCAAAAGTGTGTTTTTGTATAAACCCTAGCCAAGGAAGAAACAATTCAACATCAAACAAAAAAGTTATGGCCGAAAAAAAAAATTAAATGGCGGATTTTTTTAAATTTTTTTGTGATAGTGTTACTAGAAAAAAATTCCGTATATTCAGTTTTTTTTATATCACTTCCGGTTTGTCCGGAAATGAATTTTTCTACCAAAAATTTTTAATATCCCAATATATTTTAGTTGCATCAACAGAACATTCAATTATCTATCAAAAAATGCATAAACCACTTTTGAGATATTTCTAAACGTTTTGTATATATTATATATTGTAATAATGCTCATTGACTTTATCCTCCTACTTACCATACAGCACACAGTTTAAGTTATATCGTAGTTAGCTGTGGTCAAGGCATTTTGTGTTAGAAATAATACCATTATTAGGGCCAAATTGTAGTGGGTAAGTGTCAAACTAAGACAATAATTGCAAAACTACACGTAAAATGGCCTTTATTATTGTTGTATGGTTACGAAATCTTCTTCAGTCAAAGAGCTATTAATAATATTTCGAAAACGATTAGAGATATCACAAAAGTATTTATACATTTTTGGTAGATAATTGAATGTTAATGCAACCAAAATATATTGGGGATTGAAAATATCATTTCCCGCCAAACCGAAATGATATATTTTAAATACGCTCCAATTACGTCTGTAGAGTTAGAACGGTCGTTTTCAAACTACAGATGGATTTTTAATGACAGGCGTTGGAATGTAACACCAAATCATTTTGAACAATTATTAATAATATGCTTTTATTATATATAGTGCCAAAAAGTAATTGTTATAGTACAGTAATGTTTTTTGCTAAATGTTCAGCTTTAATCTAATTTTGAACCTTACAAATATCACCCGTCAAAAGTATAACGTAAGATATTGTCTATTTTGTATTGTATATCTTTTTTGCATATGAAAATATTGATGGTGGCGCACGAACTGATTCCGTCACTGATAATCACCAAATGACTACCTGAGATTCGGTCTTACAATGGTTTATTTTATTAGTTTTTATTATTCGATAAGAAACAGGCTATACTTATTGCAATTTTTTTTACTTCGGTCTGTCACAGTGCCTAACTTGCTCCCTGAAATTTAATGGTCTAAAAATGAATAAATTTGTTGGTAATTGTATATACACAAATTTACCACGTGTAAATAAACTACATAGGATTTCAAGTATTGGTTCAAGTGGAAGTTACTTGCGGTGTTTGGATGCTTGTTAGAAGTTCAATAACTCAATTTGATATTTTTAGAACGACTTGGTAACATTTTCAAGTGCTCGCCCTTTACAATTTATATTTCTGTTCACAATCATTTATAATGGTTTGTCACAGCTTCGGATACAATTCAGTTGGGTACCTACATCTGTATAAATAAGTACGGTTGGAAGAGGTTTTCCCGAAAGCTTTTGGATTTACCCATTTCACCCCTTCTTAACTTTGCAAGTTAATGTTAATTGGAAACAAGGAGAAAATCTGATTTATGGGAAAACGATTGTTAACGGAATATATTTTACGGTAAGTCGAAATTGTTATAGATTGAAAAGAAAAACAGTAGTAGTACCTGCCTATTTTAATTGCGAAAAACAGAAAATTTAGCCAAAAGGTAACTTTTTTACAATTTTTTTAGATCTGGGTTTATCATACATATGAGGAATTATGTTTACAAATTATTATTGTTCTGAGATATCAAATTTTAATACCAATAAAATGATTTATAATAGTGCAACTATATAAAAATTGTTGAAGTTTTTAGAGTTTCTTGTAATCTGGAAAAAAGGAAACTTTTTGTAGATTTTACATTTTTAAATAGTAGGCATATTATTAGCCTGTTTCAAATTGCTGTGATACAGTTTACTGGTATAACTTTTAATTTAATAAAAGGTGAAAATGGTGCACCTAATGGAAAGACGAAAAATTGAAATACTTACAGTGATTGGTTTCGGAGACGGAATGCATACTCAGCAGTTACTAACGAAATCTATTCTGATCTAATCAATTCAGGTACCGGAAATATTTGCCGTTATTCAGAGTCGGCAATTATATAAAAAGTCATTTTTTTTAAAGCGCCTTTATACAGGGTGTTTCTAGATTACCTGGACAAACTTAAAATCTAAATTCAGGAACTCAAAATAAAGAGTTTCCTATGGAAGTATGTCCGGAAACGCTTCCTTAAAGAGATACCACCCTTGGAGGTTAAAATTAGGTTTTTAATTTTTTTTCTCAAATTTGGAGAAAGATGAAAAAATTAATTTTAGTAGAGATTTTCTACTAATAGGAATGCTTCTTAGGGATATTTTTTCAATCATCACTTATCGGTAAAATGGGTGAAATCGGCAACCCGCATATTATTTTTTTAGAACTTTTTTAACGAGCCCGAATTTTATCATATAAAAATGTACCTTAGAAAGCTTGATTCATATTAAGTTAATATACCACTTATAGTAATAACACTGTAGATATTTACGATCAGAAAACTGAATTTTGCTAAAAATCGCATAATATCAAGAAATAATTACAGTTAAAGGAATCAAAAACCAAGTTTTGCATGTACCTTATGCAAAGACCAAGTTTTACAAATAAAATGTGCAAATACTAGTAAAACAGTAAAACAACTTTAGTTAATTATTTGATTATTAAAGAAAAGGTGCAACAATCTGTCAAAAAGTGTGTTGCAAAATGTTGCAACACACTTTTTAAAATTTTCACCTGTTTTTTCTTTCTTTTAATAGTTTAAAAAATCCAATCTCGTTCGTGACTCGTAAAAGTGTATTTCATTATAACAATCATAACTTGAATAACAACAATCGATAATCTAGCAGAATACATACTATCCATTGTATTTGTTTTCTCTCTGGATATCTGATTATTATCATTATAGTTGGGAATGGCAGGCGAGTGGGTAAAGCGGTTATAGGTATTTACTGGCTACATGGTTCGATTCCATCCCGGAGCAAGTTGGAAATTTTATTTGTAATTTGTTTCGGATTAATATGGGAGAGAACTATCGATGCCCTAGATATGGTTCGGATTCCACGATAAACTGTATGGCCTCGTCTTTCGTTACTCAACACGAAATCCTAGGATTTTCTGAGAGTTACATCGGTGACTTGAGAGACGGTTAAGAAAATATTTTTTATATCCTTCTATTTTGCAGATTATAGATGCACACTTTAAAAAAGCCGGTTTATGCGTGAATTTTATTAAAATCGACATCAAACAAAGTCGTATTTTAAAGTGGTACTTTATTGAACAAATTTATATGTTACATATTATTATTATCCAAACAGTTTTCTGGTACCAATAATGGTGCCAATTGAAATAAATTGTGAATGATAATTTATTT
This sequence comes from Rhamnusium bicolor, assembly GCA_029963845.1. Lineage (NCBI taxonomy): Eukaryota > Metazoa > Arthropoda > Insecta > Coleoptera > Cerambycidae > Rhamnusium > Rhamnusium bicolor. The sequence goes on from JANEYF010001346.1 coordinate 16,254, forward strand.
AGTTCATAATTCTTGTTGGTGGTCATCAAAAGTTTTGAATTTCTCTATACCCTAATACTACAGAGATATTCTCGAAACTGTCTATTAAAGATTTTATCACCCCAGATGTTGACATTGGGTGGTTTGTGTTAAAATTTAAATATTTCCCTTTGTACGTTGGTTTCCTAAACACAGATGTTCATGTCAGAGTATCTGTTCAATCTGCATTAGTACATCTAATAAGGGTAAGAACACGATTTCAGCTAACAGTTGGCTGTGGTAAGAAGCACAGTTTTGCTGTGGTAGGAGTGTTATCGGTTTCTGTTCCATAAATTATTCAGATATTTCAAATACGACACAGTTAATTTCTCCATATTATAAAGCTGTCTTCCCCATATTTTAATCATAATTTGATTTTGCATTTTTGGTTGCAAACTATGACTTTGTTATTGTTATTTGCTGTGTGCAGTCAGCCTTTCAACTAGAACCAATGGAGACTCAAAAATTGTTTAACTTTCCACTTTCTCTAATCATTATAACAGCAGTGGTGTTGTTCTTCAGGACATTTTCCTCAAACAAAATAGGCACAGGCAGTGACTACTACATTATATAAATAGAACTTTGTTGTGAAACTTATTTAACCTTAGTTTACAATTAGCTTTTGTGTTCGTATTTGATAAATTATTATTCATGTTTGTTCAGATGAATCACTGAAAAGATTAATAAACTTAAGTTATCAATATAAATTTCCACTTCACATGTCAAAATAAATTATTCTGTTATCTATCTGTTTGAGTTATGTTTACCACTAAATAGATACGCCGAATCACAAATATAGAGTTGATTCTGTGGTCGAAATATAAATATGTAATTTTATTTTTAGAGCTTAAAAGATACACGTAAGTAAACAATTATTGTTTACCTTACTTTACTCTTAAGCCTTCGTGTAAATTTACTAAATTCATGCCAAAATGTTGCACGGATCGCAGCAGAATTGGTATATACGAGTGTAATCCATCCAGATGATTTTAAATCAGAGTAGTCCTTGATATATTTTTTAGCGCAAGCGCAATCTTAGATTTGGTGAGGGCATTACAAAAAGCTACAAATGGTGTCCAGTACCATCATGCTTAAACATGCTTAAACCGTATGCTCTTAGTATTGATGCCTTGTAATAAATCTGACAAAACGTCCAAGAAAAATGTTTACAAACATCTAACCTTCCTCTCCTCTCGGCACTATATATTATATGGTTAAGATAATGGGAAGTGGGAGAACTGCAAAAACAGTGTAGACATTTTCCAAATCGCCGACTAAATCATACATTTTCAGAAGTAATCCAATTTAGGAATGAACATGGAAAAATTGTTATTATTATATTTCAAAAATGAAGTATATAATGTGAATAACAACTTTAACTAAAATGTACTTAATAATGGAATTATTAGCGAGTCCAGCCCTATACGAACCATTAATTTTTCAATAAATGTGTATTTCATGGCCAAAATAATGAAAATGCATAATTAGTGTAAGGTATCGTAAGTAAAATTAAGTGACGTTAGTTAGTTGATAGCCTTATTTGTAAAATTTTAAATTTGGTCAGTCAATACTTTTAAAAATTTATTGGAGAACCATAAACGTGCCAACAAAAATATTTTATACATTAACCTTTTAAATGTTTGCTAACATTTACTAAAACATGATGCAAAGAGTCATGTTATCAGTACACACAGCAACATTATATTTTCCCATTTTGATAATGGGTTTTCACAGTAAGTAAACGTTCTTCGTGCGAATTATTGAAATGGCAATTCCTCGTCACAACAACTTTTAAATATGACGACTGCACGCTTGACAACAGAAATGGCGGACAATTCAAAATGCAACCTCTTATTGAAACACCCTTTATATGTATTTGGGGAAATTATTTAAAAAACAAACATTTGCTCCATTTTCTACGGATTTTATGGATTTCCACATTGTTACCGAAACTTAAAATCTGTTTCTCTCTTAAATATTAAGAATAAAAAATCCATTTCTGAAAAGCAACATCCAAGGTGGAAGAGAGCGTATTCTAGCTGTATGTTGCGATGCTCTATAAAACGTTTTTGTATATTTTTATTATTAATTTCCACGGTTTCCCAATAGTGCTGTAGTGAGATCCGGGGAGTCCGGGTTTCGGGTAGTTAGAAAAACGCGTAATATTGCATGTCCTGATCAATAGGCAATCAAGCATCTTAATCGAATATTAGTATTTGACTTCCATATATTGAAAAATTACCATTTAAAAAAGTATCGATTGCGACAATGGCATCTAATATTACAAGTATTAACATATTTGTTGATTGTTATGCGTATTATACGATCAATAGCTATCTATATTTAAATTATTTATAATATACACCGGACAAACCAAATTAGAGGGAACAAATAACATGTTATAAGGATTAACATTTATTACAATTTAAAAGGAAACGAAAACCAAGGTCAGATATAAATGGAATCAAAACACATACGCTAAATTAAAATTGAACATGCATACAAAAATGTACAACCGTTTTATGTATTTCTTTAACGATAATGATCGAAATAAGAAATAATTAAAACAATAAGTACGATACATATAAGAAAAAATGAAGTTTTGACCCTCAGATAAAAAAAATACTTCTTAAGGACACTTGCAACACACTCCGGGATGCCGTTTCTCGGCTAAGGAACTGAGATTTTTCGGGAGCAGAAATTAATTCCAGCATACTAAATGTGTAAGTCTTCCGCATGAGATTACTTTAGGGATACGGAGGGTTATATTATTTGTGGCGTTTAAATTTACTTTAACAAGTGCGAATAAATTGGGTCTTCTGCTTCAATATTTGTTTTTAACGTCCCGCTCGGAGAACTATAGTTATGAAACGCAGTCGCCCAAAGAAAATCTTACTTTTCGACATACAGTGTGTCGCAGGTTTTATGGAGCCACTCTTATATGTCAAAAATTGCTAATGCGATCTTTTTGATATTTGGGCGGTTGATCACTGGCCCCCAAATCGAACTTATCGACGTAGTAAAATTTGAGAATCGTCATTGGCGTGCCGAAAATTTATATTAACGATGTTTTTAGAAAAAATCTAATCAGATATTCTTAATCAACACCTCTAAAAACCTCTTCATCGAGGTAGGTTCAAAGGTGTTTGAGATAGAGGTTAACAAAATAATTTTTTCCAACGAAAAATAATTTTTATATACAAAACGGTTGCTGAAATGAAAAAAATTCATTCCTCATTTTTTTTGTTCAGAACAATGCATTATATTAGATTATACTAGTTTGATTTGGTTTTGAAACATAATCTTATTATTTTAATAATTTCAGTTCCATACAGTTTAAAAATATACCATACAATATTAGAATTTTGTAGGCATGATATTTCAAGAACGGAAGAAGGTACAACCTTTTTTTTATTAAATTTGTCTATCTTATTAGTTTTTCAGTTGGCCAGCAGATATCAAGTTACTACTAGATTACGTATAAATAAAATATAATAAATACATTTCTAGGCTACAAAAACAAACATTCTAAAACATTTTAAATAAAATGTTTTTAAATATTAATTACTACACTCACTACTTAGTTAATTAATTTCACTATTCTGCTGATTATTATTATATTATTTAATTAAATGAATAAACTCTAAACGGGAAGTTCAAGGGCCATTTGATTATTTTTGATATAAGACTACTAAATTTTCGTGTAATATGTATACAACTATAGTTTAACAACCACCGATTTAAAACGTTGGGCATTTCCCGTTGCTCGTCGTAACGACGATGTGGAAATGTATAAAGAAATCAAAAAAATCTTTTTTACGTATAGTTACGGAAAAACAAACAGATTAATAATTAGATATATTTATTTCAAGTGGATGAAAAATACCAGCGTCTCTAAAAATTTATTATATTTGCACCAAAGATCGTTTGTTTGATAACCAATGGTTTACTTATAAGAATAACAATAATCCACTATTTTATTTTTTTGGCACTCCAATATACAGGGTGTTCAAATTTAAAGTGATAGTGTTATGGAAGGTAGAGCACACTTAGCTGGGTTCAAAATATCCCCAAACTTACCCTTGAATGTGAACTGATTTTGAGATAAAGAGCGTTTTATGTTTAAAATTGTTTTGGGAAATAAATATCTATCTATCTATGATTAAAAGTGTAGTCGGCCAATTTTAAGAATACAAATAGCCACCTTTGAAATAATTTTCTAATCGTACAGAAATTCAAGTGTTTACCTAAAGCAACTTCTTCGTATGGGACTATGACTATACATAATGACGATGTTTCTTGCGACTATAAAAACACTTTAATATAGACTTAAGGGCTGTAATAGTATACATTTTGTTCTGCAGTGCGATGCACGTTAAAGTTAAACATTTTCAGTATTTTCTAAAACACGGCTTTTGATGACGTCTCTCAAGGTTTCTGCCACGTACCACTGTGGTTTCTACACTAATATTTTGCATTATATTTTCAGTTCTAAGGGTGGTTGAACGAACATAATTTAGTCAAAATACAGTTGAACTTGGTTTAATAGTTATTTACGATATAAGTGGGATAAAGGCATTATTAACGCATTGTGAAGAATTGCTCCACGAGGTCGTAAGCCTAGTTGGTGTAATCACATAGTGCGTTAATAATGTAGTATCCCACGTCTATCGTACAAAGTTTTATCAATCACCGCTAAAATTGTCTTAAAGTAGGTTCACTTTCATAGAATAATAAATTAATCAAGGTGACAATAGGATCTAAGTTTTTTCAAAATGATTGCAACGCGTAGTGGTTTATGATCGCGTCTTAGTTACCGAATAACAACAAATAACAAATAGGAATTCTAAATCTTTCGAAAGTGAAACTATTATTGTGTATTGTAATTTGCTTCAACAATGAGCTTCCTAGGTTGTTCTTTCGAAGAACAAACGTCAGATTTTAGGTGCTGTCAATTTTATTACTTAATTTAAAACTATGTTTAGACTAAACAAAACTTAATGAATCTGCCCTTATACGGTCTGCTGACAAGGAGCTGATGGGAACATTAGTTATATTTAGTCTTTGCGTTGCAAATTAAAGAAGAATTATATTAGAGAATCGTTTGGAATTAATATATCTCTGATACCATGTTTATTTCTATCGATTCAATAGCGTTAATCAATTTTCCTAAAGAATGGTAGTTGTTGCATTAATAAATAGCGTTTTCAATCTTATATTTAGCCATAATATGACTTGTGATCAGTTCTAATATTCGACTCGAATGTTTTGATTTTTTTTTTGGATACAAAGTTATGTGCATTGGCTAAAGATACAAAGAAACGCAAAAAACGTTAAAAAGTAAAATTTATTTTAGAAATGATAATTTTTTATTTATGATAGCAGTAAATATAAAGAGAATTTAGTGACTGCTTTTAACACGATGAAAACTGTAGTCTATATCGAATAATCCAGATATAATGAATGGGGTGTCCAACACTCACTAAATTAAACACAAGGGTTACACTTAGAGGGTGGTATATATTTAGGAGTGGCACACTTCCGGCGTTTTAATTTAATGTTCGTAAATGTAGAAAATCACATCGTTAACGTTATACACGTTCGTAGTCAATTATATGTGAAAATTTGGTTTAACACCAATGAAGAAAAAACACGGTTTTGGTAGGAAAATGGAAAATGCCGTAGAAATTCAATATATGAAGTAAAAATTAATACCAAGCCATGCAAACAAATAGAGTAGGCTCTGACTTACACTTTCACGTTGTTGCACTGATGGATATTCAACATTTAACATTATATAATGAAATAATGACAGGTATCATTTCACAGTTATGTAATTTCATGGCCATAATATGTTAAATTCAGGCACGGAAGAATACTAACACGGGACGCAGTTTTGAATTGGGTCAATCAATTTCGTGTGCATGATATCGTTGCCTAAAGACTGTGACATGCAGATAACCAAACTCCGATGCGATCCGCTTCAAGACGCACTCTTTAAACATTTAGGAAAGACGTTTTTGATGAATAGTTAAAAAATATTTGCATTTTCACCCACGCAAAATTCGTTCAAAAACTTAAGGAACAAGATAAACTTACACGGATTAACTTTTTGCCAACAGTTTCTGGAAGCAATGAGGCTCATTTCTATGGACAGTTATAATAAGCATAACTATAGATATTGGGCTGCAGAGAATCCAATACAAATACATGAGAAGCCTCTATATAGCAGTAAATTACCGTTTCGTGGGAGTATCTGTATTAGTAATAATTGGACCGTACTTTTTTGAGAATAACAACGGAACTGTCATAGTTAATTGAGAACGCTACAGGAATATGCAAAATTCTATTATAATGGAGCTCCCCAGACTTGGGATATAAATCAGTTTTTTCAAACAATGATGGAGCAACACTAGACACGGCAAGACAAACGTTGATTACACAACTACACAAAAAAAATTCTGGTCTGGGGGTCTGACCATGTCTATTATATGTTTTTGGGGTGGCTGAATCCGCGTACGAGGTCTATTTAACCACATCACATCAGGATTTTGCCGTAACCTCAAAAAACCCATAATTTCAGCAATTAAACGCATATAACCCTAACAATGAACTTGTAATCTGAAAACCCAAACTCTTAAACCCCATAACCCACTTAACCAAAAGTCTATCAACTCCAATAACCACGCATGTCAGACATTTAACTTGATATGTACGCGTATGTCAGGTCTTCAAAAATGCTCTAATTCTATGCACATTCATTCATTAGTCTTTGTATATCAATGAAAAATATCAGTGATAAATCTACGTATTTTGGTACGTGGTTCTAGAAAATATTTTCTATCAAAGAATTCCAAGCTCAGGTTCTATTCAGAGCGTCTGCATCCAGGAACCTCCACGTGGTGACGACGATGGGCAATCTACCCGCGGTGTACATCAGGTAACGCCAGTGCCGACGGTACAATGATTTGAAAAACTAACATTAGTTGAATAAACGTAAAAATATAGACTTTTAGGGTGAGGATGTTTTTAGGACACAACAGTATATTTCGGGTGCTTGAGACAAAACAAAAATTATGCGAGAAAAGGTGCAATGACCAGAGTTATGCGGTTATTAAAATAACGTACATATCAAGTTAAATGTCTGACGTACGTGGTTATTGGAGTTGATAGATTTTTGGTTAAGTGGGTTATGGGGTTTAAGAGCTTGGGTTTTCAGATTACAACTTCATTCTTAGGGTTATATGCATTTAATAGCTGAAATTATGTTTTTTTTTTGAGGTTATGGCAAAATCCTGATGTGATGGGGTTAAATAGACCTCGGATTCGGATTCAGCGACCTCAAAAACGTGTAGTAAACATGGTCAGACGCCCAGATCAATTTTTTTTTGTGTGGCTGTGTTATTCTTCGAGACATGTTTCCTGGCCGATTAATTTCACGTTTTAGTAATATTGTTTTGCCGGACAAATATTCCGACTTGCCAAAATATTTCCTATGGGATTACCTCAAAGCAAAAGTTTACAAGCATCATCCACGCACACTTCAAGAACTTAAAAATGAAATCGAGTTGAAAAGAAGACATTGGGCTTGATTACGAAGAGTAATGGCACACTTAATCGAAACGTGTCAAAAATGTTTAAATTATATCGGCACCCATTTGGAAAATGTAATTTTCAAAAAATAATTTAAAATAATAAAACTCCAAGACGTCCTCTATAATACAAGGTATTTATTGTATAAATAAACATAATTTGTTGTTTGTAAATATTTGTTAAATTTTCCTAATGTCATGGAATTTTAAATTCCTTTGGTCATGGAAAACATGGAATTTGATTAATTATATTTGGTGGAAACCTTGTAATATTTCATACATAGCACCTATAACCATACGACGCTATAGTTTATACGAAGTCAATTGAAATTGGTCATTGTTAAAGCACAGGACTGTGCGCACTTAACTTGATATTTTGTCCTATGTATTTAGCAATGGTATCGAGAATCAAATGGTAGTTAAAATTGTGCAGGTGCGTCCGAGACTGGCAATGTAATCAGCCTGAACGAACCATCTACGACTGCACGTGTTTTAAAGATAATAAAACGGACAGGCCCACTAGTATAAAAAAAAACTCATTAAATCGTTTCTCCGCAATTACGGAAACTTGTGAGATGTGCCGGCATTGGCTATGTTTTGAGGACGATGGGCGACGATTGGCTGGAATCAGGATATTCGTTAATCCGGTTGGTCGGTGGGTGTTTGAGTTTATATCAGTCAGGAGTCAACGTGGACTCGGATGTTACCTATTTATTTATTACATTTGTCCAGTGCAGTGCAGAAATACCTATTATAATATCAAGGTGGTTCGGTTTATACTTAGTGTTCATATTGGTAAATATTTATTACTACATAAAAGGTATTTAAGATATTGTATTAGGTATTTACTAATTTACCATGGCTTTCTGGAGACAATTTGAAACAGAAGATAATATAATAACGCCCGAAAATCCCGAAATAGTTGAGCCTGTTATTGTCGAGGAAGACGAAATAAATTTAGAGTTTCAAAATAAAGATTTACACGTACAAAGTCAACGCATTATTTTAAATATATATGAACGTTTAAAAAGCGAAAATCGTGAAAAATGTGAGAAAGAAATAATAGAACGTATTAACGAATTAACTAAAATATCAAAATCAACAATTTATCGTGTAATTAAAAAAAGGAGATGTTATAGATCACGGTACAAATAGGAAACGGAAAAATATGAAATTAAAAAAATATTGATGATGCTACCAAAGATGTAATACGGCGTATAATTTATAATATGTATGAAAAAAATATAGTTCCTACGTTAAAAATAATTCGAGAAAAATTAAGCGATTATCCTGATTATAATTATAGTTCTTTAGATACACTACGAAATGTTTTATTAGAATGCGGTTTTAAACATAAAAAACTTGACAGTCGTATGGTAATTATGAAATCACGACGTATAGTAGCACTTCGGGTAGATTATTTGGAAAAAATCAGAGAATATCGTAAACTAAAGAGGCATATAGTGTATCTAGATGCGCCGATTATAATTCAACCTGGTAATGATTCCTCTTCAGAAAGTGAAGATTCGGACGCATCAACTTTTAGCCTTTAACTTTTTTAATATACATATATTTTCAGAACAAAATATTTAGATATTATATTAGGTATGAAGTTTACTTTTTTATTGTTACATTTCTTGGAATATATTTTATTTAGTTGACAAGAAATTTTAATTTAAGTTACTTTATTCTAGAGACATATTTTAATTTTGTTTTTATTTATGTTTTATCTAAACAAATATTTATTTTGTGGTACTAATTCTTTGCTTTGGTTAAGAAACTTACATTTTTATTTTTATTTTTAGAAGAAACTTTTATTTTATTTTTTACTATATAACATCCTTGCCCCTCGCTAATCTAACCTGTCCCATTCCCTCATCCTGGCAAGGATATGTTCATACCTTCTCGTTGGTCCTTGCAGAGCAATAACATATTTCAATATAGTATGGGTTAACTTTAAAACTATACCCAATAAATTTAAATATTTAGACTTTATATCTAAAACTGATATAATATTTCAAAAATATTTTATTGGCGAAATGAACAAAAATAGCCTATCTAATAAACAAAAAATAATAAAAATTAATACAATTTTCAAACAAGTATAACATTTTCTTATGACAAGCATTTCTATTTACCTCCGCCCATGTACAATAAAGAGATGCCGACGGTTTTTGCAGGCTTTT
>JANEYF010001347.1:0-61692 GCA_029963845.1 Rhamnusium bicolor
ATCCCAAAATCATTAACAAATGAGAATGGTAATTTTGACCATAATTTTAATACATCAAATTTCTTAAATTTGCTTTTCTTTTATATCCACTATATTATGTGTATTTTTGTAATCACCTTATATATGCCACACATCTCATTTAAATCAATTTTTCATTTGACGAATACATACTGTCAGATCCTATAATATTTTAATTTTGAAGAACAATACCACTTTCAGATTAAAACAAATGGACTGTTTATACCTCTTTGCCATCAGGTAAAGCATAATCTATATGTAATTAGTAGAGCATGGTAAATCTAACGTTAGTTATAGACGTATGTACGTTAGAGCTCGGACTTAAAGTAGGTCACAGGAGATAACCAACAATAGGTAAACAACAACCACAGGCGAGTAAAAACGCGAGCAACTTGAATTCTCGCGAAACGTCTCGAAAATCAGGAAGCGGTTTCAATTCCTGTACAGTATTGGAAAATATGCAATAAGTAATAAGCCAGCTTTGGGTGTGTAGATAAAGGATAAAAATAGCAAAGTCATATATGAGAGATAAGTAGGCTTATTATAATTATTTCGAAACTTCTTAAATCTGACTTCCTAGCTAACAAAAAAATTGCCATGGGATCGAAGGTAATAAAAATTAAAAGCAATTTGAAACGAATTAGACTTAATAGGTTTTGATAGAAGTGTGTAGAATAAAAAATAGGATCTTATTAACATTAATACTTATTTCGATAAAATACAGACTTAGAAGTTTTTGAAAAAACACCGACGAAAGTACCTGATACTCTGTATATCAAAATATAAGTTGAAGTTAATTTGGGAAGAGCCATGCCTCGATATTTAATTTGCTCCAGTACTGTATGTGGGGGTGGACGAAAATAGCACATCAGTGTCATCAACTAGTTATCAGACATGCACCGGAAGTAAGAGAATGGCATACATTAATTGTTATCATATCTACAATAAACTGAGAGTAGAATGGGATACGTTACTCGCAAGCACACTGTACAAAAGGGTAACAGCGGTATATAAACCTCTTTTTGTTGCATGCATGACTATGCTATTTTTATCCTTTATGCAAACACCACTAGTAGGCTTTACTAATTAAATACTTTCCAATACATATAAAGCGAAAACCACTTGTCGCCCTTAAAGTAGTTTTAATAAAAATTTGCACGTTTGAAGTATAAGTAAAACAGAAACTGGAAGTGAAATGTTACAATAAAAGCGATTCAGTGCTTTTAAGTTTAGATTTAGTTAGATTGAAACGGCTGAAAATTTAAAAATATTGATTTATCCATTTTCAGACAATTTAAGTGTCTAGAACGATAACAGAATTAGATGTGATCTTTGTCAAACTACGTTTACGTGTTTGCACCGAGGTTATTTGGAACAGCACATTGACAGTCACAAACATAAAGAAGTTTCGAGTTCATCTCAAGCTCAAATATCGTTTATAGCAGATCTAGCTGAAACTTTAATTCCTAAATATTCCGGTTTGCAAAATCAACAACCAATTTCGTCATTACCTAACATATCAGTAGTTGGTCGAAGTTCCGAAAGTTGATTTTCTATGTATGACGGTACAGGTACCGTCAGTTTTTTCGTTTCTTTCTTGAATTGGAAGCGTACAGGTCTACAAAATCTAGTAGACGATGGACGAGGATTTTGCCACACAATCGTTTTATCTTTCCCAGGTTGCTCCACATACAGTTGTAATGGACGTTAGAAACAAATCGCCATCACCAAGACCAACCTCGGCGAACACTTGTTTGTATTGTGAGTGACCTGTGCTTCCATCACTTCCCCATTTTATCAACCCTTTCAAATTCATCAGAAGATCATTTGATAATGAAAGAAGAACCAGTTTCTGCAATTCTAGTATCCGTTTTACTGTATTATCTAACAGATCTTGTAATAAAATTTCTGCAAACGATTCAGTTACAATTTGCCCTTCTTTTCGGGGATGGCAACGTAATTTTGCTTCCCGGTGCTTGTGAGAGGAGGGATAGATATCGGCAAAATGTTCTTGTGCTATCCGTCTATGAACAAAATAGGAGTGTTTGATATCTTTCGCTTCAATCATTACTAACAAAGCTTCGTCTGGGGTAAGTGGAATTATTTCTTTTGACTTTCGACTCTGGCCTTCTGACTCTTTTGCCAAGCTTTCCTCATTTTACTGGCTCGAGTCAGAGTGATCAAAATTGCTTCTGAGACAAGTTTTGCGGCAGTCTCTTTTTCTTCGTTCTTAAGTTATTTTGCTTACAGCCGAAAGCTAGCTCCTCGCGTCGAACGTCGGTAACAGTGTTGCAGTCTTTCGACGATTGGTTCTTTCAATGTTCGCAGAAAATTCTAAAGCTGGACGACCACGGGCACGGCTCTCCAGGTTTCACCTGCCAGCATCCGGATCAATTTCTTCTTGGGTTTGTTCAAATACAAATTGAACACTTAATCACTCCTTATTTTTCTCTAAAAATCTATTCGTTTTTCTTGCGCATTTATCAATCTTCGAATAAACGGCGCTACATAACTTTGAATTGATATTCTTCAATTTTAAAATGGCGTCTTCATCACTCTCGATTTTATGGTGTCCCACCAAATAATTGAATAGATACTTAGTTTGATTTGAACGACCCAAACCATCCTTTTTATACAAGACCTCAAAAGTTGCCTTCTGGTTACTATTTTCACTATAAAAAAAATTGGTACCACTACAGAAGAGAATAAAAGTAAATCTGAAGGCAAAACTAAAGTAAAGACCAGAACCGGCATTAGTTATAGGCTAACTTGATTTTCTGACAAGTTAAATAAAATATCGCAAAAATGGAACAGAAATCAGTAGATTTTACATCTGAAATTATAAAATAAAATGTGCAGTTACGGTTTCAGAATGCATACGTTCATTACAGTGGACGCATATTCATGAACAAGACCTAAGCGAAATCGAAATATCTTAAAAAAGGCACTTGAACGCGCCTGTCAAATTTTAGTATGGTATTAGGGAATGTTCGATTTTTTAATTGGCTGAAATTTAAAAGTTTTAGATTTAAAACAATCAAAATTATTTTATCTATATGTATAGACATAAGTTTGTCTCAGATGTCCATCCATTGGGTATATTGTAGACCTATCTATATATCAATTTAAAATAATGCCAATTTCATCTATATATGATTATTATAGTCTCTTGTAAATACATAGCATTAAAAATTCTTTCTCTGCACACGAAACTTATCACTAGAGCTGTCCGAGGTCACCTGGCCGACAGAGCCGTCATATGACTCATATGTTTACATCATATCATAATACTTGAATAAGTATATTAAATGGAAATAAATTTTAACAATAATGTTACATTTTATAAAAATTTGTATAAAACTCACCCTTTTAAGCAGATTTATGAAGTAGTTTGGTTGTCGTCATCACAAAGTGGGAAGATCTATAGTATAATAGCATCAGGTATGTTTCTACAGCTGTTTCCGTCAGCGATGTTCGCTTTGGTGAAAAAATATGTTTTGCATTTTGAAAATGACCATTCGACATCTACGGATGTAATACAGGCATAAGTAAAACAATCTGTGTACTCACTTAACGAAGTTGTAGATGCACCATCACAAATTTGTCTTAATTTGCTAAAATCAGGATCTTTCTGTAATACACTCGAATTTTTCACTAACGCGATTATTTTTTTGCGTCATTTATAGCCTGTAACTGTGTATTTACGTCGTCCACTATTTGCAGCGATTCCACTAACGACAACGAACTATTTTGAAATTTTTCTATTGCGTCGTGTAGTCCTCTATAATTGTTATTAATAGTTTTTAAATCTGTTTCAAGGGAAACGTCTTGAAAGCTTGTCTGGTTTTCCCTAATAGCTGCAGCCTCGTTAGGGTTGAACTGTAGTATCACAGCATTTATTTGTTGAAAATATTCAGCATAATAAAAAGCCGCTTTCAACCACGTTCCCCAACGTGTAAGAATCGGCTCTGGTGGTTCAGGGATACCAGGACACTGTCTGTGAAATGCTCGAAGCCGTTTAGGAGATTTGAGAAAAACTTTTTTTGTATTTGCTATATGCATCTACCTCTGGAAAACATTTTCGAATCGTTTCTGCCACAAGATGTAACGCATGCACTTTACACGTAACATGTAAAAACCTACAATTGTCTCTTTGAAAAGAACGGCCTACCATGCGCATTGTCGCAGCACCATCAGTCACAAACATCAATACTTGACTTGTTGAAAGTTCAAATTTTTCGAATGTCTCCAACACACCCCGTAATTATTTCGCCAGTACACGCAGTTAGTCTTTTACTAGCTAGTAAATGGAAATGTTAGTTTAAGAGGGTCCAGTACACGTACTATAATATTTAAAATAGAATTTTTTTTTACAATCTGTCGTCTCGTCAATACATAACCAGAGCCGTGTTTTTTTGATCCACATTTAATCCTATTTACAATGTCTTCACGAACAGCTGGAATATATCTACGTAACGATGCTACGACTTGGTAAGTTCACCTGGGGATTGTATTTATTCCAAAACTTCCGAAATGGTTGTTTATCCAGTATGTGTAGCGGAATATTACAGGCTATTAACATTAACAATAAATCAAACATAAACTGAGTTGTCAAAGGCGTGCCATTTTTTTTATTTTGATGTTGCACGGTGTTGATGACGACGACAATCTGTTTTGTGCCAGCACATTAAGTCTTGATTACAAACTTTACAAATTATTTTACATCCGTCATAGAATAAATCCGGAAATTCACCGATAAATTTATTCACTGTGTCCGCGTACGGTCGTTGTTTACCCTTTGGCGCGTTTGACATTATGTATAATTTTATAGGTACAACCTCACGCATTAACCTTTCAAATAAGACTGCAGCGTAAATCACTTCTAAATCGGCACGTGTGACGCCATCACAAGACCGTGGCTTTACTCCAGCCACCTCGGACAGCTCTACTTATCACGATTATAATACTAGATCGGCAAATCAATAAAGACATCTAGATTTCGTGTAACAAAATCGGTAAAAAATTCACTAGACTTAAAACTATATAATAAGTTACCTATTAGTTTTAAGACACTTGATACTAAAAAATTAAAAAAATAAGGTGAAAAACCATATACTAAAGCATTGCTTGTACTCAATAAATAAATATATGAATGCCCCTGTATAATGTAATTAGATTTACATATTTTTCCTTCTTTGATAAAATTGGTTTTTGATTGATATAAACATACTTCCAGTTTTTGTTATATCTTTTCAGATTTTTGTATTTAATTGTTTTGGCGTTTTTTACCAAAAATGTATGTTTTTGTGTATATATTTTTAATAATTATTACTGTAACATTTAAATGTTTGTATTAGTATTATTTGTACTCTTATATGATTTAAGATTTGAATATGTATTTACATTATTATTTTAGGACGTGCCACAAATATTTTATATAACGTAATCAAATAAATGTCAAAAAATCTGTCAGTCTATCTATACTTACTATTTACATATTTTAATAGATTGAATAGATTTTATCCAGTTAAATAACAATTTTACTAAAATTAGAATCGGAGAGATTCAAAAATCAGTGATCTCTTTGCTACATGTTATGTTCATTAATATTGTATGTTCCTCGATACACATATATTTAATATGGCTTACCAATTTTAATATTCCCAAGAAAAAAACAAAACGGAATTTTGTATTTTGTCAGTGTAAGTATTTAACTTTTATTTAATAATTTTGTACTGATTGTACTCACTTAAAGTGGTTATATAATAACATATCAATATGCGTATGTATGTATATTTATAATTCCTTTCTTTGTAATAGTTATTGATGAAAAAATAGTTTCCTGGGATTATATAACGTTTAATTTCTTATAAATTTTCTCTCTGTAATAGACACTTTTCCCTATTCCAATATCCTTGATTATCCAGCCTTTCTGTTGCTGTTTCTGTCGCTTGTTTCAGCCACCCTTTACTCCCATCGCCATTGCCACCAAATAATGTATTTCCTAATTCCTCGCTTGTTATTCCATAAAATATGTAACACCGTCATCATTCGCCACTGTAGTGGTCTATTAAAAATTTCAAAAATTACTGCTTTATCTCCAGGACGGCAGAGAATTTAATTAGTTGTTGTAAGCTGTTTTTTGCACATCGAGAGGAAAAAGGACGATAAATCCTAATTAATTAGATAATTTAATTTTCGATATGGAAGTTAATTGAAAACGATAAAAAATGTAAAAGGGATTTTTTTGCTTGCCAAGAGGAATGATAAAGTGCACCATGATTTAAATGAAAAATATTTGGAATTGTTTTCTATACAAATTAGCATAGGATTTATCAATATTCAACATTGAGTATTAATTTGTATGTAAATTACTGATAATCTACTGCCAGTGACAATGCCATTGAATTATGATTCAATTACTATTAATTAAAATGTTTACTATTAAAAACAATTTAAACATGGCTACAGTTTTTAGATTTATTTATTTCTTCAATAAGAAACAGAAAATAACTTTCTTTCCTATTTTTATTTTTAAAGGATAGGCGCCCAGCCAGGTACATGGATAATTTATCCTACGTTTCGTCCGAGTTTTCAGACTTTTTCAAGGTTAAAAGCTAAAAATAATGGTTTTACATAAGTCGTAAATTAGATTAGTGACAGAATACATATCCAAAAAAGTGTTTTCTTATCTAATATAAATTTCCTATTTTAATTTCATTGGCTTTCATTGGTTCACTGGTTTTATTTTGTTTTTCATCATTTTTATTGGGTAGGTATGTAATGTACGTGTAATTCGAAGAGGTAGAGAGAGTGATGATCAGTATTTGGTGTCGCCGTTGATGCATTTCTTTTAAGAGCAGGTAATCATAACCACTGATAGTATACTTATATTGAAAGTCCGATTGACAAGAGTTATTGTAAACATTCTCATGACATTGCAAAGCCGTTGAGAAGAGGTTTTGCAGTTAGCCCATATACAGGATGTTTAAAAATTGTTACTGTTGAATAAGATTGCGATATATGCTGCTTAGATTTTCTATATCTGTTTGATAACTTACTGTTTTTTGTTTTTTTTTTTTGTTGTTTTGTATTTTGGCCATTTCCAAAACATACGTTTTTTTGGTATTTCTTTCTTTATGCAGTATAGTTGTA
This sequence comes from Rhamnusium bicolor, assembly GCA_029963845.1. NCBI lineage: Eukaryota > Metazoa > Arthropoda > Insecta > Coleoptera > Cerambycidae > Rhamnusium > Rhamnusium bicolor. The sequence continues at coordinate 7,174 of JANEYF010001347.1, forward strand.
TCCGGGAAGTTAAAATTGTGTAAATTATTTACGGCGTGTTCAGTTAATGCTGTGCTGCATGAATTGGGAGTTGCTATAGAATTTCTAATTGATAATTTATGTTAATTTATACGTTAGCTCGTGTATATATATATATATATATATATATATATATATATATATATATATATATATATATATATATATATATATATATATATATATATATATATATATATATATATATATATATATATACAGTATGTCCGCGGATGGGGTTTACTATAGGTGTAATGGCTAAAATTTTTAACTTTTCGAGAAAATGTTATTCTTTATAAAAGTTTTTGCTTGCCTAAAAAATACTAGTGACCTTGACAAAAATTATATTTTTTATACGGGGTGATCCAAAATTACAAAAACTTAAAATTCCGTAAAAGTAAACTGGTTCTATTTTTTATTTTGGAACAAAATGTGAAATAAAAAAGTTGTTTCTAATTATATGGTCTGTCAAAATCCAAAATTTCATTTGAATATTGCAATGTTTCCGAAATTAGTGAATTTTTAGTAAAATACTAATCGGTTTTTGTCAAATTTTTATTTAGCTAATTGCATTCGAACAAGGAGAATAAATACCTGATAAACAATTTTGATTTTATAAAAGTGCATACATATTTGAAGTTTCTGGCTTTATTAAATATCACAATTCAAAAATTCCTCCACCAAATTGAACGCATGTTTCCATTCGTTTTCGAATGTTGTGAAAACTACTTCTAATTTCCTCAATGGAAACTGATTGCACAGCTGCCGAAATGTGCTGCTTTAAAATTTCAACGTCGTTGTCTATGGATTGTCGGTAGGTAATTTGTTTTAAACGCCCCCAGAGAAATGTATCCGCAATTTTCAAATCTGGACTTCTTGGGGGCCACAAAACTGAACCGCCTCGACCAATCCACCTTTGCCCAAATTTGCTATTAAGCCAATTACGTACGACGCAGGCATGATGTGCTGGACATCCATCCTGCTGAAAATACATTCTATTACGATATTCCAACGGCAAGGCTTCTAACTGATCAAAAAAGAATGTATTAAGCATATGTAAATAAGAGTTACTATTGCACGTGTTTTCAAAAAGTGTGGCCCTATTATGCTATGATACGAAATAGCGCATCAGACATTTACTTTTCTTAGATATTGCTTTCCGGTAGAAATTCTAAATTCGGGGTTGGTCTCACTCCAATACCTTACATGTTGTGAAGCTACAGTCACATTTGTTGAAAAAGTCGACTCGTCGGAGAACACAATAAAATAAAAATTCGTGTTGCCACTTAAAATTTCATTTCCTACCCATATACAGAAATCTAGTCGTTTTGCTTCATCCCCTTCTTCTAAGGTATGGTTAAAATGTGGTTTGTATGGAAATATTTTATTTCCTTTCAAAATTTTTTGGATGCAACTTTTTTAACCGCCTCCAAATGCCGGGCTCGATTTCTCAACGAAATTTTGGGATTTCCAGCAATAGATGCCAACACTAATAATGTGGCGGCGTCATTTTCATCATATTTTTCTTCTCTTTCTTTACGTCAAGCACTGAACCGATTTTTTAAAATTTTTGGACCAATTTATGAACTGCCATTCTCGAAACGTACACATTGGGAAATCTCTGACTAAATTTTTGATTAACGTAACGATATGAACTTTTACCGTCTCCATAACACTGTATTAAAAAAATTCTTTGCTTGACAGTTAACATTTTAAAAATTATTTTTTAATGCAGATATATCATGATATGTAGACGTACCTAGGTAATAACGCACCTAACAATCAAAAAGAACATTACAGGAATTATACAGGATGTTCCAAAAATAAAATTTTACTATAAATTCACTAATTTCGGAAACATTGCAATATTCAAATAAAATTTTGGATTTGGACAGACCATATAATTAGAAACAACTTCTTTATTTCACATTTTGTTCCAAAATAAAAAATAGAACCAGTTTACTGTTACGGAATTTTAAATTTTTGTAATTTTTGATCACCCCGTATAAAAAATATGATTTTTGTCAACGTCACTAGTATTTTTTAGGCAAGCAAAAACTTTTATAAAGAATAACAGTTTCTCGAAAAGTTAAAAACTTCAGCCATTACACCTATTGTAAACCCCATCCGCGGACATACTGTATATATATATATATATATATATATATATATATATATATATATATATATATATATATATATATATATATATATATATATATATATATATATATATATATATATATATACATACATACATACATACATACATGTTTCCGCTAGCGCTTTTCGACGACGACGACGCCGAATGCTGCTGCTACTGCTACTGCTACGATGACAGGGTCTCGTCTCGCCGACAAGACGAATCCCCAAGCTAAGGGCTGATTCTCAACAGATCGCAGCGTGGAAACTGCTCTACCGAGTACAACACCCTGCCAGGTACGTAAGCCGTCTACAGACAATTCCGAGTGTCAACATCGAAATATTTGTACAACCCATGATCGGCCGTCATGAGATCAGGTCGGACATGGTAAGGATCGATCCCACCGCCGTCCGTAGATCTCGAGACGGCAAATAGGGCTAGTGCGACGACTGCGACGAGCTGCGATCGCCTAGTAAAGTCACATTGTTTTGAGCTTTTCGACTCTCGGAACTCCAAGAGATATCGTTGTCACCTTTGACTAGAAAGGATACGTCCTAAGAGGTGTTCAGGCATAATCCCACGGATGGTAGCTTCGAACCACTGTCTGCTCGAGCGAGTGCGTGAACCAAATGTCGGAACCTGCGGTTCCTCTCGTACTGAGCAGGATTACTATCGCAACGACGAGTCATCAGTAGGGTAAAACTAATCTGTCTCACGACGACCTAAGCACAGCTCACGTTCCCTATAAGCCGTCATTTTCACTTGGGTTACCATCTAAATTATTGACTGTGACTATCGTTGCTTAACTTTCGTCGCTCGTCTCATATAACAGGACATGAAATAGTACTTTGTAGCACTTAATTTTTGTTTCCTGAAGAGCGTTGTGCAATTCAAACACTTTTCTCTAAACGAACGAATTATATTAGCAGTCGATCATAAATTAGGTTAGCTAGGTATATTTGATTTCATGAATATGCGTTCTCTAAAACTCGGTCTATCATCAGTTTCTTTTTTACATTTTTTAAATTTTCGGAACGTTGAAACAAATCATTCGACTTTAATTTATAAGGAGATATTTATTTAAGGTAGTGCCAGGGTGTATTGTTTTGAATCATTATTATTATTTAAATAAAGCATAACACATCATTAGCGGCACTCTTACTCATCACCCCCATCTTCGTATTACCCTTGATACTAACATTAACGCACAGAATAGCGGTATTTAGTTGAATCTCGAAACTGTCTGATGCATCCCTATTTCCCCATATCGACTAGAGTGCCAAATTAGTTTCGCAACCCCAACCAACGTCTATACTTAGATAAGTTATTATGTTCTACACTTGGCATCAGTTCTATTTTAATTACATTAAATTATATGTATGTGTAGTAGTGTGTAACGCCCTAACAAGATTTAATGAAATAGTACAATTCGAAATATTAAATTATTCTGCCTGGTTGCCTACGCGTCTTGATTTTAAGTAACAGTCTGTACTGTTAAATAAGCAGCAATAAATCTTCGTAGATGTACCTGACTCAAATTAAATAAAATGTAAGGCGAAGGAATAATTAAAGCGGCTCTAGAAAATTATGAAATGCAATACCAAAATGTAGAGACCTATTTAAATTTCATGATGGCCATGCCCGTTTGATTAATAATAAATTATTTATTTGTTTATATTATAAAATAGTATAGTGTTTCCAATATGAATTGAAACAGCATAAAAACGCCAACAACGGGAATTTAGTCATATCCATGAGCGTCGACCAAAAGGGTTTATAATTATCTTTTAATTCTTTAAAATAAATCGAATATTTTTTTACTATTTTATATGAGTTTGTATGTATGTACAATACCTATAATAACCTTTTTTTATTTACTTACTTGTTTATTTATTTATATTAGTTGAGTAAGCAATTTTGATGATTGAATAAAAGTTAAGAATCTTACTCACTTAGTTATTGACATTTTCTACAAACTGTAAAAATTGATATTGAGTCTTGTATAAAATGTCACCATCCGGCAAAAACCAACGTGGAGGTGTGAGTATTTTTTTGCCAGGATAGGATAGGAATATGAAAGGTATTAGTGTGATGGAATGGAATTAAATTAGAATTAAATAACATTTTCAAATAAAATATAACACAACAAATAAAACAAAAAGAAAGAAATGAATAAATATTTGCATTTTGTTAGAAACTCAAAAAAAATCAACTCTATAAATCTCTTCAACCGTTCATCGACTGAATGTAAAAAATGATTAAACAAAAATGCTGCGTGGCAATTGAATCACAAAAAACAAGAAATAAATATTTAAAATTTGTTAAAAACTCAAATAAAATCAATTATAAATCTCTTGAACCGTTCAAGCTAAGTTGCTTCAATTAAACGTAAAAAAATATTTAAACAAAAATACTAAGTGGCAATTGAATTATCAGAAGAACATTTTGAACTAGATTCGTGACCGGTTTGAATAATAATTGGTGCTATGGGTAGCAAAATAGGATACTCGTTTTCTTTTTGTGTATGACTTTCGCATTTTCCCCATATGTAGCTATTGCTCACTTCATTTACTACTTGTCGTATATTATCAAGTACTGCTGCGCTTAAAGTTGGTGACAGATTGTATTTTCGTAAATGTTTCTTTATAGTGCCTCAAACCATCTCGATCGGATTAAATACGCAATAATACGGTGACAACCGCGCGAGCGTATGACCGTGTCTCTTGCAAAGATCATCAACTACACATTCGTTTTTAAAATTATGCTCCTTTATACGTTTTAATAATTCTTTCTTTATCGGAACCTTTTCAGGGATGTCCATATTTTTATTCCTCATAAATTTTAAAATGTCCTCCTTTTTGGTACTATTATTAGGTATTTTATGTAATAAATGCGAGTGATACGAAGCATTGTCCATAACAATGACCGAATTCGGAGGAATGTTAGGTAGAAGCTGTTCAGCGAGCCATTTTTCGAACAAATCCGCAGTTATGTCTTCATGATAATCAGCAGAGGATCGTGTTATGTTTTTGACCGACAAGAGCAATGCGTTGGGTACAAAACCGTATTTGCTTCCAGCATGAAGAATTATATCGCGCTTTCCTCTCGTGCAAGGTGTATTCAAACTACAATTTTTAGAGTCATCTACCCAATCGTACTGAACAACATTGTGTGTGTCAAACCAGGTCTCATCGAGATATACTATATGCCTATTTGATTCACAATATTCTTTCATTTTATGTAAGTATTCTCGTCGAAGTTCAACGATACGGCGCGATTCCATTATAACCATTCGATTCTCTATATTTCTGTGTTTAAAGCCGCAATCTAATAAAATACTTCGTGGCGTTTCTAAAGATTTATAATTATAATCCGGATAATCACGCAATTTATCACGAGTCATTTCTAAAGTTGGTATTTTATTTTCCTCATAGAAACTATAAACCGTTCGCCGAATAACGTCTTTCGAGGTATCGTCAACTCTACAAAATTTTCGTTTTTTTCCTTTCCGCTTGCAGAGTGATCTAAAACATCCCCTCCCTTAATAACGCAATAAATCGTAGAAGTCGAAAGTTTAGTTAATTCATGAATTCTATTTACAATGTCCCTATCTGTCGTTTCAATATTTTCTCTCTTTAAACATTCATAAATATTTAAAATAAGACGCTGACATTGAACGTGTAAATCCTTGTTCTTATTAAACTCCGAACTACTGTCAATTAACGGCGCCACCGGTTCAATATTTTCTTCAGATAATTCATTTTCATACGATTCAAAGGGCCTCCAAAAAGCCATGTTAATAATAATAATTAATGCAAATATTAATATATTACTAAAACCACTTAATAATTACTAAAACCACTTAATAAGATCACTAAAATGTTATAAATACCTCACAGAAAATAATTATATATACCTAAAATTATTACATGCACTGCACTGTACGGTCAATATAAACAACTAGTCCAGTAGTCTATTCAAATCACGAATTAATTCGTCAGAGTTCGGACACTACCGCCCGAGTTTCACATCTGGTCCGCTGCATTACCACATTCTCTTATCGAATGTTATGTAGAGGTATCGTTCAATACATACAAGCACGATTTGCGCTCTATTTCTTTGACGATGAGAATGGAAATGCATCCTCTTGGTATAAACACTTTAGACTGAAGCGTTTCGATTCATATTGGATAAACTATAATATACAGGATGTCTCCTAAGTGATGTTGAATATTTCAAAAGGTAATTCGTTAGAGGATATTTTACTCGAAACTTAGCGGGCAGGAAATACAAAACACTTTAATTTAAACTAAAAGAACATTTGAAGAATCTCTAGATTAATTAAAATTTTGGCTCATCCGTTCAATTTGTTTTAATTTTTATAACTTAGATTTAACACAAAGCTCTTACTTTCCATACTAATTCGGTCCAAAAATGTTATCCTGGGGAATTAGGTAGAATCTGCAAAGTAAGTTAAAGGAAAGTTTCTAAACTTAGCTATAATAATTTGTTCTGTCTCTTGTATACATTATTAGAGCCTCTACATTGGCGTCATTCTCAGATTAAGGTAATTAAAGCAATTTCCGCACAAAATAAGTGCCGCCATGGGAATGTAAATATCACGAAAATGGGAATTTTAATCATTACTTTAGATTTATATTTTATTTCGCACTTTATTCTTCTTACCATATAATTCTTTTTGTCTAACGAAATATTGCCACAACATAAATTTTAAGCCTCATTAGGAATATATTAATTGTTGCTAGTAAGTTTTTGTACTTTTGTGAATTTGTTTTTATTAATAAAACTAACAATAAAAGTCACAAATTCTCTATTGAGTGCGATCGGTTTCGTGGATATTCTTCAAGCACATAGATAAAGAAATAAAAAGGAGGAAAACGTAATAAAATATGGTTGAATTAATTTCTCATAATAACCGTTCCTGATACAGAATCTATAAATAACCTGTCCTTTATTAAATTTACAATACTATTGCTCCTAAAAAATATTTATAGAACTACAGATTGAGTTACTAAATATTTAAAAGTTTATATTTTGTGTACATTCTTCTATTTATTTGTGTGCTAGAGATTCTAATTTAAATGATCTGTTTGAATGTTAAAATTAGAATTACAATGAATATTCATTTTCAATGAATTAACTTTCGATTTGGATCTGGCTCTCCGATTGAACCTAAGAAATGGATATCAATTGAAAAACAACGTAATTATCTATCGCCAAACGCAAATAAATTTTACAGATAAGAGAGGAAGAGTCTCGCTGTGTTCTGGTATTAAAGTGCAATAAAGATACTGTAAATACATACTAGCCAACTTTACTATCAAGTTATGTTCCTCCTGGAATTCGATGTTTATTTAATGCTTTTGTTTTTTTTTAAGTTTCCGCATCAGATTTTCAGAAAGTAATAGCATTGTTACTTCTATTTCATAAGATTTTATTTGGTAATAAGAAATGTACAATGATTATTTATTTAAAGGTTTACTTAATATTGAAACTTGAAACATCCATTTTAAGAAACTTTTCGACAAGTGGACAAAATAATTAAAACCGCTGCCAATTACTTGGGGATCAGAACTTCCTCACCGTAGTAAAACTCGACGTGTGGTGGAGTTTACAATAAAAATAACGTTTGACGTTTCAAAAAAAGTCACATTTATTGATGTTTCAAAAAAGTCACATTTTGACGTTTCAAAATAGTCACATTGGTGGAATGTCACAATATTTTTTTTAGACCGATTTTGCTCAACAACGAACTCAATCTCTTCCTTGACCTCTAGATTGTGTGTACCAAATTTGAAAGCTTTATCTCAAAAACTGTAGCTGCTATCGCGAACACAGACACATAGACACACAGACAGAAAATTTTTTCTGTCTGAAATTTTGTGTATCGTCATAATTCGTCCAGAAATGCAATAAAAATTTTCACGAATACATAACTTTCTTTGAGGGGCGAGGAAGTAAAATGAACAAAAATTAATAAAAGTTGTTTAATAATGTGTTGGACCACCACAACTTTTAGAGCAGTCTCCAAGCCTTGCGGAGGAAGAAGTAATGGTTTTAATTTGCAATTTACCACCTGTTCCAGAAACAATAATAATTTCTTTCGTGACTGATTTTCTTATGTCAAATGTACCTTTTTCTGCTTAATCCTGTTTTGTCCTCCCGTATCTGATCTTGACGTTATTTTTCTATTTAATAAGTTGAAATCATCGAACTTCTGTGATTTTGATAAAATAGCTAATAATATTTAAAAAAAAACGCTTGCTCTGTGGTCCGTGAGTTTACATTATTAATCTTTGTCTTGGAAAAAAAAACTTTTCCATTAAATTAGTAATTGTACAACCTTTGTTTAAAAAGAGAGATAAAATAATGTATGAAAATTATGTAGCAAGTAGTCCTTTCTTTAGTGTGTCAAAAGCTATCAAATTATTAGTCATTAAGAGACTACTCACTTATTTTCGTATAGAAATATTTACTTTCTAAATCACAACATGGCTTCACCAGTAACAGAAATACCGAAAGAGCATTGTGTGTCTTTCATCACAAAATAATAAAATGATAAAAAAATTGTGCTTGGATCATTTATAGATTTTTCTCAAATCTTATATTGTGTTGATCGGTTGTTAAAAGCCAAACTATGTAGATGTGCTGTAAGAGGTATTCCTTTAAACTTGTTGCCTTTGTACTTTAGTAACAGAAAACAAATTGTACGGTTACCTACTGGTGTGTCCAGTAATGGTTGTGATGTAAAATAGGGCGTTCCACAGGGATCTATACTGGGTCCTCTCCATTTCATAATTGTTGCGAACAATTTAATTTTGTACTCAAACAAAATACCTAATGATTTGGTAATTTTTTATATTGATGGATGGCATTAACATTCTTATAATGGAAGACAATTTTAGATAAGTTACAGAAAAAGTATCACGTAGATGTTACTTACTTTAAAAAAAAACCTAGTTAATCTACATTTTTCTAATAATCTTCAATATTCCCTAAATAATTCCATAATCAATTGGGGAAATAGCTCGAGTATTTTTGTAGTAAGAAAACTCTCTAAATTTGAGAGCTATTTCTCCAATTGATTATGGGACTATTTAGGGAATATTTGAAGATTATTAGAGAAATGCAGATTATCTGGGTTTCTTTTTAACGTAAATAGTACCCATGTGATACTTTTCCTGTAGTTACCTATTACTAACTTATCTAAATTCTTCCATTATAAGAATGTTAATGTCATCTGTAAATATAAAAAATTGCCAAACATTAGGTATTTTGTTTGAGTATAAAATCAAATCGTTCGCAAAAATTGTGAAAACGAGAGAACCCAATATAGATCTCTGTGAAACGCCCTGTTAGTGATTAAAACTTGTAGAAATGCATTCAGTAGCCTAAAAAATTTAAACTTTAGCAAGTACTTACATATTAGAAAACTGTACAGATGTATTGAAAGACAGATCGATATTTTCAACTAATCAGATGTTGTGGCTATGAAATACAACATAAAGGATAAACAACCTAATTTATTCAGAACGGCAATGTTTCAAAAATGTTTTGTTTATAATGGCTGTAAATATTTTAATCTCTTGATAAATGATATTAAATCTTCTGTCACTTAATATTTTTAAAACCAAACTCTATCTACTAATAAGGTTTTGAGTATACTATACTTTAGACTAGTTCTGTCTTTAACGATACAATTTTACTCTTACTTATTAATAGTTTTTATATTTTTTTTGTTAGGGCCTCTTATGTGTACTTTCACATTGCATATTCTCGTAAACGACTTTAGAGAAAAATCGAATAGAATATACAAAGTCTCTTTCGATATCTTTTATAGCTATAGAGATATTTCATTGTCGAAATTTTCTACTTCTCAATTTTTAACATTTATTAATTAATTTCAAAGTGTGTGTCCATAAATCTGCTTCAATAAAATTCACTAATCTTAATTAAATTTTGTAAAAAGAAATGTATTTACAGTTACAATATTGTTAACTGACGTAGAAAGAGAACATTAACTATGTTATAAATAGTGCACTAGAAAGGCTTTAACAGGAATGAATCATTATCCTTCTTATGCCAGACAGTGTGAATATAAGGATAATAAATTTACAGTTCTCTTGCTTTTTTTGTAGCAGGAATTTTCAAGAGAGTAAATATATCTAATTTATTATTTTTTTTTTACCACAATGCTTTTAAAGTTTTTATGAAAAAGATTCTTCATTGAGAGCTATTGAATGCAGCACAGATGTTACTTTTCGATACTTTCACAATATTTTGTTTTGTGCGTGGGTATTCGAAATAAATCATTTGGAAAAAATTCTACTCATCGTTCGTTGTTATTCTATAATTCATTCACTTGATGTTTATGTACCTACTTGGTTATTAACTTCCATTTTCCAAGTAACACAAAAATCACAAGAAGTCTGATTTTAAGAATATATAAAAATGTTAATGAAATAAAAATTGTAACAATATTACGGCGAAAGATGAAATATTATCGCAAATTAAATTATCTTTGTCATTATTTTATATTAGGGATACATCATTATTCATGCTTCTCTTCTTCTGTTATAACAGTTATATAATGGAATATACATAGTAGTCATAATTTTTTTTATTATAAAATTTTGATTTTCTGAATCCACTCTAAAAATTTTCCAGAATATCAATCTGCCCGGTCATCTATATGTGTGTTCGTTAATGCACTGTATTACCTATAATTAAAAAAGTACTTGGTGGTTATAAGAACCTTTATGCCTAGGATATTTAATAAAATCGTAGGATACGTATTAAATTTGGTGAAAGAAGTGCCAATAGACCGGATACTTTATATTTCAAGAGGCTTTCAGCTTTTTAAAAATATAATTTTAAATAATTGGCTATATCGTTTATAGAAATCCATCGTATAACTTTGGATAATGGATATTTACACAACACAATCCATGCTCAGAGCTGGGCATTATTTTCAATAAAGTGCTGTAAAAAGTATTAGAAGAGATATGCCGATTGCCTTTTACTTGAAGCATTTTACACCACAAGTAATTTGTATTTGAAAATTCAAGTACTTTAGTTTGTTTTGTATTTGTTAATTCATTGTAAATGCTTTAAAGTGGTCTAAAAGCACTTCAAATACATTTTATGGTTGAAGCGATTATAATAATTATTTTAAAAAACTTCAAACATTCGTCAGTTAATTGAAGCACTTTTAAACGTACGATTATAACATGTCATGAAACGTAATATGCGAATATATTACAAATTTCAAAATCATCTATAAAGAACCTCAACAATTGTGTATAGTGTCCGCCTAAATGTTTCAATTTACTTAACAGATTAAAATTATCTTTAATATTTCTTTATCCTTTAACGTAAGAAGCAGCTTTTCTTACCAAAAAAGCTAAGGATGTCCGTCATATTGATGATTTACGGGACATGCGAGACACTAATGCCTTATTTTTCACGAACTCTAAAATTATTACAAAGAAAAAACCTGTTGAGACATTTTTTGACTAAATGGCAACATTTCTTATGTTGACGTTTTGTAGATATTTTGTGTGAATATTTATTACAGCTTACGTTTGAGATCAATTAATATAGTTTTCTATTACATATGCAATTTAATGTGAAAAAATGTGGTATATCGGATGGTTATATTTTTTGTCACTTATTTATTAATGCTTTCACAAAGTCTACATTTTTAATTTTGACTTAAAAGTTTGTATCTATAAACTATTTCAAATGTGACTACAAAATATAATATGAGACATGACTGCCTTCTTGGATTTTATTTTATTTTATTTTCTGTTTAATTGTCTACCTGAATACATAGATATTCTTTAACATCATCCGCCATCTTAAAATTATTTGGACATTAACCTCAAAATATCTTTATTATTTAACAGCATTATTATAATACCAGTTGCACGCCATAGAGTTAATGTAAAAACTTTGACACAATATATAATAGACAAACAATTTTGGTATGTAGAGATGCATTTTGTTCATTACATCAATTTAGCAGAAAAAGTTTGAGGCTAGTAGAAAATACTGAAAAGTGGACAATCTGACAAAATAGAGAGCACCTCTCTATCAAGCCACATTAACCAAGAACTAAAAACGTATAAAAACATTTCCAGCCGAAAAATCACACTATTCGCAAAATAAAAAACATAACATGTTTCTTTTACCTCAATATAACTCAAATGTATAAACAACTTTATGGTGGAACTTTCCTCATATGTTAAATTTGTTCTATGATGTTCAATCTTTCCTTTGGACATCCGAAAATTGATACATGTACTGTGATTCTAGACAAAATGTTAATAAACATAAAAAAATTACAAAGCAGGTTTCGAATTTCAACGACGAGATAAAAAAAGTTTTTGTTGATATAAATAAGTGATTTATGACTATGGATTTACAGCAAATAATGCCGAACCTCAAGGCTTTATTTATTTGAGGCAAATGTGGATATATAATTTCGGTGTCCAATTTACCTTCTGCGGTAAATAGCCCTTTTTTATTAAATTGGATATAAGATGTGGCAAATAGAGAAAACTGTAAAGTAGCAAGTTGTTTGTATAGGTTTTACCATTTTCTCAAGGAAGCAAACGGATGAAAATATTAATCATCTTGTAATTTAGTCAGAAATATATGTCGGCCAAAATAAAAATGTTACAATTGTTTGTCTTTACTAACTTCTAAATTTCAATAGTTGATTCAAGGTTATTTAGCACAAATTCCCCGACGTTGGTCATAGTTACATTCCTAGACACCAAAGGCTTATTTACATAGAGATTAGTGTAGAAATTAGTGGGTATTTTTAATTTACGTTTACAATGACTATTTTCATTAGACTTTCATTCTGACGGTTTAAGGTTAGAAATACGTGATTATTGATTGATTGATTAAAAATAAATAAAATACAACGAATGAAAAAATTGTGCTGGAAAATAGTATGACGTTTATTATACTTTCGGTAGCTATTGTGTGCGCATTGAAATTTAAAAATATAAAAAAGATATATCGAAAACCTAGAAGATAGTAGGTGCAGTTGCAATTGCGCAGAAAATTCGAAATCTGATTGGATGGTGTATACTAAATAGTGCAGAAAGCTTGGATCTTGCAAACTTCTACAGTAAGTCATTTTGTTAATTTTCGATGTAAATGAATGCAACAAGTTTTCACACTACAAATGCAACCGCACTAATTTTACCGTTAATCTCTATATAAATAAGCCTTAACAGAGATTTTGATCGCATTGAAAAAAAATCAGAAAAATGGAAAATATTTGCGCGTCTAAGCCATTTTTGATATTAACACTCAGGTTTGATTTTGTGGGCTTACAGATTTTACTAGCTCATCCTAATAAAATCTGTAAGACCAAAAATCAACCCTAAGTATTCATATAATAATAATAAATAATAATAATAAACACCACAAATAATACAACCCCCGTATCTCTAAACTAATGTTGTGAGAGAGGGGGCTACACATTTAGAGACAACGGACACATCCAATATTCGAGTATGTTACGATTAATCTCTCTCACAGAAAAATCCCAGTGCTACGGCCGGGATTCGAACCTGGGATCTTTGGGTGAGAGTCATGGGTCCTTGCCTTTCGACCATCAGTCATACTGAATCTCATATGAAAAATTACTTTTATGATTTTGAAGAGTTTTCAGGAAAATTGAAAAGAAAAGAAAACTTAAGGTTGAGAAGTATATTAGACTTAAGGTTGAGGAGAACGGATATTATTTGTACAAAGAGAGCCTTGATGAGTATACACTATTTTTAAAGGTGAACTTATTAAAAAAAGGAAGTCGGAAAAGTCAGAAGAAAGAAATTTACTCCTAATAGATTTATAGAAAAACTAGGAGAGCTAACAAAAAATTGCGCAATTTACTTAAACAAACGAAATTCATAAAAGAAGAATATAAATAAAGAAATCCTTGAACAAAATGAAGAAAATCCAAAAAAAGGAAATAATTAGTTTAAAAATAAAGTTTTTTTCATGTTCATTTGTAATATTAAAGTAAAATATATTTGAAATCATAACACATTTTTCATTCTTGCTGATTCCGCTGTATAAAGATGTCATGTACATTTAAATAGTATTTTTTTTGTAAATAAACAAGTTCCATTAATTACCAAAGTGCTAACCAGCAGTGCAAGCCTATTGAACTATTAGTTGTTCTCTGATAAAACAAAATAAATAAAAACCTTCCGAAACAATGTTTTTAAGTCAAGTTTATGCAAAATAATGATTTTGTACATGACACCTTTATCTAATTGTGTCTTCAATTCATATGTGTCATGAAAGCAATTATATATTATTTCTATTTAAAAATATGATACAAGGATAACGTAAAATAAATGATGCTATTAAATCAATGGTAAGAAAAATAAATAACTAATTGTTGACTACAATAATAATTGTAAAACTTCTGAGGCATGTGAAAAATTTATATGGAATTCCAAGATAATTCATAAAATTTCAAAGAATTCCACAGAATTTCACATGCTTGTACTGTACACCAAACTTCCAAAATGGTTTACCCCTCGTTCCATGTTATACGAGGCAAATGTTGAATTAAATTGAATATATTCAATTTCATTTATAATTAGTTTCTTATAATGTAGAGCGTATTAGTAATTCGCCACGCGACGTTGCTTATTCTGATTGGAAGAGTCACTGACTAGCAAATTAAAATAATGGGACTATTAGATCTCATATAGTGTCAATTGCGAAAATCTCCAGGCGAAGGCAATTTTACGAAGTTACATATATCAAACCACACTGAAATCTTGCTACAAAATCCACTGGGAGAAAATGTGATTTAGCATCAAAGACAAAACTAACTATTCTAAGTTTTTCTAATGATTTTTACACCAAAATACTTTTAACTTATATGTTGTCAACCCCACTATTAGTGCAAAAATTTATTATTAGTACGTATTCGATAAGTTAAACTGACGCGGGATACAAATATATTCAATCATAAAATTTTTATTAAAGTTGGCCTAGTTCTATACGTCTTAATAAAATGTTCCGCATTCGTCTTTGAATAGACGAATAGAAGTATATAGCCTCTTATTTTTATCGAATAAATGAAATATGCTCCACTCTTCAGGCCTTCCGAAATAGGACAGCAGCTTCTTCATATTGTTTTTCTTCTGTTTTATAAATTACATTACTTTAAATTTAAAATGTCGAGAGCTGTGAGTAGATGATAACCAGGCCAGCAGAATGACAAATAGACTTGGTAGGCCTCAATTCACGTACTTGACGATTTCACGCGCTTTCGTTCTCAACTTTACGCTGTTAACTCAACTCAATATCCCATTTAGTTAAGCACCTCTCTATTGCCAATAATAAGGTTGAATTTAACGTATAAATGGGAAATATCAAGCGATACGTTAGGTTTTGGAGAATTTGGAGATAAGGGTAATAAACCATGTTCAGACAATTCTAATTCTCTTTTAGTTTCATTTTAATCTTCTTATTGTTATACTATTCCTCTTTTAATAAAATAAGTTATAGAATAGGATGAAGAAATAATTACATAGATACGTTAAATAAATACAGTAAAACCTCTAAACAGCGGCCATCAAAATTTATTGTGAAAATGGCCGTTTTATGGAGGTGGTCGTTATTGAGAGAACGTCAAAAATAAGTAAAAAATGTTGATTATTTTTGTGCTTTCTTTACTAACTTAAATTATATACATTGAAGAAACTAGCTACATATGTATCTACAAATTAGGTGTACTTATACCTATATACGTAAATAAAAAGAGGTCAAACAATAACTCATATATGTACGTATTTTAAACATGACCTCTCATATTAAATAATTACCTTTTTTTAAAATATTTTTCAGTTGAGGTTTGTTTAAAGTTTTTAATTTTTATTTGTTAAATTTGAGATTCACATTCTGTTAAAATTTGGACAATTTTTACAGGTAGTTCACTTTTATCATTACAAAATAATTTTGCACATCTCTTAGTTTTTCACACACTTCAGTCATATCTTTAATGTTTGACGTTCCAGATTCTTCCACATCGTTTTCATTATATAAATCAGAATTTCTATCATCAATTAATTCATTGATTACTTCTTGAACGCCAAAATTAGTATTTTCGGCCAAAACATTGCTATCAATACATGCATAATTTTCTAGACTTACATCATATAATTCAGGAAAAGCTGGATCAGTGGAATTCCATCTTCCTCATCGAATCTTCGTCTTGCTGGACATTTTGTAAATACCCTGCTTTTGCAAAATATTTTGAAATTGTAGCTGATGAAACGTTTTTCCAGGATGCTGATATCCAAACTAAATCGTTGGTTAAATTAATGCTTTTTTTCTGTATCTTCAAATGAACGTTCGCTGTTTGTGAATGTTAGAAGCCTTTTGATTAGAAATTTTCTATAAGCCATCTTAAAGTTATGAATAATCCCTTGATCCAATGGCTGACAGTAGGAAGTGGTGTTTGGAGGCAGAAAAACAATGTTCATGTTGTCTAGTGTCACTTTAGGATGGGACGTTGCATTATCCAGAAATGATATGACTTTTCTATTTTCTTTCCTCATTTTTTCGTCAAATTTTTTTAGCCACGAAGTTATAATTTCTGTTGTCATCCAAGCTTTTGTGTTGGGTACCTATTCTAACGGCAGTTTGTTGATATGAGATCCTCTAAAGCATCGAGGGTTTTTACTCTTCCCTATAATTAATGGATTTTCCTTGTCATCTTCCATATTTGCGCAAAATAAAATAGTCAATTTTTGTTTTGCAGTTTTTTTACCGGCACACATCACTTTTTTAGAGAAAACGTTTTGTTAGGCATTGCAAGGTAAAAAAGTCCGGTTTCGTCAGCATTGTACATATTTTTTAGTGAATAGTCTTTTAATATTACTTGTATTATTTTTCAGGCTTCAACGCTATCCAGGTCACCATCAGATGACTCACTGCAAATTGTTTTAATGCTATGTTATGTCTGACAAAACTTTTGTAGCCATCAATTTGAGGCTTTAAAACTCGTCATTTTTAAACTTTCGACTGCTTCTAACGCTTTTCTTTTATTAGAGGTCCAGATATTGGGAGATTTTTATTTCTGGCTTTACAGAACCAATTGTAAACTACTTGGTCAATAGCCAATCCTTTAGTTTTGGGAAATTTTCTCTTCTGTTCTGGATTGGAACCTTCTTCAAAGAGTTTCTTAAAGTCAGATTTGTTTTTTACAATTTCGTTAACTTGTGTCCTTCCAATGCCATACTTTTCAGCAAATTTTCGAGCACTAGGTACATATTTGCCAATAAAATTTTTGACCGGTAATGAGAGGTATAATTTCAGGTATTTTATGAAAAAAAATTTTTTTTTTGACATGGCCGTGACCGTTTTATGGGAGTGCCACTATTAGGGAGGTCATTAGTATGGGTATTCCCATATAATTGGTTTCGGAAATTTGAAAGCTGGCGGTTTTTGGAGGTGGCCTCTTTTTAAAAGGTGTCCTAATATAGAGATTTTATTATATAACAGAATAGTTAGTAAATAACACATTTTTATGGTAGTATAGGTCACTACAGTAAAGATATGCAAGCAATGAAACATACAAAACCGAATCCACAATCAATTAAGGCAAAAATCAAGATCAACCTTTCCCTCTAACCTAGAAAAGCATTACAGAGCGCTCAGAAGAAAGAAATGTATCAAAATTTTAACTCATATTTAGAATTGCTTTCACACTTCTCTTAATTTATTCAGTAACAAAATCATGGACAAAATCACATTTTTTTCGTTTAAGGATATGATTAATTACCATTAACCATATCCTCTATCCTCGTAATCCCAGATTTTTTTCCAAATTATTAACAAAACTGTAGTTGAAAGAATGTATTGTGGACCGTGACCTTTAAAAACCATACATAGAACTTGACTCCATTATATTCTAAATCTGGGAAATTTCAAACACGACATTATCACATATTTATTTGCACGTCTGAGATATATTGGTTTGAACTAAGTCTTATACGAAAGGTATATAGGTGCGTTTATAAGGCTGGTATGCATAGTCGTTCTCCGGCGACTTGCCAGCCGCCCCTTAACAATGAATGAGTCTAATTACTTAATTAAAAATTGTGTCCTTGACTATACTGAAAGGATGGGAAAAAATGGTCGGTACAGGACAATAAGAACAAACGTTATTCTTTTGCCAAAAGAAACGTTTATTTTTATTGTCCTGTACCATTTTTCCCATCCTTTCAATGTGTCTAATGTATGAAATATATAGGTTAGGTTAGGTTAGGTTTGTTGTGAGTGGGTCTCAATAGACCCTCCACTGCGGCCATCAGCAGGCCTATTGTGGCTCACGCCTAATTATATTTCAAATATATAAGACTCATTCATTGCTAAGTGGCAGCTGGCAAGTCGTTGGAGAACGACTATGCGTACAGGCCTTAGAATCTGAAGAGAAACAAGACTTTTCTGGGGAGGTGCAATATACAACCGAAGTAAAGTACTGAATCTCATATTGGAAAAATGACTGACTGATACCTCCAAAATGTGATTAACCCCATAATTTTATCCCTACGTGATGAAATAAGAGAAAACCTCATCTTTATGGGTTGAAACCTTTGATGCGAAGATAACACTGACGTAGTTTTCCACGAAACACCAAGACACTATATACTGCACTCGACGCACGTTTCGCCAACCAAATTGGCATCATCTGGAGATGAATAAAACTAACCTTATGCTAACAATGTACCCTATTTATACCTTAACTACTGTCATGGTTCGTTGATTTTCCCTTACTACATATGTGTTTGGGAACTTTAGAATACATTTTTCTATAAGCTTTATGAGTCTTGCTATTTAAGACCGTATTGTATAATTTTATACGTTATCTGGTAAAAGTTATCAATCATTGTTCTAAAATCACAGCGTGACTTGTGTAAATAAACGACCTAGTTTCCAGCCCCTCATTGGAATATGTATTTGAACTGATATATCTCAAATAAACATGCATTAATTTAAATATATTATTCGCATCTGAAATGCTTATCAATTTTAGCTTTTATAAATTAATTGTAATTTAAAAAATGATAATCACACACACCTCATTAAATAGCATAGAGTAGATTCTCGTCAAATAGTGATTGATTGTACGTGTGAAATTATTTCTGATAAACCTCTTTACTAAATATCTTTCATACCAATATTAGGTTTATTTAAAAGAAAAATCGCAGGGTTATAAGTTTGACGAATGAGGCAATAAAAACAGATCGTTTCACAACACAACAATGAAATCGAATGCGAAGTGAATTTCTTTCAGGTCTCTCCAATAATTTGTTTTTCAATAATTAGGAATTCAATTATTTTTAGAAAACAACATTTACGTAGTTTTCCACAAAACACCAAAACACTATATCCTGCTCTCGACGCGCGTTTCGCCAACCAAGTTGGTATCATCTAAAGATAATTAAAACTAACATTATGCTAACAAGTTACTCTATTTATATCCAAACTATTGTCACGATTCGGTGAACCGTGATCCACTAAACAATAGAGCGAGCTATTTGGGATTGGCCCTTTGTCACTATTCATACTATTTTTACACTTTGTGATTTTCAAGCTTTCGAATGCCTGTCTAATATTTGTTATATTCCTAATTAATCTTAAATTGTTAATGTCTATTTTATGGTTGTTCTCAAACGCATGTTGGGCAACACTAGATTTATCTGTTCTACCATATTTGAGATGAGCCATATGCTCCTTGAACCTAGTTTGAATTAGTCGTCTAGTTTGTCCGACATACTTTTGTTTACAATCCTTACAGCTAAGTTCATAAATCTCCGACTTTTCATTTGTTTCAATTTTGTCTTTTGGATTGCCTAAAAGTTGTAGTTTATTACCCGACGAATGACCACTGTCATGCCTACGTCTTTAAAAATCTTTAATATCACGAGAATCGAATGGAATCGATACAAATTTAGGATTTTCTCTTTCATTCTGAAAGGTCGAGGAATTTCGAAGGGTCTCTTTAAATTTACGTTTCCCAATAATATTGTTGATTAAACTTATAGAATATCCATTACTCGCAGCTATATCTTTAATCAATGCATTTTCTTTTCAAAAACCTTTCCTTATCGAGGGGGACGCTTAATAGGTGATGAACTAGAAAAGTAAAACTCGCCATTTTGTGTTGAGCACAATGGTGAGAGTCCTTAGGAATATATCTTAGAGTATTGGTATCTTTTCTGTATATATCAAATTCTAACTTGTTATCACAATTTCTAATTACTAATAAATCTGAAAATGGTAGTTGTCCAAAGTTTTCAATTTTATATGTAAATTTAACTGACGCGAAACGACTGTTTAATTTAGAAACAAAGTTGTCAATATTAGTGGATTTTGTATCAAACACTGCAAAAATATCATCAAGATACTTAAACTAAACCAGGGGAAATACTCCAATCCTGCTTTCGCTCTTTTTTCGAATTTGTTCATAAAGAGACTGGCAATGAATGGTGAAAAAGAGTTACCCATTGCTGATTCTTCATGCCATTTGAAGAAATTATCATTGAATAGAAAGCAATTTTATTTCATGCAAAGTTTTTCGTTTGAGGATATGATTAATTACCATTTACCATATGCTCAATCCTTGTAATCCTCGATTTTTCCAAATTATTAACAAAACTGTAGTTCAAAGAATGTATTGTGGACCATGACATTTGAAAACCATACATAGAACTTGACTCCATTATATTCTAAATCTGGGAAATTTCAAACACCACATTATCACATATTTGCGCGTCTAGGATATATTGGTTTGAACTAAGTCTTATACCAAAGGTATATACGTTTATAAGACTGGTATGCATAGTCGTTCTCCGGCGACTTGCAAGAACTAGAAAATTAAAACTCGTCATTTTGTGTTGAGCACAATGGTGAGAGTTCTTAGGGATATATCTTAGAGTATTGGTATCTTTTCTGTATATGTCAAATTCTAACTATCTAAACCAAGCCCGGGAGAAATACTCAAATTCTTCTTTTACTTTTGATTCGAATTTGTTCATAAAGAGACTGGCAATGAATGGTAAGAAAGAGTTACCCATTGCTTTTCCTTCATGCCGCTTGAAGAATTTATCATTGAATTGAAAGCAATTTTGTGTCATGTAAAGTTTAGTGAGTTGAAGATGTTCTTCTACTACATATAACTGAGATTATTTGATTCATGTAGATCCTTAAGGTAGTCCAAGGTCTGTGGTATCAGAACGCTTGAAAACAATGAACAAATGTCAAAGGAGATCAATATTTCACCATCTTGTACAACTGGATATTTTTCACCTTATTAATGAAATCATTGGAATTAATCACAGACACTAGGTGGTGTAATAGGTAAACTTTCGAAGACCTCTGTTAACCATTTCGATAGGTGGTAAGTCGACGATCCAATTGCTGAAACAACAGGACGCACCGACATTCCTGGTTTGTGCATCTTGGGCAAGCAGTACAATCTAGTTACACTTGGGTTAGATATATGTAACCTCCTATTTAAAACTGGGGTAATAAGGTTGTTGCAGGATTTAAGACATTTCTTGCTACTGAAGTAATCATTTTTGGTAATGGATTTCTAGTGTTGTTTTAGAAAATACTTTGTTTATAGGAATATTTAAAAAAAATCGTTTTGTTTTTCTCTAGACACTGAATTGTAATTATGGCATATTAATTAAAAGTAATTAACTTAAAATAGTACTTTTTCATAATATGTACTAATTAACCACAATTGATCTTGGAGCTCGTCGTATATTTCCTGTAGATTCCCATCATTTTTACCTCATTCACTTGGAAAATCTTATCAACACTTTTTATCCGTTCAATGTTTCATATAAATTCATCTCAGGTTCACTACCAACCCATTATATCTCCCTCCTAATCCATATTATTAAATTTATTACTATTTTATTCATACCCACAAATTGGAAATAAAGAATAATAAATTCAAATGAAACTCTCCTTTAACATATAAAAAAAAACACAGTAAAATTCAGGTACGTAAAAGGGATTGGGTAATAAATAAATATAGTTACAAAAGATGAAGAAATAATTAGATAGATACGTTAAAAATTTAGTTACACAGGATAAAGAAATAATTACATAGATACGTTAAATAAATACAGTAAAACCTCTAAATAGCAGCCACCAAAATTTATTGTGAAAATGGCCGTTATATGGAGGTGGCCGTTATTGAGAGAAGGTCAAAAATAAATAAAAAATGTTGGTTATTTTTATGCTTTCTTCATTAAATTAAACTATACACATTGAATATAGCTACATATATATCTACGAATTAGGTGTGCTTATACCTATGTACATAAAAAAATTAGGTCAAACAATAAAAACTCGTATATTTTAAGCATTACCTGCCATAATAAATAATTACCTTTTCTTAAAATATTTTTCAATTGAGGTTTGTTTTAAGTTTTTAATATTTATTTGTAAAATCTAAGATTCACATTTTGTTAAGATTTGGACAATGTTTACAGCCAGTGTCACATTTATCATTAGAAAATTGAAAACTTTGCATATATATTAGTTTTTCACAAACAGCACTCATATCTTTAATGTTTGACGTTCCAGATTCTTCCACATCACTTTCATTATTTAAATCACAATCTTTATCATCAATTAATTCATTGATTACTTCTTGAACGCCAAAATTAGGATTTTTGGTCAAAACATTGCTATCAATACATACATAATTTTCTAGGCTTACTTCAGGAAAAAGCTGGGCTTTTATCTTTCGGGTGCTTCTAACGCTTTTTGTTTTATTAGAGGTCTAGATATGGGGAGGTTTTTATTTCTGGCTTTACAGAACCAATTATAAACTACTTGGTCAATAGCCAATCCTTCAGTTTTGGGAAATTTTCTCTTCTGTTCTGGATTGGAACCTTCTTCATAGGGTTTCTTTAAGTCGGATTTGTTTTTTTTATAATTTCGTTAACTTGTGTCCTTCCAATACCATACTTTTCAGCCAACTTTCGAGCACTGGTACTGAACTTTTCGCTTTCCACAATAATATCAATTTTGAAACAAATGTTTTTTTTTAGCGACATGATGAATTGTAACAAAATCACAGTTGAACATAAACTAGCTCAAAATCTATGAAACTACAGCCTCTTTATCGCTTAGGGTTTTGAAATTACTACGGGAAATACCAATAATTTTTGCATTTATAAAATTCTGCTTACGAAGGGTCGAAAAATTGTAGGTATATATTTACCAATAAAATTTATGACCGGTAATGAGAGGTACAATTGCAGATATTTTATGAAGAAAATTGCCTTTGAAGTGACCGTGACTGTTTTTGGGGGTACCGCTATTAGGGATGTCATTAGTATAGGTATTCCCATATAATTGGTTTCGGAAATTTGAAAACTGGCTGTTTTTAGAGGTGGCCGCTTTTAAAAGGTGAACGAATATAGAGGTTTTATTGTATTGGCAGTTACTATAAATGAGAACGATTACACATAAATATCATAGTATGCCAAAATCAAGTAATGTGCCAACAACAATTTAAAAATTAAAGAAGGCACCTGTAAATTTCAACTATTAAAAAAATTGTACATAACTTTTAAGTGACTATTCATTTGCATTCTCTGGGCAGAAAACAAACTCAGACAAAACAGCTTCATAAGTAATCAAATCACAAAAATTTAGAGCTTTACTTTAAATGATCTGCGGTAAAGCAACTCTTTATGAGATTCTGCTGACGTTCTATGTAGAATTCCACTCGAAAGTTAGTTGTTTGATTATCATTTCTGGTAACTTGGATTATTACTACTGTTTTATCCTCAATCCCCTAGCTAGGAGGGTAGGGTATGTGATCACAAAATCACAAAAACCAAATGTTTAAATGACGCCTTATCAAAGATCTCAATCATAATCTGTTTTCAGTAAAAAGTTCCCTTCTAAAACAATAGTAACGCATTCTACATTGCGTACAAAACAAGGGAACTTAAATTCCAGGACAAATTCCTGATATCCCTATGGATGACCGTAGATTAGTCTTACGGAAATTATTGTCCTTCACGATCCTGTAGGCGGGGTATTCCACAAATGAACGACAACGGAAGGGTGACGTCTTGCGCAGTAAAATACAGAGCCAGGTATTATTGGTTGCCTATAGCTCAGTGAGATCTTAGGCACAAAATAACAAATAATGAGTGAAGTTTGCGAGGTATAATTTTATGATGTTTTGAAATGTAGCATTATATGTAGGTAATGTAGTATCTCCCGCTCTCAGAAGAGGGCATAAGAAATGCTCACAGAATACCTTATTCTCATTCTCAGTGGGAAAGAATATGAGGTCGTCTTATGATCATAAAGCTATTGTAGTTTTTCTCCTTTTCCTAATGTATAAGTTGTTTCCTCTAATACCTATGGAAACTATAATATAATATGTGTAATTCACGTACCAGAGTTTGTCGTCCCAAAAGATCATTTAACAGGAATCGACTTTGTTGGTCCTATATAGGTTCGAAAAAGTAGAGGAAAGAAGTTCAGTAACGAAGATTTATTGCCATGTTTCTTATAATGAACGCAATTCAGTTGAAATTGATGTGACCTAACTACAGAAGCACTCTTAGCAACAGTGTTTAAACTAGAAGACAAATCTCTTTTAAAATCTTCCCAGTCTAATTTTGCTGAAATGAACTGTAAAATGTTTGCATGTGTGTTATCATAAAATTATGGTCAACTAATTTAATTAAAGAATGTTTTGGCTCTACCATAAAGTGGCCATTGGGTTAAGTAAGACACATACATAATAGGTCTCAATTAGACAACTCAGTCTCGATGAGTTGGGATAATGTGCGATGCAGACAACAAAGAGATATCTCTAGAAAAGTTTTCATTTGCCGAGATGACATCAGAATTAATTTTGTCATATACCTAAAGATGAATCAAAAAATGATTATTTTACAATATACTATTGGCGAATCAAACCGATATACAGGGTGATCTACCACGAGTGTGCCAAACTTCAGAGGCTGGTAATTTATCAAAAAATAAATGGACTTTCATTAATAAACATATGTCCTAAAACGCATAATAAGAGAGCTACAACCCCTTAAACGGGGTTGATGAATACCAATTTTTCGATTATAAGTCCAATATGGTGGTGATTAAAAAAATGAAATTTTCATACATTACGGCCCCGATGTAGGCGCATAAAATTACAAATTTCCTAATTAACAGCTTGCCTTATTGAGGTAGTTTTGAGGGGTGAGGGGTAGTTTTTTACCCCAAACTTTTTTTGACGTCACTTCCGAAGCAAAACTTTTAAATAACATTATTTCCCATGCAATGACTCAGAAAAAAGTATTTTTCAAAATTTCTGTCACACCAGCCGTTTTTGAATAATTTGCGTTGAACGGCAATGAGGTTTTTCATATGAAATATGCAAAACTTAATTCGATCAATCTTCAAATCTAGTGGCTTGAAGTCACCTATGTTTAAAAACAATTTATATTTCTGATTTGTAGTATTATGTCATTTACATTGCTTAAATGTCATTTATGATTCTAAATTATTTAAAAATAAAGAATAATAACAATGAATCAGTTTACTACCTATGAATATGAAGACATTGTTTTTATTTACGGTTTTTGTGATGGAAACACCAGATTGGCTAGAAATGAGTATCACCGGCGATTTCCGAATAGAATAATTCCATCACGAGCAGTATTTAGTCGCACATTGCAACGATTTCGGGAAACTGGATCTTCATCTCACAATCGTAGAGGGGCCCCTCGAGAGGTAAACATTGATGGGAAAGAGGATGTATTTAATATGGTAAGGGATAACCCAGGAACCAGCACTCGACGGATCTCGGTGCAATTAGGTCTATCGTAAAATTTCGTATGGAGAACTCTTCACACTGACGATTTTCATCCTTATCATTATCAGCGTGTTCAAGCTTTAGAACCAGGAGATGCTGAAAGAAGACTCCAGTTTTGCCGCTGGATTTTGAATAAATTTGCTGATGATCCAAATTTTATTAGAAATATTATATGGACTGACGAGGCCACCTTCACCAGGGATGGCATTAATAACCATCATAATAAGCATTTGTGGTCCTTGAAAAATCCACACGCTAAAAGGCAGGCAAGATTTCAACGTCGATTCAGCATTAATGTTTGGGCAGGTATACTGAATAATCGACTAGCAGGTATGCATTTTTTAAATAATAGGATGATGGCACAATATTATTTAAATTTTCTTGAAACCTCTCTAACGGAACATCTAGACGATTTGCCACTAAACATTATACAGAAAGTATGGTTTCAACATGATGGAGCGCCTCCTCATAATGAAAGACATGTGACTGAATGGTTGAATCGGAATTTTGGAAATAACTGGATTGGTAACCGTGGTCCTGTTTTATGGCCTCCTCGCTCTCCCGATCTCAATCCTTTGGATTTTTATTTCTGGGGGCATATGAAGCAGTTAGTTTATTTTGAGGAAATAAATAACATTCAGCACTTGACGGAAAGGATCAATAATAGTTTAGCTTATATCACAAACAATGGTGACATGGCTGAAATTAATAATTCAATTATTCGTCGTTGTCAGGCGTGTATTCCTGCTCAAGGAGGTCATTTTGAACAGTTACTCTTTTAGCTATTAAGTACGATATTTCTGTGTTGTACATTGATTTTTAATTTTGTAATAAAAATGTTGTTTATTTCACATGAAAAACCTTATTGCCGTTCAACGCAAATTATTCAAAAACGGCTGGTGTGACAGAAATTTTGAAAAATACTTTTTTCTGAGTCATTGCATGGAAAATAATGTTATTTAAAAGTTTTGCTTCGGAAGTGACGTCAAAAAAAGTTTGGGGTAAAAAACTACCCCTCACCCCTCAAAACTACCTCAATAAGGCAAGCTGTTAATTAGGAAATTTGTAATTTTATGCGCCTACATCGGGGCCGTAATGTATGAAAATTTCATTTTTTTAATCACCACCATATTGGACTTATAATCGAAAAATTGGTATTCATCAACCCCGTTTAAGGGGTTGTAGCTCTCTTATTATGCGTTTTAGGACATATGTTTATTAATGAAAGTCCATTTATTTTTTGATAAATTACCAGCCTCTGAAGTTTGGCACACCCGTGGTAGATCACCCTGTATACGTCCGATGGGTGTGTAGCAGTTTCTGCAATTATGACAAAGAAGATAATTTATAAAAAAAGCTGGCGTTTAAGTTTATAAAATGTAACATAATTTAGTTTAAACAGAAATTTTATTTAAAATAGAGATGGTGATCGTGTAATCATACATACAGTAGTTTTTTTTGGGGTGACTGAAACGTAATAACAAGGTTTCGGAAGAGGTTAGACTTTGTTTTATCTACCTTGTTTACAGCGGCAAGGGCGGCCATTTCTAAATTTAATTCGCCTATTTTCGAAACAAAATAGAAAGAAACAACTTTGTCTTTCCTATGTTTCGTTGTTACATTAAACTTCCTCAGGGATGAATGGAGAATAAACGAAATGTTAGTAAAGAAGCGATTTTCATTTCTACTATCTTCTTCAGAAAATTAATGTTCCGTAAAAAACACCTCAATACATTATTTGATTACGGTGAATCTCTGCAGTATAATAAATTTTACAGCAATGTCCATTAAGCGTCTAAACAAGTTAAAAATTTGTAAATAATTATATTATTTCCAACAAGTAAACTTCTGAAAGTAATGGTAGAATACAAAATAATTACCTCATAACTTCTTGTAGGAATACATTCACTCGTAAGCTCAATTTACTAGTTCTTTTTTGGCACACAATTTGTGGTATTTGCTTTGAAATTTCCTGCAGCTTTACAATGCTATATAACGTAAAATGTTGCAGTACTTATTAAAAATCTACGCCACGCTCTCCAATGTATTTCTCAAATTTATTTCAACAATCTTGGAAACATTTCAAATGTGATTCGTGATGTTGATGTTATTAGACGTTAAAAAAGTATGAATTTATAACAACGGTATCACCAGCTTCTATATTGGATTGGATGTAAACAATTTAGTGAAGCTCTAAGATGACATATTTGTAAAGGAACCGTATCCTAACTGTTATGATTTTAATACATCGATACTCCACTTTAATGGCTAATATTTCGTTAACGGCATAGCAGAGATATTAAAAAAATTAGAGCATTCTGTGTCTATTGAAAATGCACTCACTAAAATTTGAATGGCATACGTTAGACAGTTCTGAAAATTTCATTCACATGTCAAATTTGAATGTTTGACCAATCATGCATCTCTATATTGAATTACAGCGGTTATTTTATTCAACATTATATAAAATAAACGTTTTTGCTTGTTTTTAATACGTGTATTTATAGTCGAAAACTATGGTGTGCTCGCTTTGTTATTTTTAGTTTTAATCAATATTGAAAAGCACTAAGGCTCTGATCTTATTTCCATAGTTACCAAAAGTAAATTAATACATACATAAATGAAATGTCATTGTTTGACAGAATGAAAAAGTACTTAATTAAATTTAGGAAGTATCCGTAAGCCGTAAGCCAACTTGGTTACATACTTTGGTTGCTGTTTTATCGTTCCGTAAAGTTAAAATTGCTAAAAAGTCTGTGGGTGACTTACGGTATGCCATTCTTAAAAAGCGTGATACTTTAGCGTCACCAAAATGACCGACGTTTTTAGTTGGTAATGTTGGTAAGTTTCTGGGAGATTTATTTCATTGTCATCTGTTACTTTTCTCCTTATTATGTTTTTCTATTTTTATCCAAAATTGATCAGAAATAATATGAGGTAAATTATATAAATTGTAAATAATCTTTATACTTTCTACTTAAAACTGATGACAGAATTGAAATTCTACGTGAATAAATTATGACAGGCGTTCCGTAAATAATGCTGCAAATAACTACCAAGAAACAATCACCGTCACTTTTTTCAGTTAACTGACATTGCTCCAAAAATTGGAGTATCAATAAAGGTGTTGTGATGTTACAACTCCTTTTCACCAATGTTTCTTTACATTTCTGTGACTAGGTACTTAGATAACGAATAGATAAAGGAACTAAGAAACAGCATAACTCCGTGTCTCTGGTGAATAATGGTTAGTAAAAATGATTTTCTGACAAATTAGCAATTTCCTGATTAACACTTTTACGATTATACCCCTTCAATTATAACAATTATTAACATTTACAATAAATAATTATTTAAATGGTTTAAATGTAATTTAATTTTCTTTCTAGAAATAATCTTTACAAATACAACTCGTTTAATTAAGGATTATTACAAATTCTTTATCTTTTTTTAAACAAAATATGTTACTTTTAGGAAATCAGACATATTTTGTTTCTCATAAATATTATTAAAAAAATGTAACTTAGTAGTTTACATAAAATGTCGAAGTTTTTAAAAAAATAATACCATACTGGGTAACGAACTATATTTTTTAGATAACGAATAATTATTCATGTGATAGTAAGTCCCAAAAAAGAAAAAGAAAAAAATAATTGCTCAAATCAGTTCGAGGTTGTAATTATTTAAATCTATTGAACGGCCTGCGAGATTACCAGACTTATTTTTATGGGTTCATTTAAACAGTAAAATTTACTCAACCCAACCCAATTCGACAACGTATCACTCACGAATTCCGGAAAATTAATATAGGAATGCTGCAAAGTGTCCATTTTTGCCAAAATTCTTCGCCTTATTGGATTTATATCCCTTCGCTTTTCAATTTAGAAATGCCATTAATTTGGACATTTTCAAAATGTCTAGATTATTCTTCGCAACAAGAGTTACTTTCAACATAGAATATTCACTCCACATAG
The DNA here is from genome assembly GCA_029963845.1 of Rhamnusium bicolor. Classification (NCBI taxonomy): domain Eukaryota; kingdom Metazoa; phylum Arthropoda; class Insecta; order Coleoptera; family Cerambycidae; genus Rhamnusium; species Rhamnusium bicolor. The sequence goes on from JANEYF010001347.1 coordinate 37,244, forward strand.
TTGAAGATCATACAACTCTGGATTTCTCAGCAAAATAAGCAAGGTTCATACGTTAATGTATGAACAATTTTCTTCTGTAATCTTGCGCGTCTTCAATAATTGCTGGAGAAATGCATAAAATGTTACTTTCTTTATTTCTTCATTTTAATGAGAGCTTCTGTGAACTATTCAAATATAAGATCGCTTTGTTTGTAATAAAAATGGATACTGACAATTAGAAATTTGTTGATTTCATTGGCTTCTACAACGACAGGCATGACTGATAAATTGAATGCAAACATTCAAATTGACATTTGACGGATTTTTAAATGGCAACACTGTGATATTAATAATTAAAGCTGCAAATCGTTTCTGTGTATCATGGTCGTAGAGTACAGATGTACATACTGTCGCCGGCATTCACCTTGACCGCGAAACTCTTGTGTGCCGGGATAAGCGTGACTGTGGACTTCACGTAAATAGTGTACACCATAAAAATAAAAAAAAGGCGTGCCTTCGACAACACAGTTTGTTTGATTTACTATTAATGCTGATTGCCTGTGATGTTCCGCTGCACATACTGGATAAACAACCCTTTCGAGAGTTCTGGAATAAATATAATGCCCAGGTGAAGTTACCAAGTCGCACAACGTTATGTAACTATCTACCAACTGTACACGTAGACATGGTAAATAAGATGAAATGTGAAGTAAAAAATACACGGCTGTGGTGATCTGTTGATGAGGCAACAGATTGTAAAAAAAAATTCTATTTTAAATGTTATAGTATGAGTACTGGACCCTTTTAAACCGACAGTTCCACTGTTACTAGCTAGCAGTGTACTAGCGAAACAATTACCAGGGTGGTGCTGGAGACGTTAGAAAAATTTGAACTGTCCAAAAGTCAAGTGTTGATGTTTGTGACTGATGGCGCCGTGACAATGCGGTAGGGCTTTTTTTGCAAGAACAAGGTTGTACGTTTATACATGTTACGTGTAAAGTGCATGCTTTACATCTTGTGGCGGAAACTATTCGAAAAGGTTTTCCAGAGATGTATGCATTAATAGCAAGTACAAACAAGTGTTTCTTAAATCTCCTAAATGTCTCCGTGAATTTCATAGCAAGTGTCCCGGTATTCCTAAACCACCACAGCCGATTCTTACACTTTGGGGAACATGGTTGCAGACAGCTTTTTATTATGCTGAATATTTCCAACAAATAAATGCTGTGATACTACAATTCAATCCAAATTAGGCTGCAGCTATTAAGGAAAGCCAGACAAAATTCTAAGATATTTCCGTTGAAACAGCATTAAAAAATATTGCGAAGAACTATAAACCATTGCATGAATGCATAAAAAAATTAGAAGACAATGCGTTGTCGTTAACGGAGTCACTGCAAATAGTGGACGAAGTAAATCTACTGATACACGCTATAGGTGACGCAACAAATGAGCGCGATAAAGAGAAGTTCGCAAGTGTGTTAAATAAAGACACCGGTTTTACCAAATTAAGACAAATATGTGATGGTGCAGCCCCAGATCCGTTAAGTGCGTTCAAAGACTATTTTACGTATGCGTGTATTATATCAGTAGATGTCGAACGGTCGTTTTTAAAATATAAGAATATATTTTCACCAAAGCGAACATCACTCATGGAGACAACCATAGAAACATACCTGATGCTGTAAAATGGCTACACATTTTCTCCAGTTTGTGATAAGCAAGCTAGTTAAGAGGGTAAGTTTTACATACATTGTTATAAATTGTAACAGTTTATTGTTTCTCGTATTAGTTAATTTCGCGTACGCCATTATCCCACAGAACATTTTTGACAGCTCTATTAATAATTTTTAAATTTATCTATTTACAGTCATAGAAAAATTAGTGTGTATACCATGAACGGAAAGTACCTTGACCACTTTGCGCTCCTTGACTGTTTCATGTTTATTTTTTTTGAAAATCTAATGATCGATATTGACAAATTAATGTAACGAACCCAAACAAACTTGGTTGGCCTAATTATTTTTATTGTAATTTCCACAGAGATATCACAGCAAAAATCCGTTGTTGATACCTCGAGCAATCTATGCTAGTTTTTGAGACAGTGCAATTTGAGGTTTCTCTTTTTGTATTTAAAAGACAATCTAAACAGCATTATAAACATATTCAGTGCCGCGAATAGCAGCATTATGTTGCCATTGATCATATGGAAAAAAGTGTTATATACCAATATTCTCTTCGTAAAATGTTCAGGGTGGCATTACATAATTGTACATGTCCCATGACTTCCTCGTAGTAAAAAAACCGTTAGCTTGCCATTTATGACATGCTAAATATACTACTACTGTGCATAGTGGTTACCATAATTTGTCACTGATTTATGCAGGAAATGTTATTACAAAAGTTCACGATATATCTTACAACATTGTAGTAGAGTAGTCAACAAAAACCTGAATATGCTCCAAACATAAAATAGTAAATATTATTACAAGTTTCAGTATCATCTACAATACTTCATGGCTATAACCACACTTTGTATTACAAATTTGAACATCTAAATTAAGCCAGTCACTCTTTCTTTTGCAAACATAAACTTGCAAACAACCTAATAATTTGTAGTTTAATTTTACTACAATTTCTCCTTAAAATTTAATACAATATGTTGTTGTCCCTATTTATGTGGTAATTTATAGTCCATACGATTGTAGTATTTATGACAACACGTTTTTTTTGTGTATCCGTTATTCACTAGTGAATAATGATTGACAGAAGAAGCAAGCTGATGTAATATATACTGATTTCATGGAAGCTTTTGACCAGGTGCACCATGAAACTTTAATTAATAAACAAATACTTTGAACTGTGTGATAATCTTATTATACTATTTATTTCTTTATATACGGCTATACTGCAATATGCGGAGCATAGAGGATTCAAGTCAATTTTATATTTTGCCAGCTGTGGTGTCACGCAAGGCTCAAACCTGGGCCCGTTAATGTTCTTATTCTTTGCTAATAATAATGTTGAGTTGCTAAATTCTAAAACTTATTTATATGTTGATAACTCTAACAATTTTCAATTGTTATCCGTGACGAACATGATTGTCAAAAATTACAATCAGATATTAACTCCTTTACTTTTTATAGAAAACGGGAGAAAATTACATATAAATATACGATAAATGATTGATGATGATAATTCCAACAAGATATCACCAGGATCATGGAGTAATCTTTGATCCGGAATTATCTTTTATCCCACAATACGATTATTATAGTAATCGTAATCTAAAAATGCTGGGTTTTATTATAAGAAACACAAGAAACTTTACAAATATTAACTGTTTAAAAACTCTATATTTTGCATCTGTGAGAAGTTATTTATAATATTGTTGTATTGTGAGGAGTTAAGTGTGATATTTCTTGTACAAACCAACACAACAATTCTCCGTTATTTAGAATGTGCAGATTGTTTATCGAAGTGCAATACTCCACTCAGCTGATATTTTTTTGTGATGACTTACATGTATTTTTGAGTACTATTAGGGAAATGGTTAACACCAATACATTAATTTAACTTAATTTAACTTAACACATTAATTAATATTGTTTTATAGGACGCCAAATTATTTATTAATTATAAAACTCACCATAAGCTGTTTTTACAAATCTTGATATACTTCTATTTTCATATTATTTGTTTATTATTGTATTGCAATTCCCTTTAAATTACAATAGTGTAGTATAAGTATCTATATTGTATCCAGATTTATGGACTGTAGTGTCTGTTGGATTTAATAAACATTATTATTATTATTATTTCATTGCACCGGCTCGGTGGAGTTGGCTAGAGCACGTGATGACATGTGTGACTAGATAATCTCTCCATTGTCCTGCGGATTCGAATACCGCCACTGGCACAGGTAATGTCGATGGGAATGGTTGTGTGTCCATATTTTTTCATAAGTGTAACACTCGCCAGTACAGCCTCGGCTTTGAATTCGGGGGTTGTCTAATTTCTGTAGTGTTTAGGTTTATTATTCACTGGTTCTAAAATGTTTTATTAAAATTTCATTGAATGTGCCATGCTATGTCAGCACGGAATTGCTACTTGATTTGAAACGTCAAAGTAAAACATGAGAATTTTTATAGCGACATTTTATCAAAAATTGTTATTATCTAATAGTCGTCGATAAAGTATAGCATTTCACTCGCATGTTATGGCTATTTTCCACTAGAGTTATCTGCGTAAACTTCACCGTCATGAATAATAGTCATCATTACATACTATTAATAGAAAATATGATACCATGTTTATCTATCTATTATAAATAAAAGAACACTTATAGCGAAAAGGTCGACATACCCCTCTCTATCCATTTTGCATATTATCTTCACATACTCATTTCTCAAAGTTACCTCTAATAAATTCTTAGATGTTAGCTATCAATAGCTGTATGTTCTCTATTTTTACTTTTATCCTCCAGACAAGCAGCTTCTATATTTTACCTACGTACATTTGATAAAAGTATAAATCATAATATAACATACGCTTACAATATCCTTTTCCTCGATATATCACAACAAAACTCAACATAAAACTTGTTAAGGGTTTTCAATATTTTCGGTGTTAAATCCATATGGCAAAATAAAAGTAAGGGTAGCAATAAATGTATAAAGGATCTTATTTAGAGGATACGAAATTCAAAGGATATAGTGAAAAACAGGTTTATTTTCTAGAAAATATGTTTGTACTAGAAAAGAAAATACAGTTTGTTTTAATTTATAAAAAAATGGATTCATTGAATGTCGAGGAATATACAGGATATGAACATTATGTTACTATAATATGAATATGAATCTAATGAAAAATATATAAAATACATAAAATTAGCATTTTAGAGTACGTGAAGTTAAAATTTCTTGACATAACGTTAGCGTAATATTTATACTGTAACATTCTATATATTTAAAAAATTAATTGCCGTGATAAAATACTCTTGTAGCAGTTTATCACAGCAAAGAAATTTTTGAATATATACTGTGTGGGGAATCCATAATCGCTGCGAGTGTTTGATCATCGACAATATATGTATCAATTGTCTGTAGACATCGCTGTACACGTAAATAAAAAACTGAAAATTGTTTTACACAACAATTCTGGTTTTATCACAATACATTTAATAGGGCAAAGAAGGATTGTTTAGGGCCTCAAATAAATATGGCGTTTTTACCATTGTTGCCCTATTTTAAATAAGCGCTAATAACATCTGTCGAGATAGAACGTTTGTTTTCAATATATAAATGACTTTTTGAGTGTGGTAGTGAATTTTAACAGCAGAACATATGGAGCAACTTTTAATAACATTTCGCTTTTAGTGAATAATGAATAATACTGATAGCAACCTGCAGGGTAGGTGCCATGAGCTGCAACCTCTAACCCAGGTTGCTATCAGTCACTAATCATTGATATCTGACGGGTAGTAGCACTGATCACCAGAGGGATACACTTATCACCCACTATGCCTGTCTTGCTTAGTCTGCTATAGGCTACCTGGTTTGCTGTTTGCCTTTTCCATTACTTATAGGATACTGACGAGAACATAACAAGTTCGAAACCGGTCTATGTCTAGCGAGGAATTGACAAATGATCTTAGCAACCGAACAAGATTTGCGTAGTTGAGTAGTTGTTTCCTGTATATCTTATTCAGTATATAGTTTAGCCCACCAAGGTTAGAGGTCGTAGCTCGTGGTACCTGCTTTGCAGGTCGCTATCAGCCACTAAGACATCAATTTTGTCTGACGGGTAGTAGCGCTGGCCACCAGAGGGATACACCTATCACTCACTATGTCAGCTATTTATGTAGTCACTGAACAGCGAAGTAAAATTAAAGAGAAAAATACCGGTTCATTCATTTAGGATGAGTACTACTGTGATGTTTCATTGGTCTTTTTTTCAGGAAATACCGCTCTCTTTGTCGTTATGACTTACCACGGGTTAAGTACCTTCTTGAGAATTTCACACTGTTGCTATATATAAATACACCATCGACATATATATTCATATAATTATTCTAAAGCAATATCATGAAATTTTTGCACAGAATCAACCATAACTTGGCACGGTATCAGAGTTTTCAAAATGTAGGTATACGAACAATTAATATACGGTACAGCTTCAGAAATCCGAACACACTTTAGTCCGTACGCTCCAGAAACCAGTACGGGCAACTCTTCGAAACACTTGAATCTAAAACTTGGACACCCAATGTTTTCAAGACGTATAAACCACCTGTTTACCCCCACCAAGAGTCAGTATGTTCAGTCGCGAACCTTGTGAAGCATCTTATTACTCTATATCAGAGACAACCTGAGACGCGCAAGTACGTGCTAAAATTTAATCCGCAGTATTAAATTGGTCGATTGTAATGGAAGGTGAAAGTAGATGGCACAAGAAGCAAACGCCCGCGAAAATTCAAAACCCCCCTTTTTATTATTTTATTGATATTATTTATAAGCTTTATTTCTGTAGCAGTTGGTGATCGTTTGTGGACCAGAAGTAGTCGATTAGTTGTTTTTAAATACTTCTATTCGCTGGAAGTTAAAAACTAACCGAGTGACTATCTCTGATCCACAAACGATCACCAACTGCTGCAGAAACAAAGCTATTTTAAAGTTAGAATACAAAACTAGAGGTCAATTAATTTTTATCTTAAATTACTCAAAAGGTTAATTGTAACCTTGTTGAACCGTTTAACATAAGATTTAAAAGAAATATGTTTTTGTATTGGATAATTAACATAACACTCAAGACACAAGTAGCTGGGTAATAATATTTTGTACAAAATTTATTAAAATCAGAAAAATACAAAAAAGCAAATTTAGGACATTTTGTCAATATATTACAGAAAATATCAAGAAAGCAAGATAGTTATTTATGCAACAAGACCGGAAAGTGATTCTTAACAGGGCGAGCTGGTAATTTCCATTGCAAAAGCCCTGGCGAGTCCAGTAAAGTCACTTTCTGGGTGTGTTGTGTACAATGTTTTTTCTGCAACGGTTCCTGCTAGTCTCAAAAAACTTTTTAACTTTAATAAAATATAAAATCAACTGACAGACATTAGACACTTACTTTCAAGGAAGACTGGAATAATCATTTTTAATTGTTATCGGATACTTTTTGTCAACAGAAAATGACATAATGAATCGGTAAAGACTTTACAAATCCTTATGTCACTTTGCCGAGCTAGACCTGTAAATATGTATTTTCCACTCAAAAAATTGATCACGGTTAAATTTCTAGAAGGTTACAGAAAAAGAATATTATATAATGATTATAATTAAATTTAAAATATTTATTAGGCTTGACTTGCAGAGACTACCTTAAAATGTTATTAAGTGCTAGATAAAAAAATCATGTATTGTGTGGCACGCAACGTGGCTCTATAAAAATTAAGGTTCTAATTATGCGAAAGAATCTTCAGTTTTCTCTCTGTCTCACGAGCACCATTTTTTTATGATTCTTTTATTCATTCTGCCTCACGAGCATCTTTTTTGTTTTGCTTCTGTGCCTCATTGTGCCTCTTACACCACCAAGGAATCACAATTCTAATAATTCCCCAGGCGTTTTCGAACGGTGATATTCTGATCTGATACAAAAGTGCTGGGAATCTCCTCCAAAAATTCACTAGCTGCCCTCACTATGCTAGGAAATTCCTCCGCCAACTCATAAGGTATATTCTTTGAAGTTGAGGCCTCGCTTGAGGCTAGATCTGAAGTAAAATGAGATAGATATTAGCGACCATGTTTATTGGTTCAAATCTATATTTCTTTATTTTGAATAAATTAAATAATACTAAAAAGTCTGCGATAATTCTACCAAGCTAATTAGTAACAACTATGGATTGATATCTAAAGACCCCTCACCACCAACATTTTGTAAAACACATATTACCTGCTTGCACTTGGTATGTTGCCAACTGACGACATGGAAAAAGTGTCGGGACTGCATTGCGGGTCAACCTATGACTACTTAGGCCGACATAACTCTCAACAGTAAAATGACGGGAGCATATCCTATAATTTTGAAGAGTTTCTTCAGTGTAATATATACCCATATTCTCTTGCCAAATTTTTGACCTGTAAAACATAAAAAATTGTGCTGTTAGAAGTGTTGTTAATTTAGTGCAGGCCTTAATTTACCTTTCCAACCTTGAAGGAAAATAATGAAGTCTTGCCACATCGTCCTCCGAAGAACCACACACATAACACAATCTAATTCGTGACTCTGTGGCCATCTCAAACAAAAAATAACCTACAACCAATTTCAAAGTTTATTATGAGGAATGAAATAAGTAAAGGATACAGTTAGCACATTTTCTAATACTGTTTATCCTTTCTGATTAATATATAGGTTAGATATAGCGGATAAAATTAGGTATTTATAATTTTATAACTTACCAGTTATATGAAATTGGTAGTCTTTAAGAAGAGAAATAGTCTTTAACACACAAATATCACAAAATACAACGAGAAATAATCAAAATCACGACAAAATAACAAACACTTCTTTCGTCAGTTCAAGTTGACAGATAAATACCACAGAAAAAGCGCGGGATAGAACAGAAATGACAGCAATGCAAGTGCTACCCTCTGCTTTCACCTTCCATTTTATCGGACTAGGACAGCTATATTTGACTATTCTTATATTAAATAGAGATAGCGAATAAATGTTAAAATCGGACAAAATTTTCTATCCACTTGCACGTCTCGGGTTGTCTCTGTCTATATCTAGTTAGAAGTTTAAATTAAAATTGAGTGCTATTATCCTATTTATATTATAATAAATGGTAAACGCAGTTAGGAAATATTAAATCTTAATAATAAATGGCATAAAGGATACAAAAACGAAAAAACTAACAATGAAAAATATACTAAAAAATCCGGACAACCTTCAAAGTCACACCCTAACTGGTCCCATATGTGTTTGGTTCTTGAAGCCGTACTGTACATTCTCAAAATCGGTTTGGTGGTGTCAGGGACAGTCGAGTTAAAGATTCTTGCTCTATGACAAAATGGGGATTCATCAAATATTTATGGAGATTTGTCAAATATTTACTGGTTAGGGTTAGCAGGACTTTATCTTATAGTGTCGATGATTGACCTGTAAATAAAATAGGCCTACATTTATAAGCTATCAAAAAAATATTTATCTTCATGCATAATACACTTTTTTTATTAATATAAAATGTTTCTAAATTTCTCTCGACAATTAGTTTTCTGATTTTACGTAAATAAACTAAGAAGAAAAGATATAAATTGAAATGGCTTCTTCCAAAATATATTTTTTATTTATTAATAGGAATCTGAAAACGTATAACATAAATGTAAAATACTGGAAGCATCTATTTTTCTTCACATTTTCTTACTCTTAGTTCTTCTAAACTAAAATAGTTTCCACAGACAACAAAACACTTGGTAAAATATTTGACGCCTGTTTTGTCAACCAAGTTGGCATCATCTGGAGATAATTTATGATTTTGAAAATTAAAACCACTAGAGCAATTTTAATCATATTCCGATGTAGCCAACTTGGTTGGCGAAAGTGTTTGCTATTTGTGACAACTGCTTCAATATTAATGTCGTTACATCAAAGGTTCCACCCATTTCAGATAATTTAATTTTTGACCATGACTTTACTAAGAAAACTACACAAATAAGGCGTATCTGGTAATTATTTGTTTAAGAACTAGCCTTCTCGGAAAATCTCGTCTTAAAAATTGCTGCAGAATAAATAATGCACAGCTGACCTCTAGTTTTACACACAGCTATCCTCCAGTTCCACGCACAGCTGCCTCCATTTGTAGCTCCATTAGGAAATTGTACCTGGCATATAACTGTGTGTATTCTTTATTTTTCATGGAACAATAATTAATTTTTTTGACATAAATTTAGAAACACTAGTTAATGTATTTAAACTCTATACATTCAAGACCTATTTTAAACATTTTTCACTGCTCCACCACATTTAATAAACCCGATATTTTCCAGGCGAGAATATATTTCAAAGTATAATTTTGCAGGTGCCGCCGCTGCATCCAGGATGTACGTGGACGCAATCAGTAAGCTCGCTCGACAAGCCCAGCAAGGAACCTGGGGCGGTTCTTCTGATATCGGTAAGTAAACTATGCTACTTCACTACTGTTTCCACATCTTTACGTTTCCAGGATCGTAATAAAAGGAATTTATAGACAATATTTCACCAGAAATACTTTTCACTCGGTTTTTCTTTCTGACAACATTAAATATTAAACATCACAGGTAATATAACCAATTTTATGCCTAAAATAATGTAGTGCGGAACCGACAACATATTTGTAGACAACGGACACACACTCAATATCCAAGTATGCTGGGATTTATTTCTGTTTCCGAAAAAATCTCAGCTCCATAGCTGGAAATCGAGCGCCGGACCTCGGGGTGGAAAGCAAAAAATCGAAATCAAAAACTATTTATTTGATCATGTGTTATTAAGGCAACGGATTTATTTAGGAAGTGTAATTTAAAATATAAGACGCAAATATTACTTATTTATCATTTTGCTCTGCTCGACGTGAAAAACTGTAAAAACTGTAGGGTAGGTTCGGGTATTTGGAACACGGGGTAATTTGGAATGCGCTAGTTTATTTTGGCATATACCAGTTTCAAAACTGACAATGCCATGAAAACTTAGTTCAATTATTTGTATAGCAAAATTGATTGGAAAGGTAAGTGTCAATTTATTTTTATCACCTAATTGTTTTTGTCAAATCTTCACTGTACAACAACATTATTAATTCTTATGTGACAGGTTAGAAAATAAAAGTTTTTAGACCAAAATTTTGACTTTCACATTTTCAATATCTATTGAGACAAAATTTAATGATAATTATATGACTATTTACAAGAACAGTGTGCCACATTGTTCATTTCTGCATTCTTTTTTTAACCGCAGGTGACCTTTAGAGTTCAAAGATGAATAGGAATACCATGTCGGAGTAATCAGGAACACTGTTCCTACTGAAAATACCATTTTTCAATAATAAAAGTTAAAAATGTTAAAATAGAAACAAATAAATCTGGAGATAAGCTTCCAGTGGCAACTAGTATAGATATCGATAGAAGAGAGAAACATGAGACAGTTGGTGAATAAGAAAAGACAACTCTAAAATTCTAACGCTAAATTTTTTTTTACTCTACTGAACAGAGTAGTTAGAATTAAATACAACATTATTGAGTCAGTTGCTCTGAACATAATGTGAATATTATCTTTATTATAATCTAATCTTCAGCGTTTTGGCAAATAGCCAGGAAAATAATTGTTTAAGAAGATATATGTTATACTTATCGGTGATAAGTTTTTGTAAAAGTTAGAGAATAATAATTACCAAAAAAATTTGTAGCGTTATTATATTTTCATTTCATTCCATATTTTAATAAAACTTTTACCAAGAAAAGTATACAGAATTTGTTTTAAAATATGAAATAAATTAATTCAACTGTTGTATTGTACATAAGTTTAGCTACAGTTCTATATACTATGATATTCTCTTGCAACTATCAGTCATACTGACTTAAGTTCCATGCACCTTGCGTTCCGAATTACCCCAACGCACAGTGGACGGAAACGCCGAAAAGCTGGCCAAAATATAAACGTATTGAGCTATTTTACTGAAATTGTGCATACAGGGGTTATTTGTGTCGCTGATCAAGAATCCGAAGTTGAATTTTGAAAAAAACAAAATGGCGGCCATGAAATCCCCCAAAACATACCAAAAATCGCCAATTATCGCTGCATTTTTACAAAACTTTGTATACAGTTTTTTTGAGTAGCTGATGAAGAATCCCATATAGAATTTCAAAAAAATTACGGTCAAAAATATATACATAGTTCAAAAATTATTATTGAATTGAAGCGAATTCATGTGTTTCGTTTGTTTCGGGAAAATTAGGATCTGGGAAATGGGATAAAAATGTGTAATGACTTTGAACGCATGAGTTGAGAACGCATGACGTTCTCATTTCATGAGAACGGATTCAAAAGGAGCCCACTTTATGGTGCACGAATGTGCATGCATCCGTGCATTCGCGCACAATTTGGTGAATATCTCGCAAAGATGCAGAAAGATGCAGCTAATTTTTTATACACTTTCGAAAAAATGTTCATTGAACACATTCCAATAAGTTTCAAGACCAACCATCACCAACCGCGTAACTTTTGGCCTTTTTTGTGGAGTTTATGAATCGTTGCATGTACAAAAATGCACTCCACTTCGATAATTATTTACTAATTACCATATAAATAAACTGATCTGATACTGAGATATTTTAATTGTACTTACTTTCTAATGCAGAATACATTTTTATGACACAGAAAACTGCACTTTGAGAATTTTTACGCTGCAGACAAAATTTATCGATTTTTGAAGCGTTGCGAGCTGCCGAAGTGACGCGCTGCACGGTCGCACAATAAGTAATTTCCTCGCTCAGGTAGTGAACCCGGACCGGTATTAACGGTCGTTTCTAATGTTAGGGATATCACTACAACGATTTAAAACGTTTCCATTTCAAAAAAAATCTTCATTTTTTTAATTTTGGCCAGCTTTTTTGGCGTTTCCGTCCACTGTGCAACGTATAAAAAATTTAGATAATGAAAAATTTGTTTAATATTTCTTCAGTTACTCTCCTCTAATGAAGGGGTTTCTGCATTGTGATAAAATATTTACTTGTCACAGCATACTGGAAGAAACAACATTTTGTTGTCATTCGTTTTAAATAATGCAACAAAATACCTAGTCGGGAGAAATTTTAAAAGAATTGCTTTTCAACCGTACAATTCAAAAATTACTTCGCAGTTCTAGTTCACAATGTGTTAATGCTTCTTCCTCTTCCATACATAAATAATTTCCATTCGTCGATATTGTTCAATCATTGAACTGAATTTCTTTTTTTATAAAATTATATGTGCTAAATCACACGCTGTATAACTTACTATTCATATATACAAGCTCAAATTATTCTTTGGCTTAAATGGAATATTTTCAGGAAAACTCTAATATAAAGAGAGATATTTTACTGCCAGTTGTCGGTATTTACCAGAATTCTAAAGTTAGTTTGATCTTAGAAACTCCCCATGTTACACAGTGTTTTATACAATTATTCGTTGTATTGCTCTGCTGTGCGAGAACCTTAAAATATTGCTCTAAACTGGTTCCTACAAACCAGTATTTCTGCAACACAAAAATTTACCTATCTCTAACATGTGTTAACGCGTAGGTCTAATTTTATTATTCAAAATTCTATGGTGAAATTTACCAAGGCTGCCAATTTTTAAATACAAATTTTCTGTTTTAGTTATCAGGTGCTTACATGAAACAATGCAGATGTATCCGCAGAGATACAGATAGATATACAGGGTGGGGCAATAGTGCATCGGACTTCGATATCTGGAGTTCTACGATAGCTAGAAATTAAAAAAATATATACAAGTTAACTAGATAAAAAAGTCTGTAACCGGAAATTATTTTTGAATATACAGAACGAGCTAATAAGAAATTACAGGATCAAGTGCCTTTTTTTTAAATGGAATCTTATGTGTATCAGTACATTGTTTGAAGTCTCTTTCTAAACTCTATTCATTCCTTTATTATTATTGACTATCTCCCAACCACTTGGATGTAATGAATTTTTTTTTTTTAAATAATGCAATCTGCAGATGCATATTGAAAAAATCCCAAAAGTCATAATTATGGGTTTAAGAAAAACTTATGTGAATACTAATTACGAGACATCTAATTAATGTTTTTGAATCATTTTTACTTCCTAAAAATGTACAGGGTGGCCAAAAATTATTTTTCAATTAAGAACTTTTTAAAGTGAATTTTCACAATTTTTTTTAAATGAAACACTGTATATTTTTTGACAAGGTGATGTAGAAATGAAAAACTAAAATTTTTTGTAAGTACTTTTCTATGGCTAATTGCAACCATTTTCGTTTTATTGAGCAATAAATAAAAAATTCAAGAATAAACTCAAGAAATCGAGGTTTCCTCAAATAATTCATTAGAAAAAATTATAATCAGTGCTCCACATGTTGACCATTTTGATTGACACACGCCTCTATGTGCTTTTGAAATGAGGCTTCTACTGTTCCTGTGATAGATCTAATAGCAGTTACTGTCCTTTCCTTCATATTTTGTACTGTTGTTGGTGTGTCTTTATAAACAATTTCTTTCAAGTACCCCATAAAAAGAAATCCATTTTTGTAAGATTTGGGGATCTAGCAGACCATTTATTGGGTCCATTTCTTCCAATCCATTGAAGTGCGTAGGTATTATTTAAGTGGGCTCTAATTGAATTTAACTAACTGCATTTAAATAATGTGGTAGAGTACCATCTTGCTGAAACCATATTCTGTTTTGAATCCTTTCAGGACGATCTAACAATAATTCTGGCAGATAGTTTTCAAAAAAATGAAGATAAATTGCTCCAGTCAATATGCCATAAAAAAAATGTGGCCCTATTACATGTTCTTCAATAATTCCTCCCCAAACGTTTATAGACCATCTGTGCTGGATCCTCTAAGTAAAATACGAAGGACACAAAGGTACAGCTCATTTAAACATAAATGTCAAGTTCGGACCTGGCATATCTTTGTGTTTCTTATCACGTGTTACAGATGTCTTATTCGGCAAAAAAAATAATTAAAATCTCAGTTTGCAAACATTTCCACGAAAGGCTACCGAACTAGAAATAATTCTATTACTCTGTCAAATTATTACACATTTATTTTCTGGTCATATTGTAAAAGAATTAGATACTATACGGTAAAATTGATGAAAGTTTGGTTAATTTCGTCACACTTGATCTGTTTTGGGATTACTTCGATGCAATTGCAACTAAAATTATTATTTTTATAAACAAGATGGAGATACCTAATTTGGATATTATTTTCATTTTCCATTTATGTAGATTATATTTTTTCTACCCCTTTGAGTTTCAGTAACAACAAATCCGTTGCCACTCAGATGGCTTAGGAAGTAACTGCTAACTTAGAAAAAGTTCCCAACGAAGAACAAAATTGTATTTTCGTATTTTCTTTTAGCTGTAATTTTTTTTTGTATTTATCGCACATTTTAATACGACATATTAATAAATTCCTTATTAATAGTACTAATAAATGATACCACGGTACCAACATGGTTCCATTTGAAAAAATTGAGTTTTTCCCCAAAAACCATTTTGATGAATTTTATAAAATAAATCATAAATCACGTAATTTAGTATTTTTGACGGGATTTCGAGTTTTCTAGCATTACACGGGTCACTTAGAATAAATCGGAACAGTAACGACACACTTAAATGGAAAACTAAAAATTATATCATAAAAAATATTGACGTTTGAAATGTCACTTATTTGACATCGCTGGATGCAGAAAATTATGCAGAATTCGAAAATGTAATAATATATAGGGTGTTCCATTTAAAAATCGAAAGTTAGTGTCACTTCCGGCGAAATCAGAAGTGAAAAAAAATCACTTGTATGTCAAAAAGTGCCGCTTAATACTTATATGGAATATCCCAAATTTCAATCAATTACCTGCAAAACTAAAGGAGAAAAGGGGGTGAACCATGATCCTGTTACACCCGGTTGTTCATAACTTCATAAAGGACTCCCAACAATTATTTATAAATGATACCCGTAAAAGCATAGAAAATTTAAGTTCTTTTCATGTTAAATTATAAACCTTCCTTTTATCAAGCTTTACAGAAGTTAAAACTTGTTTATATTTTTATAAGACCTTATTTATTTTATATTCTCCAACACACCAGTGGCTTTATGATGAAAATAAAACACACATTACACTCCAATCTGACTAAACCTAAAGCTCGTTTCAAAGGCCTGAGCCTATAATATACCACAAAATAACATAAACAGTAAAATATTGCGGCTTTATTTAGAAAAACTACTAACAGCACCTTCTCATAAAAGGGCTTTCTGGGAAACGTGCCGTCATTTGTTTCGTCTCTGGAGGCGTAGCAAAAGTCAATACTGAACAGAACGTCTGCAAAATATTGCTATCTAACCAAAAAGGTTTACTTACTCTTTGAGATTTATCTTACGGAATTGAAATTTTAGAGTGGCTAGCACTGTTTGATGAATGTTAAATAATAGAACTTGATATTTGTAATACGATATCATTCTTAAAAAAATTGTTTTAGTAAAACTATTAATATATCTTGCATTTTTTTGGTTTCTTATTGTACTCACAGAGTTGTTCTCAACTTTAATGAGTTACATACGTTCCTTGTGTTGGAAATTATGGGAAGACTGTTTTTTTATTTATTCCCTATTAAATATATCTTATACATTTTTAGGGGAAAGACTTTCCTTATATTTTAATATTATAGTATTAATAAGTCACTTGTGATCGGTAGGGGAGGTTGGGATGGTTGGGATAATTCGGAATCAAATTAAATAAAGCTTTATTTAACATTAACAAATAACAATACATCCACCTAGACATTCAAGCTCAGAGTCGACCAACATCCACCCACCAACAGGCGGCGTGGCAGTGGAGGGGATGGATGAGATGATGCCGTGGGACTAATTTACCCCTAAATATTAATTTTTTTACTATATAGAAAAAAATTTGATTTATAATATAAAGAAAGTCTAAAATATACGAAACATCTTAACATAAATGGTTTTAAAAAATTAATATATACAAAAAAGTATAAAATATACGAAACATCTTAACATAAATGGTTTTAAGAAATTAATGTATACAAAAACAAGCAAAAAGTATAATTGTATAAATTAAAATTATAGAATGGTTTGGCAATGCTAAATACGGCAGAATCGTAAATAATAAAAAAAAACCGCTTCAGCCAATTCAACTGACCTGAAGTGGCATGTCTAAGTCCGCTCATCTTTAGTTCTATATGTTTTAATTTCTAATGCGTTAAATTTTGAATAGATTCTGGAAGAAATTTATAACTAATTCAACAGCCGAAATAATTCAAGCAAATATACACAAAAATAAAAAAGAAAAGATTATTTTTATATCGAATTTTGATACAGGACTAGTGTCTAGCGTATAGCATGGTGCGTGAAACTAGAGTAAGTATGATTGACAGTTGCAGCAGAATAATGCTCGAATCCATAAAACAGTTGAATTTTTTTCTTGTTATTTTCGTGCAAGATTATTATTTTTTTAAAACAAGGTTTCCTTCTGTAGTTTTTTCTTAAGAGTGGTATCTAAAAGATGATTTTCATTTATGAAAATTTGACCATAAAATAAAATATAAACGCTGTTGATGTCATCATCAAAGGACCATTAGAAATGGTCACTTAAATGTTCTAAAAATGTATTATTTAGAGAGGAATTTAGTTTATCTACTCAAATTTCGTCCAAGAGTCCACCGCATAATAATTCTCAGTTTTAAGTTCAAGATAATCAAATGTCTTTTATGTTACTCAATGTTCCTCTACTGTTTTTTCATGTTCCTCTTCTCTATCTTCACGATCCTCAACTGCCATTTCATGTTCCTCAATTGTCTTTCATTTTGTTCAACAGTCATTTCATTTTCCTCACTGTCTTTTCTTTTCATCAACTGTCTCTTATGGTCGTCCTTATTGTGTGGGTATCTATACTATTTGCAACTTGAAGTTTATCTCCAGATTGTTTTGTTTCTATTTCAGGATTTCCAACACTTAGGTATTATGTAAAATGATACTTTCAGTAGGAATAGTATTTTTG
The DNA here is from genome assembly GCA_029963845.1 of Rhamnusium bicolor. Classification (NCBI taxonomy): domain Eukaryota; kingdom Metazoa; phylum Arthropoda; class Insecta; order Coleoptera; family Cerambycidae; genus Rhamnusium; species Rhamnusium bicolor. The sequence goes on from JANEYF010001347.1 coordinate 55,023, forward strand.
ATTACCCCAAGATGATATTCCTATTTACCCCTGATCTCTAAAGGTCACCTGATTTAAAAGAATAAATATGGAAATGAAAAATGTGGTACGTTATTCTTGTAACTTGTAATTAATCATTAAATTTTGTCTCAGTAGATAAAGAAAAATGTGAGTCAAAATTGTGGGCTAAAGAGTTTTTTTTCTAACATGTCACAAAGAATTACCAAGGTTATTATACAGTGAAGATTTCACATAACCAATTATGCGATAAAAATAAATTGTACCTTTTCAATCACTTTTGCCACACAAATAAATAAACCAACTGTTCATGGCATAGACAGTTCATGAAACTGTCATCCGCCAAAATGAACGGCCACGTTCCAAACTATCTCAACCCACCCTAAATAGTGTTCTTTTACCTTCATGTTATTTACATAAAAATATATTATAAAGTAGTGGTGAGAGGTATGTGAAACTTCTCACATGGTCCAAATGCTACTATCAGACCGACATCATAGATGTCTCTGTGACGGATAGCGACTTGCGAAGCAAGTACCGAGAGCGGCGACCTCTAGCCCAGGTGGACTAAACTACTGTTATTAAATATGATTTGAATGAAACAACTACTCAGCGGGCAAATACCCCGACCTGCATTGGATTATACCTTCAAATCATGATAGATCGATAGCCAATATCATTTGTCAATCCCTAACCAGACATAGACCGGTTTCGAACTTATTTGTTCTTCTCACTATGCCATAGGTTATGGAACAGACAAATGATAGTGGCCAACCTGCTAGTCATATACTGACTAAGTTCGAAACCGGTATATGTCTGGTTAGGAATTGACAAATGATATTGGCTACCGATCTATCATGATTTGAAGGTATAATCCAATACAGGTCGGGGTATTTGCCCGCTGAGTAGTTGTTTCATTCAAATCATATTTAATAATTTATTATAAACATAAAATACACCACTTAAATTAGACAACCCGAAATTCGATAGCACGAGTTATGTAGAAAGAGATACATACTGCACAACCATTCGCGCCGACATTTCATCTTCAGAAGTTGAAAATCTCACCTTCAATAGATTTATACACATGTACATTTGAATAACTATAAGAGTTGGGACTTAAACGAAAGAACAGTTTTACAAATGGTGATTCTCAGTTCTCTTTTATTAAAAAAATTAATAATAATATAAAAATATACTGTATTCAGATTATATTAGTATTGTTTTAATAATAATTTTTGTTCTGATATATTTTTACAGTAATGTTATTTGTTGTTGAAGGATCACGAAGATATTTATTATATCACAAAATAAAATAGGGATTTCTCGTACTAACCAATGTTTTGATGTGAAAATAATTGCTAGTATTTAGAAGCATACAAAGTGTATTTAAATTTAAAACAAATTAGGTATCCTTTTCTTCGTAAAAGTTTAAAATGTGGAATGAAATGAAATATAACAACGCTACATATCAACTTTTGCTAATTATTATCTAACTTTTACAAAAACTTATCACAGATAAGTATATATCTTTTTAAACAATTATTTTCCCGACTATGCCAAAATGCCGAAACTTGGATTATAAAAAAAGATAATAGCACATTATGTTTACTGCGACTGGTTCAATAATTATATTTTTGATTCTAACTACTCTGTTCACTAAAACCAAAAATACATAAAACAAAAGTACTCATCAGTTGAACAATCATTTCAAACCTTTAAAAGATCTATCGACACGTGTTTCTGCATCTTTGCTTCGTCAGGATGGCCCTTATGAAAGCCTCGAAAGTACTACGCATCTTAGTAAATCGTAATGTAGTAAATATTAATGACTTCAGAGGACAAAATATTTGAAATTATGTAGTGGAAATTCCCCGTAGAGTTAGAACAATTTAAAACAAATTAGTTATCCTTTTTTTGGTAAAAGTTGGAATGAAATAAAATATAATAACGCCAAAAATATTTGCTAATTATTGTTTTCTAACTTTTAAAAAATACTTATCACAGATAGGCATAACCCAGGCCATTAATATTTACTACATTAGGATTATTATATTTCATTTCATTCCATTTATTTAAATTTTAAATCGTTATACAGGCTGAGTTATAAAGAATGAGCCATGGACGACCGCACGTTAAAAATTAATCCCCATTCGGAAAGCGATACTAAAGAAAACTGGGGACCCATTAAAAGAAAAAAAAATAAGGATAGCGGTAGACAAAACAACAAATGCAACAGGCAATGATGTGATAAATGAGATAGTATGAATTCTAGATCCTGGTGGACCATCACCTGCATTTTTACATGCCAGTAAACGAGTTGAAACCGTAAACTGAACATTCCTTAAATTTTAGTAATTTATGTTTTTCTCGAAAACGGTTTCAGATTGATACGTTTCTTTTAACGATTCTTATTCTATACAAAAAAGAAAACAAAAGTGCCAAATTTAAACTAGCTTTGTATCTCTTTAAATAAGCAAGACAGCATAGGTGAACCTCGAATTTGGAACACCCTATATATAACAACCACCCGTTCCCTCTATCCGTGAACGTGTTAAAAAATAAATCATTAATAATAATAATTTGTTTTAAACTTTTGTGTGATTAAAGTTAGAGAGAATGTTTTTTACTCAACGGAAATCTTTGTGACTGTTTAAATATCCAAGTTTTAAATTAGTTACATAATCTTTTGAGGTTTATTCAGGTTTATTTAATTAACAAGAAGTGTTTAGTTATAAGCGCAATTTATCAGTTTCAAAAGCCTAATATTTAACAAGTTAAAAATTGCCTGTAACTCCTGGTAATTATGTAGAATGTAATTAATTGTTGCTAATTATTATAATCCATATTCACCCTGCCACGTCTTTTCTCATCTCAAATAACCCCAATTTAAATTCCTTAATAGAGTTCGCAAAGTACAAGAAAGAGAGGAAGCGTCGAAGAAGTTTTCTTTGAAGACAAAAAGAAAGTGAAATTAAAACTGAAGGTGAGTTTTGTTAGGCCAAGTTCCGACGATTGTCATCCAATATTTTGAAACTCTCGCTCTCATCTGATGTAATTCAAGAACTTCTGCAAAAAATAAAATAATATATTTGTCTTAGAATAACCTCGGGTTATCAATGTTCCTTCCAATAATACAGTGTAAATAAACGTTTTGTAACAAGTTATGAATTGAGGTCTATTTTTGATTTAATTACATCAACATATTTTTAAAGAATTTATAGAGAACAAAAATACCAATACTGCATTAAACACAATAGTGATAGATTTAATTACACAGGGTGAAACAAACAGTAGAAATTAAATAAATTTCAAGAGCAGAGTGTGAGAAATGTCTTGGTTTTGTACTTTTAAACAATCGTGGAATATATCATGTTTTGTTTGGTATTTGTCAGGTGACACATTGAATATTTCACTTTTTCTGAATACCGATGGGACTGATTAAAATAGACTCCTAGTTTTAAACTATAAGATTTCAAAAATGGATCAAAAAAGAAAAGTTTTTGAGTAATTTTTTTCGGATAGGTCATTACTTCTTCAGTTTAATATCGTATTTTTGATTTAACTACAAACTTTATTATACAGAGAAACACAAAAAGTATGCGAATTCCATATAATTTTAATTTGATCTGTGTTATTTTTGTCAATTAGAAGGCTATGACAATATATTTTTCTTATTAAATGCGAAAGGTAATGAGAGTGTATTTTATACTTCTGATTTTAGAAAGAAATTTTCTATAAACAGAACTAAAAAAAATAAAAATAATAATAAAGGTAATTTTCGGTTAAACCGGAAGTGAGAATTATGTATGTAATACTCATTTATAATTAGTGGAATGTCACATAGCATTAAGATACAAGTAGTCAATTAATGTATTTTTTAGTTATATGGCCATAACTTCATTTGACGTTCAATTGTGTTTTCCATTTCTAATTAGAATTGTTCGGAAAAAATTCAACAGCATAGTTCTGGAATTTTATACCTAGATGAAAAATAAAAGCAATGAAATCAAAATGATCATCATGTAGTATTTTTTATGCCGTTTTCCAGAAACCGGGCTTGGTTGCAAAACATTGATCACTCTGTACAAACTAAAATTAATTAAATTAAAATATCCCACGATATATTGTAGTCGTGTCATCCACCGGATTGAAATCTACACACCCGTAATAAAACGCGAGTAAATAATACTAAACCAAAGCACTGAAAAGATTTATTGTCCTTCTTGCATAAGCTCTAAGGACAAAATGTCATTAAATGTTCCTGCTAACCCATGTAAATGGTTTGGAAATTCTCTGAGCCTAGTATTAAGGACCCAAATAGATGAAAATGGTATTTCGTCGGGGATACTATTAAGGGCGGAATGTTATAGGTCATATTAGGAATATGTTTTAATGTTTTTAAAAGCAACCCGCGCATTTATATTTGGCTTTTACGGTCACCATTTCGTCGGCTCAACAGGGACCGTATAGTAGAAATTAATTGTATTAAATTATATTAAGATAATACTGCAGTGCGTAAAACATCATTTAGAAGGATGGCATAAGCCAGACGACACGTTTACAGGGCTTTCGTAAAAAGTGGATTGATTACCAAAGATTATATACACTTTGCTATGAAATGAAAATTCATTATTCGGTATGAGTTTATACAAATAACAAGACATTTTTATTTAATAAAGATAAGAGGATTACATAAAATAATCAACTGACATCTTTGAGAATTTTTTTTATTTATTTATTATTTTGTTTTCTGTTAACTGTGTACATGCAATTTATATTTATATATTTATCTAACATAGACATATAATATATTACCACATTCATATTACCATCATTCATTATACAAACATACATATACATTACAAATATACAATATACATCTATATATGTATCTGTATCTGTACAAATACAGATACAGATACTGATACAGATATATACATATATATATATATATATATATATATATATATATATATATATATATATATATATATATATATATAGAAGAAAATAATACAAATACATTAAACTAGATTATTACTAACAGAAATACAGTTCAAAAATTTTATAAATTAACAAAAATTGACATCTATATTTGATGTGACTTTCCTTCTATAATTGGAATGAAAAAGATCAAAATATAACAAATTATTGTTTCTTGTATTAAATCTTGGAGTTGATTTTGTTGTTGGTAATATTAAAACGAAATTTTGTATAATTTTAAAACGCCTTTCCATAAGACATGTAATATCTAGCAGTTGAAGGTGTTCTTCTTATGAAATTTAATGTTTTCTTTTGTACTTTTTCTAGCCTGTCTATGGCAGACTGATAGTATGGGTCCCAGATAATAAAACAATATATGCTAATATTGATATAGCAAGGGAATTAACGATATTTAAAATACATGTAATATCAGTGAAGTCCCTGCATTGTCTTTTAATAAAACTACATAGACGATTTGCTTGCTTTAAAACATTCTCAATATATAAATAGTATATTAACCCAGAATCCAAAGTATGCTCAAATCACAAATGGAATCTACTCCCAAAAGTTTTTTCCATTCAGGAAATATTGAAATAAAATATTACTTTTTTCTTAGATAATGTTGTTATTTTGCATTTATTTATGTTAATTTCTAAACAATTTTTGCATTCTAATCGTAAAACCTGTTTTTAGCATTACTGGTACTATCAACAATAGCAAATAGTTTCAAATCATCTGCAAAAGAGAAGAATTTTGGCAAAGTCGAAAATGTGCTGAACATCATTAATAAATTGTGAAAACAGAATCCTGTAAAACCTGTTTTTAGCATTACTGGTACTATCAATAATAGCAAATAGTTTCAAATCATCTGCAAAGAGAAGAATTTTGGCAAAGTCGAAAATGTGCTGAACATCATTAATAAATTGTGAAAACAGAATCCTGTAAAACCTGTTTTTAGCATTACTGGTACTATCAATAATAGCAAATAGTTTCAAATCATCTGCAAAGAGAAGAATTTTGGCAATGTTGAAAATGTGCTGAACATCATTAATAAATTGTGAAAACAGAATCGATGAAAGATGTCCTTGCATATTGCTAGAAGTGACGTTCTTGATTTGTTGTATTTTATCCACTGCAGTAATGTACAATATCATATAGCTAGAGTGAATGGTGGTGAGGTATGAAACTTCTCATATGGTCTGAATGATACTATTCGACCGACATCCTGAATGTCTCTGTGGCGGATAGCGACTTGCATCACAGCAAGTACTGAGAGCGACCCTTATTGCAGTGGACTAAACTAATGTTATTAAATATTCACTTCTACCTTAGTTAGTATATAACTAGCAGGGTTGGCCACTATTATTTGTCTGTTCCATAACCTATGGCATACTGAAGAGAACAAATAAGTTCGAAATCGATCCATGTCTGGTTAGGAATTGACAAATGATATTGGCTATCGATCTATCATGATTTAAAGGTGTAATTCAATGCAGGTTGGGGTATTTGCCCGCTGAGTAGTAGTTTCCTTCAAATCATATTTAATAACATTAGTTTAGTCCACCTGGGCTAGGGGTCGTCGCTCTCGGTACTTGCTGGCGTGAAGTCCTTATCCTACAGGGACATCTAGGATGTCGGTCGGAGAGTAGCATTCAGACCATATGAGTTCCATACCTCTCACCACTAT